>OZ005735.1:262787247-263380164 GCA_963930755.1 Eudasyphora cyanicolor | reverse complement strand
GTTCTTGTGTTAACTGAACTTTATAAGCCTTAAGACCCAAGTCTTTATGCAAGATACGGTGTAATAACGTTTGTGGAATGCCCAATTCCAAAGAAGAGGAATGGACAAACCTGGGTTTTCTTCAACACTTAGGGCCACAGCAGCAATATTCTCAGTTGTTCTTGAGCGACGCGCACGTGTTTTACTCTTCACATCACTAACTTGTCCCAACAGCTCGAATTTTTCCACCAATTTCTGTATTGCGGTCCGACAAGGTGCTTCACGACAACCCAAAAATGCTTTAGTTTTGCGAACTGTGATTGCAAGATTTTCACCATTTTTGTAGTGAATTTTAATAATTTCAATGCGTTGTTGAATCGTGTATCGTTCCATTTTTAGTAATGGCGTAGTTTCTACTTGTCAAATGTCAAAGAATAAAAGCTTCAAAAGTGTCAGCTACCGAAATACCGGGTGATTCAAAATAACACCTCTTGTTGGAAAACCCTGTATATCTACGGAAAATTGACAATTTATTTGAACCTACTTATCCCAGCACTGCTTAAGGTGGGTCATATCAATTAATTAGGGCAATTTACTTGAACCTACTTATCCCAGTACTGCTTAAGGTGGGTCCTTTCAATTAATTAGGTTTAAATGCATCGAACAATATTGCTGGATGTGGTATATCAGTATATCATCATACGTCTACATCAGAGAAATTTACTACTTAGTTGTGTTGTCTACTCCTAGCAGAGGAACTAAAGGGTGTTTTTTTTACAGCTTTGTTTTTCGAATAGAGATAAAACTGGCATTTTGTGGTCAAATCTGGCAACTCTAATGTCATTTATGTTCAGTTTGGTTTGCCATTTCATTATGAACAGGTTGACAAAAGAACAACGCTTGCAAATCGTGCAAATTTATTTCGAAAATAATGGTTCAGTTCGCGAAGTTTACCGCAAGCTCCGTCCATTTTATGGTCGACATAATCGTCCATCAGAGCAATTAATTCGGTTAACCATGGATCGTTTTCGCACTACGTTTACTCTATGTGATAATACGCATCCGCAGAGACGTCGAACAGTGCGCACCGAAGAAACAATTGCCGCTGTAGAGCAAAGTGTTGAAGAGGACCCGAATGAATCGATTCGCCACCGTGCACAGCAATTGGAGCTGTGGAGAGCTAATGGAGACCGGTATAGAGCCATGATAACCGACTATTTTGTTCCCGAATTGGATGGCATGAATGTGGATGAGTTGTGGTTCCAACAAGACGGCGCCACATGCCACACAGCGCACGTCACAATCGATTTATTGAAGGAAACATTCGATGAGCGCATAATTTCGCGGAATGGACCTGTCAATTGGCCACCAAGATCGTGTGATTTGACACCATTGGATTATTTTCTTTGGGGATATGTGAAGTCGCTCGTCTACGCCAACAAACCAGAAACGTTAGGGGAATTGGAAGCCAACATTCGTGGCGTTATTGCCGACATACGGCCCCATATGCTCGAAAAAGTGGTTGAAAATTGGACCTGTAGAATTGGCTTTATTCGAGCCAGCCGCGGCGGCCACATGCCCGAAATCATATTTAAACATTAATGGCATAAAATTATCCTTCCAATAAAGCCAAATTGATGGACCTTAAAACGATTTTCTTGTGTTTTATTTCAATTCGAAGTTCTATACCCCTAAAAAAAACACGCGATATTACTAAGGATATGACCAGCCAGTTGGGTTATCTACTTGGTAGTGTTATGTACTCCTTAATGGTCGACCACTTGGGTTATCTACTCCTTAGTTGACGGAAAAGTTGGATTATCTATTCCTTATTAGACGATCAGTTGGATTATCTATTCCTTATTAAACGATCAGTTGGATTATCTATTCCATATTAGATGACCAATTGGGTTTTCTACTTCGCACTGGAGGACCAGCTGGGTTATGCATTCCTTATTAGATAAACAGTTGGGTTATTTACTCTATAGTAGGCGGCCAATTGTGTTATCTACACAATACTAGTGGACCAATTGGGTTATCTACTCCTGTCTTGATGACCAGTTATGTTATCTACTCCTGAGTTTACGACCAGTTGGGTTATCTACTCCTTAGCTGATGACCAAATTGGCTTTTCTATTCCTTAGTAGACGACCAGTTGTGTTGTCTACTCCTCACTGGAGGACCAGTTGAGTTATTTACTCCGAAGTTGGGTTATCCATTTCTTATTAGATGGCCAGTTGGGTTATTTACTCTTAAGGGACGGCCAATTGAGTTATATACTCAATTGTAGTGAACCAGTTATGTTGTCTACTTCTTAGTTGTCGACCAAGTTGAGTTATCTACTCCTTCGTAGAGGACCAGTTAAGTAATCAACTCCTTGGTTGACGACAAGCTGGTTTATCTATTCCTTAGTGGACGACAATTAGTACCTGTTGGGTTATCTATTCCTAATTCGATGATCACGTGGAGCATCTATTCCTTATAATATGACCAGTTGGTTTATGTACTCCTTAGTAGGCAGTCAATTGAGTTATTTACTCCTTAGTAGGCGGTCAATTTAGTTATCTACTCCTTAGTTGACAACCAGTTGTGTTATCTACCACTTAGTAGGATACCGTTTGGGTTGTCTAATTCTTATTATATGATCAATTGAGTTATATATTCCTTAAGAGCTGACCAGTTGGGTTATCTACTTTTAGGAGCCGACCAGTAGACCAACCAGCCGTCCTGATTAGACAACAAGTTGGGCTATATACTCCTTAGCTGACGACCAGTTGGGTTATCTACTCCTTCTCTGACGACCAAATTGGTTTTTCTTTTCCTTTATATGTAGACGACCACTTGTGTTGTTTACACCTCTCTGGAGGACCAGTTGTGCTATCTACTCCGTAGTTGGGTTGTCCACTCCTTATTAGATGACCAGTTGGGTTTTTTACTCTTTAGTGGGCGGTCAATTGAGTTATCTACTTAATAGTAGTGGACCAATTGTATTATCTACAGCTTTGTTTCAAATATCAAATGGTTTTTGAGCGCCCCAGTAGGTGAGTTGGTAGCGTGCTTGCCTATGAGTTTGGGGGTCGTTTGGGTTCGATTCCCACCAGAGGCTATAGTCTTTCATTGCAAAATCTGGCCACATGGTCCTTGTAACCCGGCTTCCCTGGACCGTGAAATTAGAATATACATTTACTTTGTATTATAATTCATATAAATAAATATCAAATGGTCCATGGGTCAATGCTATCGAGAGTTATCGTGCCCAGCTTTAGATGAATTGGACCAAATTTTTTTAACAGATTTGTATCTTTTTATAGGTTCTTATGTCACTTCATTGCTGTGTTACACATTTGGCCCTCGTTCACTCGAGTGATAAAATGCTACAAAGCTGTTAATCCGATTTCAAGAGTGTAGTATACGGCTGACACCGGAAGGATCGAATATAGTAATCAAATCAAGATTTATTTTGTAGATAATGCTTACAGAATACTGTGGGCAAATTTAGTTCGGAGTTGGAATGCTAAATTGGCTATAACTTTTCAATTTATTCATAGTGTTTCTGAGCACATAACTGCTTATTTTACTGCTAACATATGTGACTACATATATAACAAAAATGCTAAATCGAATGTTGATTGATGTTTTATATTTTTTAGAATTCTTTACTTACAGATAATTTTTTTTGAAAAAGAAAACAATGTTTTCTTCTAACTAATTAGATATATCCAAAAATATTCAACGGATTAAAAAAAATGTTTGGTAATATTGTCGGTAATTAAGTTCAATGTGAATAAAATTGGACAAATGGATTTCGAGTTATGTCCGGTAAAATCAGCGAAATCTTTTTTCAAAAACTCCAATAGTCTTTTTTTATCTCATTAAAAAAGTGGTGATCACATTCTGAAACTTTTTTTAATTTTATTGCTCAGTTTGATAAGGATCTACGAGTTTTAGAATTGTCCGTTCACCGTTCATAGAATTAGATAAAAAAATTACTTAACATAAAGGAAATGGTCAACATTTTAAGATAAGAGATTAGATTAAAATAAACAGTACATACACAGAAAAAAATGTGTCTTAAAATTAAAGATTTGCGCCAAAATCGTTAATCAGTGAAATAAGAATATTAAAAAAAGTACTTAAAATATAGAAAATTTCATTAACATTAAGTACATTTTCTTCATTTTAAGTACAAAACGTAATTATTTCAAAGATTTACGGCCAATTTCACAATCTCCGGTTATCCTGCAGTTAGAGCTAACCTACAGTTATATTTAGCTGTAAAATTGTATATTTTTATTTTTTAACTGTGAGTTAGCTCTAACCGGAGGTTGTGAAATTGGGGGTAAGGGCGTCTTTGGCGCAAATCATTATTTTAGGACAACAATTTTTTTCTGTGTAGTTATAATAAGGAAAAATTATTTAATATTAAGGAAATTGTCTTCATTTTAAGTACGACATATCTTGTTTTAAAAATTAGGGCGTCTTTAGAGAAAAAATCTTTATAACAAGGATAAGCCAAGCCTAAAATTTAGAAAAGTTATTTAATATTAAAGGAATTAAGAAAATGTTCTTAATTTTAAATATAAAATGATCTTGTTTCAAAGATTATGATGTCATTGAATCTTTAAAATAGGGACAATTCGCACTTAGAATTAGGGGAAAATTACTTAGTATTAAGGAAATTGTCTTAATTGTAAGTATGAACGGTTCTTGTAGTAAAGATTACGATACCTTTGTTGCAAAATCTTTAAAAAAAAACAATCTGTGCTAAAAAATAAGAAAAACTACTGAATATTAAGAAATATTCTTATTTTTAAGTACGAAACTCCTTTTTTTAAAGATTAAAGAATAAAATAATATAGTCCATGCTTATAAGTTAGAAAACATACTTTATATTAAGGAAGTTGTCTTAATTTTAAGAAGCACATATCCTTGTTTAATAACTTAGGACATCTTTGAAGCAACATCCTTGTAGTAAGGATAATCCACGTTTAAAATTAGGAAAAAATACTTATTGTAAAGAACATTGCCCTAATTTTAAGTAGAGAACGCCATTATAAGGTATAAAATAAGGACATATCGTTTTTAGAATCAAAGAAATTCTCTTAATAAGTAAGTATGAAAATCTTTGCTTTAAAGATTATGATGTCATTGGAGAAAAAATTTACAATAAGGACATTTCATACTTAGAAATAGGAAAACTTACTTAAAATTAAGGACATATTCTTAATTTTAAGCATTAACGATTTTAAAGAGTATGTTTGTCGTTGGAGCATCATCTTTAAAATAAAGATAATCCATGATTAAAAATTAAAATTAAATTATTGTAAAGAACATTGTCTTAATTTTAAGTAGAAAACGCCATTAATTTAAAGATTATGATGTCTTTGGAGCTAAATCTTTAAAATAAGGACAATTCGTATTTAGAATCAAAGAAATTCTCTTAATTGTAAGTATGAAAAGTCTTGCTTTAAAGATTATGATGTCATTGGAGAAAAGTTTTTAAATAAGGACATTTCATACTTAGAAATAGAAAAACTTACCAAAAATTAAGGAAATGTTCTTAATTTTAAGCATTAACGACTTTAAAGAGTATGTTGTCGTTGGAGCATCATCTTTGAAATAAAGATAATCCATGATTAAAATTAGAAAAATTACTTAATATTAAGAAAATTGTCTTACTTTTAAATATGACGCGTCCTTGTTTTAAAAAAAGATTTAAATAAGACAGTTCATACTTAGAATTAAGAAAAGTTACTAAACATTAAGAAAATTGTCTTACATTTTTGTAAGAATGGCGCCGATTATGATGTCTTTGGAACAGTCTTTAAAATAAGAACAATTAGTACTTAGAATTAAGAAAAAATACATAATATTAAGGAAATTTTCTTAATTTAAATAAGAAACTTAACTGTTTTAAGGTTTACGATGTCTTTGCAGCAAAATCGTAAACAAAAATTAAAGCATAAAATTGGGGAAAAATAATTAATATTAAGAAAAACATGGAAATTGCATGTGTGAAACGTTCTTGTTTTAAAGATGCGATGTTTTTGTAGCAATATCTTTAAAATTAAATAATTTTTTTTTCAGTGTCGACACAGTAAATAATTTTAAAGGCAGTTTTATTTTTTTGATATTGATTAAAATTTTAATTGCTCCTCTTTTTCTATTCATTATAACAAAGATTTTAAAGATTAAACTTAATTTTAAATAATTAATTCCATTAATCAAATTAAAAAAAACATATATACTTATATATACATATATGTATGACAAATTGGTGTGATGTTTAAGTGGATTTTGTTTGATTTTGTCTTTTAAATATAATACAAAACGAATGTCTATAAAATATAAAAAAAATTAATTACTAAAAAAGACTTTTTTGAAAAAAGAAAAACTTAACGAAAAAGATAAAGATAAAATAAAACGAACGTCTCTTTCAAGTGGCTATCTAAAAAAGAGATTTTTGTTTTTGTAATAAAATAAGATAAAATGATAAATGTCTTTCTTTTGCTTGACGTGTTCTTTTGTTATCAAAACAAATTCTTTTAAATTTTAAAAATATTTCGTAATTAAAAATAGAAACTTAAATAAATACAAGAAAAAAATATTTAACAATTCTTCTTTTTTTTCATTTCAACTTATTTTATAACATATTTTAGTTATATAAACAAAAAAGATCCTTTTGTAGAGTTAAACAAAAGGGAAAGTCGCCCCGCTTTTGCGAAAAAGTGGGGGGACATAATAATTTTTAACTTATTTATTGACTTTTGTAAAATGGTCCTTTTTCTGTTTTCTTGTTTTTGATTTTGTTTTACATTTAAAAAGTAAATAAAAATAAAAATAATTATCATAAAAGTAGAAATTTGAAGCGAAAAAAGGTCCTAGTATCAAAATTATCAAAGAATTATAGAAAAAGGATAAATAGAGTAGTCGTTTTTATGCGTAGAAGGAGGAAGGAAACACTTAAGTTTACAGTCTCATGCCATGATATTTGGCAAACGATTTGCATAGGCAAAAGGCCAAGAATATGGCCACTAGATGGATAATACCTACGCCCGCCAGAACGCAAATTATAACCTCACGGTGAGTTATGATCCAGTCAGTGAAGGCTTCATAGCAGCCCTAAAAGTGAGAAAAAAGTGAGAAAATCGAGAGAAAACATTGTTAAGTAAATATAATAATTATGTATAAGTTTGTCTTAAAATTAATTTAAAACTAAGCACCTTATTTGAAAAAATATTTTTATTTAAAAAGTGAAATAAGCTCGAAAAACTCAAGGAACATACTTAGACTTAAAAATTGGTATACAAACATAATTTTCGCGTTATTCATTACCCAAATTCAAGATTTATGTCTTTGCTACGCACAGTGGGGAAATTTTGAAAAAATATACTTGACACTCCTAACCGGAGCTAAGGGCCTCGAAGTGGGACACCTAAAGTATATACACATTTTTTATTTTTGGTTCATGTCACGGATTTTAGTGAAACTTAGTATAACGATTGCATTGGTATACAAAAACATGTTTATGTTTTAATGCATATATTCTGATGCTAGACATCAAAAAACGCCAAAACATCCATTCTTAGCTTTTAAAGTTTGCTTTTGCCAGTTTTACATCGATAAGAATGTATCGAAGTTAAAAACTTGCTAAATTTGCCATAACTTCTTAAATTATGCACTGATGTTCTTCGTAATGAACTCATTTTATTCATGACCGATCAGACTATAGATAAAATCATTTAAATATATTAATATAAATATGTAATATTAATTACATATTTTAAGTATCAAAAATCCTTGTTTAAAATTAGGACATCTTTGGAGCTACATCCTTGTAGTAAGGATAATCCATGTTTAAAATTAGGAAAAACTGTTTTAAATGATGTCTAGTACAGTATGGTTCATAATTTATACTTCTATCCATAGATTTTTTCAAATGGGCACCGTTTTATTCGCTAGGATAGTAGCATTCAAAATAGTGTTTTTCGAGCCGACAATAAACGATTTTTTTGAAAAAATCAAATACTTTTCTAATTGCTTTAACGACAGTTACTAAACCACCATTTCTATGTGAAAGTGGTATTCCCAAAATTTGTTGCCCTCTTAATTTTCTTTAATTCAAAGGTTATCAAGGCAATATCGGGCTTTTACTTCAATATGGCCCAAGTACTAAAGGAGGTATCTTTCATGAAAATTAAAATTTTAAAGAAAAATGTTAGAAAAAAACTAACAAGTAAACATTTTTTGTTTTGGTTTCATAAAATAGTATGCCTCAATCTACTAAAAAAACAAGATTTTTTAAGTCTCGGACAAAAAAAAATTTTTTTCTTGCATAGAGCGATTTGTTGTTGCACAATTCCGGATGTTTTTTATAACTTCTCTTTAGGGAAGGAAGGTACATAATTTGGCTGCCAAAAGTATAACACATCGAAGGGGTGGCCTAAGACCCACAATATGTTGGGCGGAAATCCATTTTAGGACATTTAAAGTCTTTTGATCAATATCCGACCGCTGCCAGTCTTGAAAGGAGTAACCGATTGACTTCAACATTGGTATGTGGCAATATTTTTTCAATCTCAGGCTAATTTGAAAATGGGTCATATGACCCACTCCTTGTGGTACCTCCCACATAAAGGGTTAAAATTTCAGAAAGAGTAATAGTGTATTGAGCGCCCCAGTAGATGAGTTGGTAACGTGCTCGCTGAGCGTGCTGAGTGTGGAGGTCGTGGGTTCGATTCCCACCAGAGGCTCTGGTCTGTCGCTGCAAAAACTTGCCACATGGTCTTTGTAACCCGGCTTTCCCCACGACCGTAAAATTATAATATTAATTTACTTTGTATTGTAATTCATATAAAATAAATAAAATAAAAGTAATAGTTTATTTGAATTTTAAATGGTTTATTGAACATTTTAAATGGTCAATATATGTATTATTCTCATGAAATTTATATATCATTAAATCAGATACATTGAAGAATACCCTAGTGAAAGTAAATTTTCAGTTTGAACCTAAATTTACGTAGCATCAATGACACTTCTTGTAGTATTGATGACAAATATCATTATCAGTACCTTATCTACTACCATCTATGAAGCCCCGTGGCGCAAGGCACATAAGGGGCGCAAAATTTTAGGCATTCTCTTTATTTTATGTTGGCAAAAAAATATAATTTATCATAAAATTAAGAAATGACAAAACTGATGTTCCTAAAACTTTTGCAAAATATAAACATTCTGATTTACATGTCTGTATTGCTGTTTAGAAAAATAAGCAAATTATAAAAATTAATAATTTTATATTTCAATGCTTATAATTTGCCAAAAAATCATTAGTTTTCCATGTATCAGATTTTTAATATGATTACCTTGTCCCGCATGTAGAAATAGAAATTTAAATTTTTTTGGAAATTTCAGTTTTATTGAATATTTCATAAACATTTCAATTTTATAGAAATATGAATTTTATTGAAAATTTTATAAAAATTTCAATTTTACATAGTTTTGTTATTTGACTATTGAGTTCGAGATCGTCGTTTTTGTTTTCTGTTAAACAGAAAAACAAACCTTCTTTAAATAAGAAGAATAAGAAATGTGTGAAATGTATTAAGGGGTATTTTGTCCAAGGTGCCGATGAGGTTGCTTGGTAGCTTCCGAAACGATATCGTCCACCAACCAGTGACCACCCTTAATACATTTCACACATTTCTTATTCTTCTTATTTAAAGAAGGTTTGTTTTTCTGTTTAACAGAAAACAAAAACGACGATCTCGAACTCAATAGTCAAATAACAAAACTATGAAAAGTCACAACAGATCGAATAACAAAAAACAAAAACAATTTCAATTTTATTGAAAATTTTATAGAAATTTCAATTTTATTGAAAATTTTGTAGAAATTTCAATTTTATTGAAAATTTCATAGAAATGAAAATTTAATTGCAAAATTCATGAATTGCAATTTTATTGAAAATTTCATAAAAATTGAAATTTTGTTGAAAATTTCATAGAAATTTCAATTTTATTGAAAATTTCAAAGAAATTTCAATTTTATTGAATATTTCAATTTTATTGAAAATTTCAATTTTATTGAAAATTTCATAGAAATTTCAATTTTATTGAAAATTTCATAGAAATTTCAATTTTATTGAAAATTTCATAGAAATTTCAATTTTATAGAAATTTCAATTTTATTGGAAATGGTACAAAAATTTAAATTTTATTGGAAATGTTACAAAAATTTAAATTTTATTGGAAATTTAAATTTTGTTGAAAATTTCATAGAAATTTAAATTTTATTGCAAAATTTTATAGAAATTTGAATTTTATTGGAAATTTTACAGAAATTTCAATTTTATTAAAAATTTCAATTTTATTGCAAATTTCAATTTTATTGCAAAATTTTATTGAAAATTTCATAGAAATTACAATTATATTGAAAATTTCATACAAATTTTAATTTTATTGAAAATTTCATACAAATTTTATTTTTATTGAAAATTTCATAAAAATTAAAATTTTATTGAAAATTTTATACAAATTTCAATTGTATTGAAAATTTCAAACAAATTTCAATTGTATTTAAAACTTCATAGAAATTGAAAATTTTAATTTTATTGAAAATTTCATAGAAATTAAAATTTTTTGAAAATTTCATAGAAATTTAAATTTTTTTTGAAAATTTTATAGGAAATTCAATTTTACAGAAAAAATCATAGAAATTTTAATTTTATTGAAAATTTCATAGAAATTTTAATTTTATTGAAAATTTCATAGAAATTTTAATTTTATTGAAAATTTCATAGAAATTTCAATTATGCTAAAAATTTCATAGAGATTGAAATTTTATTAAAAATTCATAGAAAGTTCAATTTTATCGAAAATTTCATAGAATTTTAATTATAATGAAAATTTCATAGAAATTTCAATTTTATTGAAAATTTCATAAAAATTTCAATTTTATTAAAAATTTCATAGAATTTTCAATTTTTCGAAAATTTCGTAGAAATTTCATTGCAATTGAGAATTTCATAGAAATTTAAATTTTATTGAGAATTTCATAGAAATTTCAATTTTATTGTAAATTTTATTGAAAATATCACAGAAATTTCAAATTTATTAAAAATATCAAGAAATTGCAATTTTATTGAAAATTTCATAGAAATTTAAATTTTATTGAAAATTTCATAAAAATTACAATTTTATTAAAAATTTCATAGATATTTCAATTTTTGAAATTTTTATAGAAATTTCAATTTTATTGAAATTTCATAAAAATTTAAATTTTATAGAAATTTCATAGAAATTAAAATTTTATTGAAATTTCATAGAAATTTAAATTTTATTGAAATTTCATAGAAATTTAAATTTTATTGAAATTTCATAGAAATTTAAATTTTATTGAAATTTCATAGAAATTTATATTTTATTGAAATTTCATAGAAATTTAAATTTTATTGAAATTTCATAGAAATTTAAATTTTATTGAAATTTTATGAAATTTAAATTTTATTGAAATATCATAGAAATTTCAATTTTATTGACAGTTTCATAGAAATTGCAATTTTATTGAAAATATCATAAAAATTGCAATTTTGTTGAAAATTTCATAGATTGCAATTTTATTAAAAGCTCCATAGAAATCGCAATTTTATTGAACATTTAATAAAAATTTGATTGAGAATTTCATATAAATTAATTTGTTTTTTTTTTTTGCAAATTTCTTTGAATTTGCTATTTATTGCAAATTTAGTGGATGTTGCTGTTTATAGAAAATTAATCAAATAGGAATCTAAATTTTATAGAAAAGTTTGTCAAAATTGGTATTTTTAAAAAATTTCGTTGAAATTTCTATTTTCTATAAATTTGATGAATGTTTTTATGAAAATATTTCTCGAAAATGAATTTTTGTTGAAAATTTAATTTTTTTTGTAGAAAATTATAAAGTCAACGACCTTTAATCCGGGCACTGGCCAGTATTCAGAAGTCATATTTCAGTAAAGGACACATCGATCTTTAATCCCTTCAGTGGCCCTTAATCCGTTAATTGACCTTTACTCCGTTCAGTGGCCCTTAAATTCTCATCGATCATTGAAATTTCAACAAAATTTTCTAGAAAACATTAAAAAATAAAATTTCCAGGAAATTTTCAAAAAAAAGGAAAGTTTGATGAACATATTGTAGAAAAATACAAATTTGAAGGAAATTTTAGAAAAATTCTAGAATTTGTTTTGACAAATTTAACTATTATTACATTATTAAATTGAAATTTTCATAAAATTTTCTAGAAAAATTTAATTAATAAAAGAAAAATTTGATGAAAATATTTTACAAAAATACAAATTTGAAGGAATTTGTAGAAAAATTCTGGAATTTTTTTTGGCAAATTTAACTATTATTACATTTTCTGTAATTTTCTGCAATTTTCATTAAATTTTCCCGAAAAATTTAATTTCAACGACATTTTTTAGAGAAATGCAATTTCGATGTAATTTTCAAAAAAAAAAAACAATGTCAATGAAATGTTGCAGCAAAATTCAATTATGGGGGAATTTTCAAGAAAAAAAAATTTAAACGAAATTTTTGCATTTTCGATTTGCAATTTCTAGTAAATTTCTGAAATTGAAATTTCAACAAAAATTTCTAGAAAACGTTAAAAAAATACAATTTCCACGAAACTTTCAGAAAAAAGAAAAATTTGATGAACATATTTTAGAAAAATACAAAATTTGAAGGAATTTTTAGAAAAATTCTAGAATTTTTTTCGACAAATTTAACTATAATTACATTTTCTTTAAATATGCAATTTTCATTAAATTTTCCCGAAAAATTTAATTTCAACGAAATTTTTTAGAGAAATGTAATTCCAATGCAAAATTTTCTAAAAAACGCAATTTCAATAAAATTTTACAGAAAAATTGAATTTTGAGGAAATTTTCAAGAAAAAATACAATTTAAACGAAATTTTTGGAGAAAAATGCAATTTTAAGTAAATTTCAACAAAATTTTCTAGAAGACATAAAAAATACAATTTTCACGAAACTTTTAAAAAAAGGACAAATTTGATGAACATATTTTGAAAAATACAAATTTGAAGGAATTTTTAGAAAAATTCTAGAATTTTTCAACAAATTTAACTATGATTACATTTTCTGTAAAATTGCAATTTTCGTTCAATTTTCTAGAAAAATTTAATTTCAACGAATTTTTTTAGAGAAATGCAATTCCAATGCAAAATGTTCTAAAAAAAGCAATTTCATTGAAACTTTGCAAAAAAGTTCAATTTTGCAAAATTGCAATTTTCATTAAATTTTCTAGAAAAATGTAATTTCAAAAATAAAACTTCCACGAAATTTTCAAAAAAAAGAAGAAAAATTTGATGAACATATTTTAGAAAAATACAAATTTGAAGGAATTGTTAGAAAAATTCTAGAATTTTTTTCGACAAATTTAATGATTACATTTTCTGTAAAATTGCAATTTTCATAAAATTTTCTAGAAAAATTTAATTTCAACGAAATTTTTTAGAGAAATGCAATTTTGATTTAATTTACCTAAAAAACCAATTTCAATGAAATTTTGCAGCAAAATTCAATTTCGGGGAAATTTTCAAGAAAAAATACAATTTAAAAGAAATGTTTGCAGAAAAATGCAATTTCGAGAAAATTTCAGAACGGGAAATTTCAAAAAAATTTTCTAGAAAACATTAAAAAATAAAATTTTCAGGAATTTTCAAAAAAAAAAAAGAAAGATTTGGTGAACATATTTTAGAAAAATAAAATTTTTTTCGACAAATTTAACTATGATTACATTTCCTGTAAAATTGCAATTTTAATTAAATTTTCCTGAAAAATTTAATTTCAACGAAATTTTTTAGAGAAATGCAATTCCAATGCAACATTTTCTAAAAAAACGCAATTTCAATGAAACTTTGCAGAAAAATTAAATTTTGGGCGAATTTTCAAGAAAAATTACAATTTACACGAAATTTTTCAGAAAAATGCAATTATGAGTAAATTTCAGATCCAGGGGGCGAACGATTTGTCCACCAACTAATAGCCAGACTACAAATTACATTCAGATTATGTCGGGGTTTCTTTGAGTGTATCTACTACGTAACATCTTATAAGAATAATGTATATTCTGCCAATGTAAATAACATAATATCCATCCTACTTTAAAATGTTGTTGTAATTGTTTTAGTAAACGTCTTTAGAAATAGCCGTTGCAGAGCAAAACTGTTTTACCCATGAAAAATCACCTAACAGAAAAATTCCGATTGTGCTGAAGAATCTAGAATCTAGGGATATTGTTTTTTTTTTTTGCTGTACTCACCTTCATGTAAAAACTATTCGATTCACTGGGATTCGATACACAGAAATCATCTTCGGGTATCAAATTCTTGATATCCTTCAATCGGCAACAGGCCTCGGGAACGGTGCGATTGCCCTTGCCGGCCATCCACGAGGGTGAGGTCTCAAAATCGCGATAGTCCACAACACCGCAACAGCCGAAATTTGTCATCATTTGATTCCACATAAGAGTGACGGCATCGGTGTGTTCCGAAGTGGTATAGAATTTCGTGATGGTCGATTGCAAAAATCCTTTGCTTTCATTTCGTGCCTAAACGCAGCAATTTTGTTGATGTGTATGTATGGAATTGGTGTAGATTGAAGTAAAAAAAATAAATTATTAATAAAAAACCATGTTATTTTGTGGCTGCTATTGCACATTTGCTTGTTTGCAAATATGCAGTACGAAATAATTACCGTTTCTTTATAAAAAGCCGCCAATCCACCGGCAACAATTTCAGCCACCAGCAGTAAAATCATAAAGACTCCGTACTGCAATGAAATAAATTGAAATGAACTGAATGAATAAAAAATAATGTTACGCGTAGAGGTGCTGTTTGAATATATGCATATTAAATATATGTTTGTGAAATATAATTATGATTCAATTAATTTTCGGTTTAATATTTATGACTTGTAGGCCATGTAGATTTTTTGCTGGAATTTCATAGTTATCTTCGTTGAACTTTGATACTCTGCAAAGTTAGCCCCGAATGTCAAGAGTTCATGGAGATTTATACTGTGAAATGTATAACGAATTTAATTCGCTTTGTAAGACGATTTTTACAAATGAAAGTTTTGTAGGAGGTGCTCAGATTATAATTTATTTATTTATATGAATTACAATACAAAGTAAATTTATATTCTAATTTTACGGTCCAGGGAAAAGCCGGGTTACAAAGACCATATGGCTAGATTTTGCTGCGACAGACCAGAGCCTCTGGTGGGAATCGAACCCACAACCCCCAAACTCATAGGCGAGCACGCTACCAACTCACCTACTGAGGCGCTCAAAAATTTATTTTAATTTTATAATTTTTGGTTGAATTTTTAGTAACAAAATTCCCAAATCTAATGTGAAAAGTATCCCAAATTTAAGATTAACAATTTAATTAAATTCACTTTGATTGATATCCTAAATTAGTAAATTTATATAAACTATTTTTCTTATGATTCAGAAAACAAGTAGATCTTCTGTTTTTAAAAGTTTATTTATTCTTTCTTCATTAACCTTTTCTTCTAACGATTAGTTATAGTGTTAAGTGCGTCGTTAAGACGTACTTCCCCTCCGATTACACTGACCAACAGCATTTTTGGAACAGAATAGTGACCCTTTAATTCTGAAAGGGCATGTTGAGTAGATTATTTTTGCTGAATAAATTTATGGTCCAACTGGTCTGAGTTTTTTCTTTGCAGTGGGCAAAGTATTTTTAAATTGTTGGTCGAAGGGAGCATTATACTAAATGACAAAAATGCTGCAAGTTAATGTCTGAGATATTTCTCATTGTCAGAAATTTTATGAGGATAATTTTTGTGGAAGATCTTAACCCTCTAGCTTTCCTCTTAATGGGTCAATTTGGCTCTTTTTCGAAAAAAATAAAAAAAAAATCCTTTCTAAAAGGACATTTAAGGATTAAAATATTCTACAAAAATTGTTGCCGAAAATTTTCAGTGTTTGTTCAAAAGTAACAAAATGCCATTTGGGGTTTTCTGGTTTAGCTCCAGTTCGGATTTTATCGTATAGTAAATATTTTGGCTGAAACATGATTTTGAGCATTTTTTGTGAGAAAATAAAATTTTTCCAAACGTTATAATTAGTTAGCCGATGGGAACTTTGTTTTACGCCCCTCAGCATAATTGTACACTGATGGAAAAAAGTCGTTGCAAAATCAACCCCGTTTGGGGACAAATAATTCCGTGAAAGCGCAGTAAAGTGCAGAGATGATATTATTAAAGGGGGGTTTACTTCAGTTTATAAACTTTTTTTTTGCATTTTATTTTTTTCTGAATAGAGAACCATTCAAAAATATTGTGTAAAAAATTTGAGGTGAATCGAAGCAAAACTAACGAAGATACAGCAGTCTAAGCAACCGCGCCTCATATGTGACTCAGTACATTAGAAAAACTTTAAAGCATTTTCCCACAACCCAAAAACTATTAAACCGATCCTTTTGAAATATTTAACATAATTTTCGAGGTAACGCTGTCGAGTCGACGAGAGGAAGACCTCAGAGGTCGACTCTAGTATAGAGGAAGACCTCAGAGGTCGACTCTAGTATAGAGGAAGACCTCAGAGGTCGACTCTAGTATAGAGGAAGACCTCAGAGGACGACTCTAGTATAGAGGAAGACCTCAGAGGACGACTCTAGTATAGAGGAAGACCTCAGAGGACGACTCTAGTATAGAGGAAGACCTCAGAGGACGACTCTAGTATAGAGGAGGACTTCAGAGGTCGACTCTAGTATAGAGGAGGACTTCAGAGGTCGACTCTAGTATAGAGGAAGACCTCAGAAGTCGACTCTAGTATAGAGGAAGACCTCACAGGTCGACTCTAGTATAGAGGAAAACCTCAGAGGTCGACTCTAGTATAGAGGAAGACCTCACAGGTCGACTCTAGTATAGAGGAAGACCTCAGAGGTCGACTCTAGTATATAGGAAGAGCTCAGAGGTCGACTCTAGTATAGAGGAAAACCTCAGAGGTCGACTCTAGTATAGAGGAAGAGCTCAGAGGTGATATGTTTCCCTAATAAATTAATCACTGTTTATCTTCCGTCATAATATAGGGCAAACATAACAAAAATGTTACATATTTATACATAATTTTTTTTTTTTTTTTGAAGTTATGCGTTTGCATGGTAAAATCTTCCTGATTTGCAGATCTTTGTTTCTGCAAATGGGTGAAATTGGCGGTCATTGTACTCTTTTTAGGGCTGGGAATATGGTTATGTTACAAAACAACAAATCATTCGCACATTAGCCAAGTTTTGTTATCATTTGTTACGATTGAGAGAGATACGGCAGTTGGACTCAATGTTTCACTTAGAGATTTATATGACGCGAAGCGAACAAACCTTTCACATTGTCCGTCCGTCCGTACAGCTGAGGGTTCCATAAGCTTATACAATGTACGCCTGACGAGCGAGCGACGTAACAATGCGGTAGCAAACGTTTTTCTGCGTTAGCCATTGCGATGCGGCGCGGTTGGCGTGGATTCACCTGCTTTGATTTATATTTGATGAGTGCTGACTCGAGTTAGGGGAGTGGTACTGCTGCTACCACAGATATTGTCGATGCTGGTCTTAGCTATAGATACATACGTACATACGTACATATGTATACTTGTATTTTTTTCTAAATTTGTTGACTTTATCCCACTGTCGCTGTTGATGGTTAAGAGTGATACCTGATGTTGGACGCGGTGGTGTTGGTGTTGGCCAACCGCGTTTGGATTCCAGCACCGTTCGTTCACAAAGCAAATGCCAAACCCATTAAAAGATTCAAGTTATTCTCCGCGTCTCTGTGTCTCTGACAGAGGAGTGAGACATTAATAATGCTTAGATACGATGAATGAATGAAACACTTGCCGAGCTGTTGGTTTTTATTGGCTTTTTTCATTATTATTATTATTGTTTTTTATTCGAACATGTTTTTGTTTATTTTGTTTGCATTTCATGTTTATTGACTTCATTCATTTGGGGGTTCGGGGGGCTTGTCTTGCTCTTCTATCGAATGCATGCCCATGAGTACCACGAACGGCGCATGTGTAACATTTACAATCCAACAAGTTTCCATTTTCGTTTGTTTCAGAGCGATGCTATGTCCAATTTTGTAATTATCTGCAATCGATTTTATTGCGACATCTATTGAAGAGACAGACCACAACGTCAGAGTTACCATTATTAGCAGCAGCACTCACATCTAAATCGATGGTATTTGAAGCTGTACTTTTAATTCCAGATACGGTTGGGAGTTTGAATGATTTCCAAATATTTTTGGAAGAATTTTTTTCTTGATCAAAAATTTGTGAAAAATTTACTTTGTTCTTACACTTTTTAGAAATTTTTAAAAACGGTCAAAATACCATTTTTTGAATGTCAGTGTAATTATTATTTTATTCAGAAACATTACATAAAACTTGACCAAAATTAAATAATATATTTTAGCCCCGATATCTCTCAAACTAAATGAGATTTTTACTCCAAAACAGAATTTTCTTGGAATCAAAGGCTGAATATCTTTAACTTCTTTATTGTACCATGAATTTGGCCTCCAGATTTAATTTTGCTGCGCCCGCTCTAGAAAAGTTCGACAAAATTTCAATTTTATTGCAAATTTCATAGAAATTTAAATTTTATTGAAAATTTCATAGAAATTTCAATTTTATATAAATTTTATTGAAAATTTCATAGAAATTTTAATATTATCAAAAATTTCATAGAAATTTCAATTTTATTGAAAATTTCATAGAAATTTTAATTTTATAGAAATTTCAATTTTATTGAAAATTTCATAGAAATTTCAGTTTTATTGAAAATTTCATAGAAATTTCAATTTTATTGAAAATTTCATAGAAATTTCAATTTAATTGAATATTTCATAGAAATTTCAATTTTATTGAAAATTTCATAGAAATTTCAATTTTATTGAAAATTTCATAGAATATTCAATTTTATTGAAAATTTCATAGAAATTTCAATTTTATTGAAAATTTCATAGAAAATTCAATTTTATTGAAAATTTCATAGAAATTTAAATTTTATTGAAAATTTCATAGAATTTTCAAGTTTATTTAAAATTTTATAGAAATTTAAATTTTATTGAAAATTTTATAGAAATTTAAATTTTATTGAAAATTTCATAGAAATTTAAATTTTATTGAAAATTTCATAGAAATTTTAATTTTATTGAAAATTTCATAGAAATTTAAATTTTAATGAAAATTTTATAGAAATTTTAATTTTATTGGAAATTTAAAGTTTAGAAATTTCAATTTTATTGAAAATTTAAATTTTATTGAAAATTTCATAGAAATTGCAATGTTATTGAAAATTTCATAGAAATTGCACTGTTATAATTATGTCCTTCAAAATTTACGAAATTGTATTTTTGTAGAAAATCTTCCTAACAATTAATAATTAATAATAATTTCATAAAAAAAGTGGATATATTTATAGAAAAAATAAAATTTTGTAAAAATTGTTGAAAATTTAATTTCTCTATAAAATTTTTTCAAAATTGAATTTTTCTGGAAAATTTCGTTGAAAATATTTCATTCATCGACCTTTAATAAAGTCTTTTAAACGACCCCTTTATCTTTCATAAAAAATTAATTTCAAAAAATCTTGAGAAAAGCAACTTAACAAAATTTTCTAGAGAAAAGCATTTCTAGAAAACCGCAAGTTCAACAAAACGTGCATAAAATTGCAATTTCGACGAAATTTTCAAAAAATACAATTTCAACCAAATATTGTAGATAATTTAATTTCAACATTTTCCAGAAAATTCAAATTGAAGAAATTTTATAAAAAATTTAAATTTCTAGAAATTTAGTAAAAAAAAAACTATTTATGTATGATGACATTTTCTATAAAATTGCAATTTTCATTAGTTTTTGTAGAAACATTTAATTTCAGCGAAATTTTGTAGAAAAATGCAATTCCAATGTAATTTTTTAAAGAAATACAATTTCAATGAAATTTGTATCTAAAAATGCAATGTCAACAAAATTTTGCAGAAAAATTATATTTCGAGGAAATTTTCCAAAAAAAAAATACTATTTAAATTAAAATTTTTCCATTTTTTAATCAAAAAATGCAATTTCAACCAAATATTGTAAATAAATTTAATTTCAATATTTTAGAAGTGTTACAAATTTGCATGAATTTTCTACAAGAAACAATTTTAAGAAATTTCATAAAAAATTAGATTTTTTGTAAAAAATATAATTATGATGAAATTTTCTATAAAATTGCAATTTTCAATAAATTTTTTAGCAAATGTAATTTCAACGAAATTTTGTAGAAAAATGCAATTCCAAAGTAATTTTTTAGAGAAATATAACTTCAATGAAATTTATAAAAATGAATTTTCAACAAAATTTTGCAAAAAAAAAAAACAATTTCACAAAATTTCGCAGAAAAATTCAATTTCGACGCAATTTTAAAAAATCTAATTTCAACGAAATATTGTAGGTACATTTGATTTCAACATTTTATAGAAAATGCAAATATTATGAATTTTATAAAAAATTTAAATTTTAAGAAATGTTGAAAAAAAAATTAATTATGATAAATTTTTTTATAAATTGCAATTTTCATTATTTTTTTGAGAAAAATTTTATTTTAGCGAAATTTTTCTAGAGAAATCCAATTCAACGATTTTTCTAGCAAAAGGCAATTTCATCAAAATTTAGCAGAAAAATTAATTGTTGATCAAATTTGCAAAAAAAAAAGCAATTCCAACGAAATATTGTAGATAAATTTGAAGATTTTTGTAAAAAATAAATAAATTTTGATGAAATTTTCAATAATTTTATGAAAATTTAAATCTTTTTAGTAAGTGTAATTTCAACGAAATTTAGTAGAAAAATGCAATTCCTAAGTATTTTTTTTAGAGAAATACAGTTTCAACGAAATTTAAAAAAAAACAATCTCAACAAAATTTTGCAGAAAAATGCCATTTCATCGAAATTTTGCTGAAAAATGCAATTTGAAGGAAATTTTTAAGAAAAAATACAATTCGTAGAAATTGCACTTTTATAATTATGTCCTTTAAAATTGACGAAATACAATTTTCACGAAAATCTTCCATAAATTTATATTTTCTTACTAATTTCATAAAAAAAGTGCTAAATATACTTTTATAGAAAAATTCGGTAAAATCTAATAGAAGTCGAATAGAAGAAGTTGTAAAAAATGTTTCTTTTTTAATTTCGAATAGATTGCACTTGTTTGTACAAAAATCCGCTGATTTTTTTTTTTAAATTTCTTCAAAATTTGTTTTTTCTATAAAATTTCGTTAAAATTTAATTTCTGTGAAAATTTTGTCAAAATAAATTTTTATTTAAAATTTCATTTTTTTTTTACAAAATTTAATTTTCTAGAAAAATTCATTGAAATTGCATATTTTAGAAAATGTATTCGAAATTAATTTTTTAAGATAATAGAAGTTTAATAATAAAGAAAATTTTAACAAAAATTTGCTGAAAAATTCAATTTCGACGCAATTTTAAAAAACCTTATTTCAACGAAATATTGTAGTGTAGGTACATTTAATTTCAATATTTTATAGAAAATGTAAATTTGAAAGCATTTTACGAGAAACTTAAATTTAAAAAAATTTTGTAAAAATAAATTAATTATGATGAAATTTTTTTTACAAACTTGCAATTATCATAAATTTTTTGAGAAAAATTGTATTTTAACGAAATTTTTCTAGCGAAGTCCAATTCAACGATTTTTCTAGAAAAAGGCAATTTCATCAAAATTTAGCATAAAAATGAAATGTTGGCCAAAGTTTCAAAAAATGCAATTCCAACGAAATTTTAAATTTTTCTCAAAAAATTAATAAAAATTGCAATTTTATAAAAAAAATTTCATCATAATTAATTTTTTAAACAAAATTTTATAAAATGAAATTGTTGATGGTTAGGCTTGAGGTCATGTATTAATTAAAAAACTGGTGTTTTTTTTTTTTTTATAAAATTTAAATTTTTCATAAAATTCTTTCAAATTTGAATTTTCTATAAAATGTTGAAATCAAATGTATCTACAATATTTCGTTGAAATTACATTTTTTAAAATTGCGCCGAATTTTATTTTTTTCTGCAAAATTTTGTTAAAACTGTTTTTTTTTAGAAAAATCTGGAAGATTTTTGTAAAAAACAAATTAATTTTGATGAAATTTTCAATAAAATTGCAATTTTCATCAAATTTTTAATAAATGTAATTTCAACGAAATTTTTTAGAAAAATGAAATTCCAACGTAATTTTTTTAAAAAAAATGCAATTTCAAGAAAATTTTGCAGAAAAATGCAATTTCAACAAAATTTTGCTGAAAAATTCAATTTTGAGGAACTTTTTTAGAAAAAAATTTTTTTTCATAGAAATTGCACTTTTGTAATTTTTTTTTACAAACTTGCAATTATCATAAATTTTTTGAGAAAAATTGTATTTTAACGAAATTTTTCTAGCGAAATCCAATTCAACGATTTTTTTAGAAAAAGGCAATTTCATCAAAATGTAGCATAAAAATGAAATGTTGGCCAAAGTTTCCAAAAATGCAATTCCAACAAAATTTTAAATTTTTCTCAAAAAATTAATAAAAATTGCAATTTTATAAAAAAAATTTCATCAAATTAATTTTTTAAACAAAATTTTATAAAATGAAATTGTTGATGGTTAGGCTTGAGGTCATGTATTAATTAAAAAACTGGTGGTTGTTTTTTTTATAAAATTTAAATTTTTCATAAAATTCTTTCAAATTTGAATTTTCTATAAAATGTTGAAATCAAATGTATCTACAATATTTCGTTGAAATTACATTTTTTAAAATTGCGCCGAATTTTATTTTTTTCTGCAAAATTTTGTTAAAATTGTTTTTTTTTTAGAAAAATCTGGAAGATTTTTGTAAAAAACAAATTAATTTTGATGAAAGTTTCAATAAAATTGCAATTTTCATCAAATTTTTAATAAATGTAATTTCAACGAAATTTTTTAGAAAAATGAAATTCCAACGTAATTTTGTTTAAAAAAAATGCAATTTCAAGAAAATTTTGCAGAATAATGCAATTTCAACAAAATTTTGCTGAAAAATTCAATTTTGAGGAACTTTTTCAGAAAAAAAATTTTTTTTCATAGAAATTGCACTTTTGTAATTATGTACTTTAAATTGACGAAATAAAATTTTCATGAAAATCTTCCCGAAATTAATATTTTCTTACCAATTTCATCAAAAAAGTGAAAGATATACTTTTATAGAAAATTTCGGCAAAATCTAATAGAAGACGAATAGAAGTTGTAAAAAATGTTTTTTTTTTTTAAATTAGAATAGATTGCATTTTTTGTACAAAAATCCGTTGAAAATTTATTTTTTTTTACATTTTTCAGAAATTCATAGAAATTTCAATTTTATTGAAAATTTCAGAGAAATTTAAATTTTATTCAAAATTTAACAGGAATTTCAATTTTATTAAAAATTTCACAGAAATTTCAATTTTATTAAAAATTTCAATTTAATTTAAAATTTCATAGAAGTCGAATAGAAGAAGTTGTAAAAAATGTTTTTTTTTTAAATTAGAGTAGATTGCATTTTTTTGTACAAAAATCCGTTGAAAATTAATTTTTTTAAATTTGTTTAGAATTAAATTTTTGTAGAAATTTCAATTTTATTAAAAATTTCATAGAAATTTCAATTTTATTAAAATGTTCATAGAAATTTCAATTTTATTAAACATTTCATAGAAATTTCAATTTTATTGAAAATTTCATAGAAATTTCAATTTTATTAAAAATTTCACAGAAATTTAAATTTTATTAAAAATTTCACAGAAATTTCAATTTAATTTAAAATTTCATAAAAATTTCAATTTAATTTAAAATTTCATAAAAATTTAAATTTTATTGAAACAATTAATATTTTCTTACCAATTTCACCAAAAAAGTACAATTACGATTTTTTTTTCAAAATTAAATTTTTGTAGAAAATTTCGTTAAAATTCAATTTTTTCAAAATTTTGTCGAAATACATTTTATTGAAAATTTCTTTTTTTTACAAAATTATTTCAAAATTAAATTTTCGAGAAAAATTCGTTGAAATTGCATATTCTAAAAAATATATTCGAAATTTAATTTTTTTAGAAAACTTCATTGAAATTTAAAATTGCTTCGAAATTTATTATTTCCAGAAAATTTCCTTCATCGGTCTTGAATGACGTCGTCCTTTAACGAAAATGTGTACTTTGGACCACCAATAAGTCTAATCGAAAGGGACCTTTATATGGGGACCATACCAAAGCATGGACCGATGTGCTTCATTTTCACATCACGGGGCAAACTTGCCTTTTTTGATATCTTTAAATCGAAAGAAAATATATTTTGAACACAAATTTTTAATTAATAATTTTCAAATTAATCTTATTTTAAAATCAATAAAATTTATTTGCATATAATAATATATTACAACAACATAAATATTTGCAAATTAATTTTCTCAAATAAAATATGTGTTTATATACAAATAAAATGAATGTTTAGAAATTTGTCAAAAAAAAATATTTTGTTTTAAAAACATTTTCAAAATATTGCAGATATTTTTAATTTAATTTATATTGATTTCGAGTTTTAACTTATAATATAAAATGCCATAAGTAACAATAACATTGGTTTTAAAGCATCATCAATATTGGGCTCAGCTGCAATATTTTTCATTATTTTTGCATTTACCACTGTGCCAAACATAAACTCCATCATACTCTGTTTTATTGCCATGTTTGCAAGTTTTTTTATTATTTAACTAGTTGATATTAACTGGTAATAACATAAACCATACAACCCATATGGCGATGTAGATTGTTATTGGATTACCTAATATCGCAGATATTGAGAACACGTGCCAGATTCGCGCAGACCATACCAACGATCACTAGCGGCATGTTTGCCTTTCTGTCCGTCCGTCTGCCTGATCATGTAGGTATTTTACAAAATGTGATTATTTTATTAAACCCCAATTTAATTGAATTATTTTTCTTCGCACACGGCCAACAATGACAATCGAAAACGATTAAAACTATTTATTTTTTTGGGGTTTTTGGTTTTGTTCACCAAAAAAAAGTAAAGAAATTAAAAATATACAAACAAATCATACTCATGAAACGGCAAAACTTTGTTAAGGTCACCGTTGCGAAATGTAAACAGAAGTAGAGCAAAAACAAAGCACTTCCAAAAATATAGAGAATTGGACCTTAACTGCACTAATTTATATGTGTAATCGCGTATCGCGTACACCGCGCCAATTCGAGTCGAGTCGAGTACCGTCACCGGTATTGCCACTGGCGGCTAGATTAGCCAGTCACCAAAAAACACCGTCATTACCTACAAATCGTCTGTCCGTCTGCTACATTTTCCAAAAAAAAGACAAAAATAAACTAAGCAAATATTTGAAGCAGTAATTTTTGCAAATTGTGCTAAGGTTAAGTTTAACTTTTCAATTTGCCGGAAAAAAACCTTCACATATTCATATGAGACTTCTTAGTATGACGAGTGAGTAAATTCGAGCAGTCCAAGTAAATATTATCTTTGAAATGTGAGAATGGGGGGAGGGGTGGCTTGGTTTACATATGCATTTTGTATTTGCATTTAATCAAATAAAATAATACATAAAAATGGGTCATTTAAAGATTTTTCACTTAGATTTTGGTTTGCATTAATACATATTGGCCTTCAAATTTTGAATATCTTCTCTCGAAGGCTCGGTTGCATTTCCTGGAATAATATTGATCTAATATTGATTTACGACGACTGAAATTTTTTGTGGTCAGAACAAACAATTGCTTAAGCGAAATAAGTTTCTGTCGCAACAAACGAAATTTCAGTTCCGACAAACGAGAATTGTAGTTGTCTAATATTTTGTTTCGCAGCAAATAATTTTTTCTTTGCGTGCAAACTAAGCTTACCTAACAAAGAAAAAAAAACAAATTAGGGAAATTTTTCTTTATTTCTCAACATAATCTCCTTTTAGCTTGATACACCTTTTTTGTGGATTTTTTTTAACCATTTCTGGCATGGACACCTCAATTAATTGACCACTACGATGTTCGTCTTGTTAGCTCGTACGGCCCCGTTTAAACTCTGCCACCCAATATTTTATTGTTGTAAACGAAGGAGCAGACTCCCCCAAGGTAGAATCTAGTTCGATTTTAATATTGGTTAGACTTAGACCCTTCACATGAATGTATTGTTTAACATATCTTTGACCAATTTTTTCCAGTTTACAAATTCTCTGAAATTGTTTACTTTTGAGTGCTAAAAAACTAAACAACTTGGGGCATTGACTCTTAAAACATATCGTCGGCTTAATGCTATTTTGGTCCATACGCCATTTTTGTGTTTTTTGAGTTAGTTGAGTTGATAACATGGGTTCCAAGCATGCTCTTTCAGAATCTGCAATAATTTTTTTCTTATCTCGCCTAGTTTTCGAGATATTGGTAGGGTAAATTTGTTTTACTCTGAATAACGGGAAATAATTTCGATATTTTTGTTCTACATATGTCTCAATTTTTCTATCTCCCTATATTTTTCGCTCAGAATTTTACTTTCTTTCGATCACAATATGAAAATTAGTGTCCTTCCATACCGGCCCTTTTTGTGGTCCATGTAAAACAAATACGAAAAAATATTAAAATAAAAGTGGATATTGACCAAAATGCCAAGTACAAATATTGTTATAACTTGCTTATTTTTGGATGTAATGGCATAGAAATGCATGAGAATCATACAAACACTGTGGGGAACCCTATGAAATAAAAAGTGTGTAACTCTTCAGTCCCGTTTTTACTCAAACAATAAATTGCGTTCTTCTCCGATCATACAAAATGGCGTATGGAACAAAATAGCATTGAGCCGACGATATGTTTTATAAGGTTGCCACTTTCCACGAAAGAATTTTATTCAATCTACTAACGCCATCTATATGTCAGGTCGGCTAATTTTGGGACCGTCCTCGTATGTTTCTTCCGGTTTGGTATCTAAGCGCTATAGAGGCTGCATTTTACATCAGATCATTATGGAAAATATAAGAGAGATGCCCCTCGACCTACGAATAGATGTTACTAACATAGAATTGGAAAACCCGTTATATCTAAATCGGGTTCTTCCAATAGGGATGATATGATTTTGAAGTGACGTTTCGGCCATTTGTAATACGTCATGATCTGTCATTTGTTTTTCATTGTATTCAGTATTTGTATTCAGTAGTTGTATTCAGATATACGCAAGAACAACGTTTACAAATTATTCAGTTTTATTATCAAAACAATCGTTCTCCAATTGCAACATTTCGTGCGCTAAGACCATTTTTTTATAATCCAAAAAAACACACTTTCCAGTCGACCTACGACCTTGACACCCATGAGCAATATTTTAGCTCTCGTTAAGAGCTATATTTTTGCCATTGGCTGATTCCCGATCCGACGTACCGTTAAGGAGCTAGAGCAAAAATAAACCTTTCGTTCACATTTGAAAATTATGCCAAAATCCAAAAAAAAAACACTTTCCAGCCGACCTACGATCTTGACTCCCATGAGCAATATTTTAGCTCTCGTTAAGAGCTATCTGTTTGTCATTGACCGATTGTGGCTACGTGCCACACAGCAAATGAAACAATTGGATTGTTGCGAGACAAGTTTGGAGATTCGATTATTTCAAGAAATTGTGATATTGAATGGCCTCCAAGAAGTTGTGATTTAACACCATTAGACTATTTCTTGTGGGGTTAATTGAAGTCGTTGATCTTTCGAAATAAACCAGACTCTCTTCAAGCTTTACAAGTCAATATTGGAAGTGCCATTCATTCATGACATACGACTTGATTTAGTGAAAAAAGTGCTCGGTAATTGGGTTCATCGAATTCGTTCCTGCAGAAGAAGTCGTGGAGGTCATTTGAATGACGTTTTATTTAGAACTTAATTGTATCGATTGTACTTCGCATTAAATATGTGTAATGAATTTCCTTAACAATAAGTGTGTTTTTTTTTTCAAAGAAATCATATCACTCTTATTGGAAAACCCGTTATATGTTAAATGTATGCATAAATGTAGAAATTTTAGCATTTTTGGTAGAAATAACATAATTTCAACGAAATTCGTTTTTATACCCCCCCTATATTGTGAACAAGGGTATATATCAGATGCTGCCCAGCGTTACAGTTGTGCGACTAAAGTGGCATTTTGACCCTTTTTTGAAGCCATGCCACTTTTGTTGCCTCCTTTGATCACAAGAATACATCGACAGACGGAAATGGCTAAATCGATTCAAACAGTGATTATATGCCTATAGGTACAATAAACTATTGGTGTTTCTCTTTGAATTTTTAGGCGTTACAAACAGATGCACAAAGTCCTAATACCCTGTACCACAGTGTGGTGTCGGGTAAAAAAAAACGTAAAAGAAGAAAAAAAAAAACATTTTCTGAAGTCTGACCTCGACCTCTGCCCTCAATTTGCATTCAATATATTTAATTTTGAAGGTCACCACTCCGACATACTAGGGCAACATTTTCTGGGAATTTGAGAAAGAGCTAATTTTTGGTCTGGGACGCTTGAGAAAGAACTACCTATATTTATGTGCCTTGTGGTTATGGCTTTAATGGGTATTTTAACGAACTGCGTTTTTTGTTACTTTTTATTCCATTTCCAGTTTAAATGAAATTTAATTGCTTTTTAGTTGTAATGTGTATTTTAACTCTTATTTTAATGAACTGAGTTTTTTTCTGGTTTTTGGTTACGTTTTTATTCAATTTAACTGTTTTGTTTAAATAAAACGAACTTACAAAAATTTGCCGACATTTTTTGGAAAAATGTCCTTTTTGTGCCACTTTTTTATTTTTAAACCAGTAAGGAAAGGCAGAAAGTCGGGCGGGGCCGACTATATAATACCCTACACCTCCCTAACAATGCGATAAGGGTCATTGCCATAATAATTTGGAATAATTGGTAAATGGGTAGAAACATATTATCTAATTCTGAAACGATAATCGCTAAATTAAGCAGTATTCGTTCCTAAATTGAGAAACATCTTTCTGGAAAATTTTAATGATCGGAAGTAAAATACAACTTCTATAGCTCCTTCTGTCGAATTTCGTACTGATCGCATATAAAATACAGTCTCTACAGCGCCTACATGTCAAATCGGGGGTAACGTATATATGGGGGCTATATCTAAATCTGAACCGATTTCTTCCAAATTTAACAGTGTTCATTCATATAATAAGAAACCTCTTTCTGCCGAATTTCATACTGATCGGATATAAAATAACATTTTTACATCGCTTACAAGTCAAATCGGGGGTAACGTATATATGGGGGCTATATCTAAATCTGAGCCGATTTTCTCCGAATTTAGCAGTATTCCTTCATGTAATAAGAAACCTCTTTCTGCCAAATTTTGCACTGATCGGATATAAAATACAGTTTTTACAGCGCTTACATGTCAAATCGGGGGTAACATATATATGGGGGCTATATCTGAATCTGAACCGATTTTCTCCGAATTTAGCAGTATTCCTTCATGTAATAAGAAACCTCTCTTTGCCGAATTTCGCACTGATCGGATATAAAATAACATTCTTACAGCGCTTATATGTCAAATCGGGGGTAATGTATATATGGGGGCTATATCTAAATCTGAACCAATTTCTTCCAAATTTAACAGAGTTCATTCATGTAATAAGAAACCTTTTCCTGCCGAATTTCATACTGATCGGATATAAAATAAAGTTTTTACAGTGCTTACATGTCAAATCGGGGCTAACATATATATGGGGGCTATATCTAAATCTGAACCGATTTTAACCAAATTCAATAGGGATCGTCCTTGGGCCAAAAAAAAGATATGTGTAAAGTTTCGTCGAGATCGGACCATAATTGCGACCTGTACTTTGATTACAAGAATACATGCACAGACGGACAGACATACGGACAGACAGACAGACGGACATAGCTGAATCGACTCAGAAAGTGATTCTAAGTCGATCGGTATAATGAACGATGGGTCTATTTCTTCTCCTTTTGGATGTTACAAACAAATGCACAAAGTTATAATACCCTGTACCACAGTGTGGTGTAGGGTATAAATACCATTTTTGGGCCACTTTTTGAAATTTCTCAACGGTAACGCTGATGCTGCCAACCAAAAGTGTAACAGCACATCGACGGAGTGACCTAAGAGACCCCAAAATATTTGGCGGAAATCCGTTTTGGGTCATTTTAATTCATTTTAGCCTCAGCCTGTCCGTCTGGTTTGTGCGCACGAAAACCTTCAACAGGATTAACCGATTCACTGTTTGGTGTGCTCTATGGGCAGAGGGAATCATTGATCCATATTTCTTCAAAAATGAAGCCGGCCATAATGTTACAGTCTATGGGGAACGCTATAGAGCCATGATAAATGACTTTTTCGTGCCTGAATTGGACGATTTTGATGTGGACGACCTTTGTTGGTGGCAACAAGACGGCGCTACATGCCATACATCCACCGAAACAATCAATTTATTGAAGGAAACTTTTGGTGAGCGCATTATCTCACTCGGATGGCGTTGATCACTCCTGGATGTGCGCAATAAACGCGGTGCAGACATAACGAGTGACCATCACCTCTTGATTGCTACTATCCGGATCAAAATCGCGGCTATAAAGAAGGGCGAAAAAAACTGCCAAAAAAATTCGATACGAGGAAATTAGATAACCCCACCATTAGATCCCGCTTCACCAATGCCGTCAGGGTTTCTTGTCGTGAAGGACAAACCTTAGACAGATGGGAACACACCAAAAACATTTTAATCTACGCCGCAGAGGAACATATAGGGTACAGAACCACCAAGAAGAAACCGTGGATATCAGAAAATACCTGTAAGCTCATAAACCTTCGTGCAGAAGCAAAAAACCGAGCGAATATTGCTAAGACGAGGATCTCGAAAACTTCAGCACAAAAAGAATACTCTAGGCTGGATAGATTGGTTAAGAAAAGCGCTAGAGCAGACAAGAGAATATGGAGCAAACAAATTGCAGTAAAGGCGCAAGCAGCAGCTGACACTCATAGAAGCCGCGACCAGGCAATGAAGCCGACCAAAATTATCGGCGGCGGCGGCGCATTGAAAAATACCGATCGGCGGCGGCGGCTGATCAGCTTAGCCGATCAAATTTCAACAATCGGCTAAGTTCCAACAAACGATAGCGCACGAATGTCAATCTCAGGCAAAAATGGCGCTTTAAGATATTTACAATTAGATGACAAAACCTAAAATTAACACAAAAATTTAAGAAAGGTTAAGGAAGTTTTGATTTAATGTCGAAAATCAGTTCAATAAATGTCTACTTATTAGTCTTTGTTGTGAAAGAGAATTTATTGTGAATGACATACCGCCTGTTGTTTTCTCTCTAGAACGACGTAGACTTTGTAAAAATTGGTTCGGCCGCTCAAGAGCTATTGTATTTTCCGTAAAAACCAAAGTACGCATTTCTTTAAATAAATGATAGCGAGATTAATTTAGAAACTTTTTATAAATTTTTATGCAAAAATGAACTTTATTAAAATTTTTGACCCTATTGTATTACTTAGTAGTCACTTTCTTAATATTCATGGTTGCATAAAATAAATCGATTTAACTCACTAAATAATGTTCGGCGGCTGAGTTTCAGCCGATGTGAGCCGCTGAAATCGGCGGCGGCGCCGGCTGGAAATAAATGGCCGGCTGTGGCGCGCCGCCGATTTGCGCCGCGTCGGCTTCATACCCTGGCCGCGACCTCTTCCGATCAGTGCGGCAGCTCACGAACTCGATGATTTCCATCACCAAACCCCTAATGGATAGAAACGGCGAAACGACCTCATCAAAAGAGGAACAAATTAAGATATGGGAAGACTACTATAAAAAACTCCTCACCGCCTCTAGTCAATCCCAAACGAAAATATGCACCTGCTTACAACACCATGAGGACACTCAATTTGACACCACACGTCCGGGTATTCCGGAAATAGCAATCGCGATAGGATCTCTGAAATCCAACAAATCCCCTGGCCCCGACAACATACCTCCTAGAGTTGCTGAAGGCAGACCCTATGCTGAGTGCTGAACTTTTGTATCCGCTCATATCGGACTTTTGGGCTAGCGAATCCCTGCCGACCCAACTAAAGGAAGGGACTGTCATTCTACTCCCAAAGAAAGGCAACCTATCCTTGCGCAAGAATTGGAGAGGGATCACATTACTAAGCATGGTATACAAAGTAATCGCACACCAAGTCTAAGAAACGAGCAGGCTGGCTTTAGAGCACGGCGATCTTGCGTCGATCATGTCAACACGCTACGCATAGTAGTAGAGCAGTCCGTGGAGTGGCGCACACCTCTCTACGTATGCTTCATAGATTTCGAGAAAGCATTCGACACTATAAGCCACAACGTAATTTTAAAATCGTTAGAATGTAAAGGAATCCCACGAAAAATCATACGCCTGATTGATAGTTTATATGAAGGCGCGACTTGCCGAATACGTCACGAACAACAACTAAGTAATCAAATACAAGTGGAGAAAGGTGTACGTCAGGGATGTGTCCACTCACCACTCCTTTTCAACATCGTGCTTGACACCGTGATGATCCGTGCATCTCAAATTAATAGAGGAATAACGTGGGGACTTCAAGGCAACCTTGGCGACATCGACTACGCCGATGACATATGCCTTCTCGCCCATAAGCACACGGACATAAAAGGAATGCTAAGCGATGTTAAAAAGTATGCTACGTTAGCGGGGTTGTCAATAAATATACCAAAAACTAAACTAATGCGTATTAACACAAACAGCACAGAAATAATTTAAATAGATGACATCCCAATTGATAGTGTGGAATCATTCTGCTACCTAAACGCTGAAAAAAAATCGCTTCTGTAGTATATTGTCCCAAACATATTCGGCTTGAAGCATATATGTATATGTTTATGGTACACTCTAAATATATAATATTTGGTACACACAAAAATTATATATTTGAGAATATGTTGTTCTAAACAAATCCTTGTTTTCACCCTAATACCTTATATTTGGGATTTTAATTCTGAAACAAAAATGTATTTAAATTTAAGTATTCCGAAAATATCGAACCTTAATTGTGTTAAGTTTTTCATTAATTTAATGATAATTTTTTAGAAATTTTTAATTGAAATCGTATAATTTTTGATAACATTAATTTACTCGAAGGATTGAAAAAAATGCTGACATGAAATACCCAGAAATTTAAAATGAGTCCCTTAAAATAGAATGCAATGCTCCTAATGGTATTTTTGACTGGGAGAAATAATTCGAAACGAAGGAAAAATTAAAAATGAAATTAGAAAAATTCACCAAAGTTTTGAAAATCTTTCTTAAATTATATATATTTGAAGATATTCCTAAACAATAATTTTATTGGTATATAAATACATATTTTATTTGAGAAAATTAGTTTGCAAATATATTTTGTTGTAATATATTAATATATGCGTTCCAAGTAAATTTTATTGATTTTCAAATAAAATTTATTTACTCAGAAATATAAAACATTTAAAAATTCGTGTTCCAAATATATTTTCTTTCGATTCAAACATATCAAAAAAGGCGATTTTGCCCCGTGTAGGAAGCACGATAACAACCAAAGGTGACACTGCTGAAGACCTCAGATGCCGAATCAACAAAGGTCGAGCCGCATTCAGTTCCCTTGAGAAGATATGGCGATCAACATATGTATCACGAAATACAAAACTGAAAATATTTAATGCCAGCATCAAGTCTGTGGTACTCTACGGATGCGAAACGTGGAACGCTGCAAACAAAGAACTGCAGGCCCTTCAAGCATTCATCAATCGGTGCTTAAGGAAAATAATGTGTGTATTCTGCCCGAATACTATTAACAACGAATCTCTATGGACGGTCACGCGGCAACAACCAATAGCAATAGAAATTCAGCGTCGCAAATGGATGTGGATTGGCCACACCCTAAGGAAGCCGCATGATGACATCACACGTACAGCACTTGACTGGAACCCGCAGGGTTGTCCCAGAAGAGGAAGACCAGCAAATACGTGGAGACGACTCGTAGATGCTGAAGCCCACGAAGCAGAATAAAATATTTAGGTACAGATAAAATGAAATGGAATGCATTTGTATCGGCCCTATGTTCCTCCTAGGAACTATGGGAAAATATATATATTATCTCACGTCGTGGGCCTGTGACGTGGCCTCCAAGATCGTGCGTTTTAACACCGCTGGACTATTTTCGTGGGGTGAAGTCGCTTGTCTACGCAGATAAGCCCGATACGATTGACGCCTTGCAAGAAAATATTCGGCGCGTTATTGCTGACATACAACCCCAAATACTGCAAAAAGTGTTCGAAAATTGGACCTCTCAGCTGGAATTTATTTGAGCCACACGCGGCGGCCACTTGCCCGAAATCATTATACCCTCACTTTAGTGTGACGAGGGTATATATCATTTGCTACGGAAAAAAGTGTAACACATCGAAGGAGTGATCTAAGACCCTAAGTATGTTCGGAGGAAATCCGTTTTGGGTCATTTTAAGTCGAATGAGCAATGTCCGTCCGTCTGTCTGTCTGTCTGTATGTGTGTCTGCTGGCTGGTGCGCACGATAACTCTCGAAAGGATTAACCGATTGACTTCAAATTTGGTATGTGGTAATATTTTGATCTATCTCCGGATGAGTTCGAAGATGGGCCATATTGGTCTACTCCTTCTGGTACCTCCCACACAAAGGGTTAAAATTTAGTGAAATATTGATTCTTTAATAACTTCTATACTACTTATTCGAATCTTTTGAAATTCTGCACATAATATTAGTATATTAGTCGCTATTAACTCGAGAAAAATGAGTGAAGTTGGCATGCCCCTTTTGGTACCTCCCACACAAATGGACCATTTTGCATCAAAATTTAACTGCTTATAACGTTAATACAAGTGCATAAAAATGCTTGAAATTTTCTACAGTATAATGTTTTTGTAGCGCCTATAGTCCGGTAAAAAATGGGCATTATTGTACAGCCCCTTTTGGTACCTCCCACACAAATGGACCGTTTCGTACCAAAAGTAAACGGCTTGTAACTTTAATACCAGTGCATACAAATACTTGAAATTATGTACAGTGTAATGCTGTTATAGTGCCTATAGTCCTGTAAAAAGTGGGCGTTATCACCCCGCCCCTTTTTGTACCTCCCACACAAAATGACCAAATCATACCAAAATTACATAGCTCGTAACTTTAATATACCAGTGCACATAAACGCTTATAGTTCAGCACAATGCAATGTATTTAAGAATGTACTGTTTACCGAAAGATATGTGTATTTGGAAACCCCCTTCTGGTACCTCCCACACAAATTGACAGATTTATTGGTGTAATGTTATATATTACATTACTCACAAAGTGAGGGTATACCTTAGTCGGTTTACCCGACTGAAACTTTCTTACTTGTTTTTAAAACATAATGGCAAACCCTTTTTAATTATAATAAAGGTAAATTCTTGGCCATAGCATTAAATTATATGCGTTTTATTTCTTCTTGAAAACCACAAGTCTAAAAAAACACCCTTTAATATATAATTAAAAAAGTAATTGACTCAATTTTCCTGCTTTTATTCAGTGCTTAGTTCAATAGATACATTTTCACATGACTTTTTTTCTGTGTGGAAAAGATCTTCTCAAACCACTGTTCACTATTGTAATGGTGTAATAATATGTTGTTTTTTTTTGAAATACGAGTAAATATTATTACAAAAACCTGTTTATGCACTTTACCAAATCAATATTGCATAATTTAAGACAAATAACAAAAATAATACTATTGGACCATAGCAACAAATGTGTATGATCAAGAGGCAACGTCGAAGCAAGCTAAGTAGTAGCCCCCAACTGAATTAATGAGAATAATGAACGACACAGAGTTAATAAATAAATAATTATCGGTTGTCCGTCTTCGGGTGGTGGTGGTGCATTTGTTGATTTTCCAAATGTTAAGAGACCAAACATACTTTAACAGTGGTGACAGTGGCGGTCTGCGTGATTGGGGTTTGACCAACGGAAACCTATTTAAAAGATCACCACAGTCCATTAAAGTCTTCAATCATGACCACGACGACCACATGTCCAGATACGATACGATAACCACCACTTCTATCTACTGGTTTGTCAAATATTAAGAAATCTTTGAATTTATTAGTTAAAATGACAAACACTGTGAAAACATTGAAAATGGAGGAAATTTATACGAATAAACAAAAATATTGGAATTAATTTGTGTGGCCAAAGCTTATGATATTTGCGTATACTTTACATATTCTGTAGACTACAATGGTATTACAGACTATGAAGCTCTTGCCGATTCTAGTTTCAATATGATATGAAACTGGGGTACTATTCACCTCAAGACTATTTAACATTCCTAGATGTCTTTGGTAGAAATCAGTTTAAGTTAAGGTCAGTTAATTCATTTGAGCTATGTCCGTCCATCTGGCTGTCTGATGAGCGCGAAAACTCTTGAAGGGAGTGACCTCTTGACTTCAAATTTTGTATGAGGTAAAATCTTCTTTTACATCAGGTTAGATTAGAAAATGGAACATACTCGTATTAGCCCACTCCTTTGGAAACCTCCCCAATAAAGGGCTAACATTTAGTGAACTACTGCAACTTTTATAACGGGTTTTCCAATACTTTTGATATAATTTTGAAGTGATGTTTCGGCCATTTGTAATATGTCATGATCTATCACTTGATTTTCATTGGAGAGATATGCGCAAGAGCAACGTTTACAAATTATTCAGTTTTATTATCAAAATAATCGTTCTCCAATTGCAACTTTTCGTGCGTTAGGTCAATATTTGTTAAAATCCAAAAAAAAAACACTTTCCAGTCGACCTACGACCTTGACACCCATGAGCAATATGTTAGGTCTCGTTAAGAGCTATATTTTTGCCATTGACCGATTCGACCGATCCGACGTACCGTTAAGGAGATAGAGCAAAAATAAACCTTCCGTTCACATTTGAAAATGATGTATGTCCATTTTATTTTAAATCAAAAAAATAAACACTTTCCAGTCGACCTACGACCTTGACACCGATGAGCAATATTTTAGCTCTCGTTAAGAGCTATCTGTTTGTCATTGACCGATTGTGGCTAAGTGCCACATAGCAAATGAAACAATGGAATTGTTGCGAGAAAAGTTTGGAGATTCGATTATATCAAGAAATTGTGATATTAAATGGCCTCCAAGAAGTTGTGATCTAACACCATTAGACTATTTCTTGTGGGTTTATTTGAAGTCATTGCTCATTGGTCGAAATAAACCAGACTCTCTTCAAGCTTTACAAGTCAATATTGAACGTGTCATTGATGACATACGAGTACGACTTGATTTAGTGGAAAAAGTGCTCGAAAATTGGGTTCATCGAATTCGTTCCTGCAGAAGAAGTCGTGGAGGCCATTTGAATGACGTTTTATTTAGAACTTAATTGTATCGATTGTACTTTACATTAACTAAAAAACTATTGAATTTCCTTAACAATAATAGTGATTTTTTTAAATCAAAAAATAATATCACTCTTTTTGTAAAACCCTGTATTTGTAGCACAAAATGCGTGTAGCACAACATTAATGCTACGGATATATTTAAATCTTGTTTATTTCTGCTTTTTTTCAAAATTCCCCCCACTGTGTTTATCAAAGATTGAGCAACAAGTCTGTTAAGTTGTCATCTGCCTCAATTTATGCGATTGATTTCCGTTAATATGTTTTTTTTTTTTTTTCAAAAAGTCAACTTCAATTAGAGGCGCACTTGAGATACATAAATACATAATTTGTTTATTTAATTACGGTACAAAAATAAACAAATTCAATGTTTATGACTACTGACAAAGTGTCTGTTAAAAGTTTTAATTATTTTTTTCAACTACTTTTCAGAAATCATACAAAACACGCAACTGTGTGTGAGCACTCAGATGTTAACAACAATTTTCACTTTCATGTTTTGTTTTCTTCTCGTCTTTTTTCTGTTATTGTTTTAAATAAAAAAATTACTATGACGGCAGAGTAGTCGTTAATTTATTTTTTTATTATTTTCTACATAGGCGAAGCGTAAGTTCTGCTTTATGACTTTCAATTGAAATTCATATATTTTTGTTTTCCAATTTAGAATATTTAAAGTAGCTGTAGTAGCAATGCTTAACCGGACAAATATAAACGTGACAAAACCGAAAAACTTTCGCCTCCGAAAACAAAGTATCTGTCACGCAGGCGCGATAAGAGTTCACCCACAACCGTTTTTGATGTCTCTCGGCTATCTTGATTTTCTAAACTATCTCAGTTTAGCACAAAAAAAAAACACAACTGCCATAATTCAAACATAATTCATAATTATGCATCATAAAGTTTTGCTAATGATAGCGTAAATAAATAAGATGAAGTTAATGGTACTTGTATGAGACATCTTCCTCAATCGATAAAAAAAAACTCATAAATCGTTATCAAATAAATATTAAATAACATACAAATTCATATTAATAGATTCGAAATAATCTTGTTTGTTTATTTCCTAATTAATCGGTGATTCGGACTAATCTTGCATATTTATTTCCTAATTGAGACTTTTAGAAATGCATATAGCGACAAGTGAACGATTAGGAGACAGAACCGAAAATGTCACGTTTTCAATAAAAGTGAATTGATCGGTTGTAAAGGGCAGATAACACTAAGTAACAATTTTTTTTTGGTTTCCGAGACCTAAAAATTGTTTTTGTATAGCTTGAGCATACTATTTTATGAAAACAGAACCAAATATTTTTAAGGTTACCTTTTTTTTAAATATTTTTTTCTAGAATTCCAATTTTCATGGGAATTTGAACCATATTTTTTAAAGTGTAAGCTCGATAAAGCCGAAATACCACTTAAATTAAAGGAAATTATAAGGGCTAAAAAAGCTGAAAACATCACTTTCATGTAGATACTGAAGTTTAGTAACGGTCGTTAAAACAATTAGAAAACAATCGTTTTTCTTCATAAAATCGTTTCCCATAAAAAATAAAAAAAAATGCCAAACAATTTTTTTGTTCCATTTTTTGAAAGTTAACTTTATCGAAGAAAACAGTGCCTATTTAAAAAAAGTCTATGGATAAATGTATAAAACTATGACCCATATTGTAACAAGTAAAAGCGTTAAGTTCGGCCATGCCGAATCTTATATACCCTCCACCATGGATAGCATGTGACCTCCCCCAAAGAAAATAACACCGAAAAACACACAAAAAAATGTAGTAGTTGAGAACAGTAGGAATAACAACAAGTTCGATGCTATATATGGGAGCTATATCTAAATATGGACCGATATCGCCCATTTTCCAATCCCAGGTTACCTGCAGCTATAAGAAGTATCTATACGAAATTTCAGCCACCTAACTCAAGTATTATAGATTGTAGCGTGATTACAACAGACGGACGGACACGGCTACATCGTCTTAGAATTTTACGACGATTAAGAATATATATACTTTAATGGGTCTCAGATCAATATTTAGAGGTGCTACAAACGGAGTGCAAAATGAATATACCCCCATCCTATGGTGGAGGGTATGAAGATAGGGAAATTAAAAAAAAAATTTCATATTTTTTATTAAGGCAATTTTGTTTGGGAGGAACCAAAAGGGGTGTGGCAATAACGCCCATTTTTATCCCCTCACCTTAGAGAGGAGGGTATATATCATTTGCCACGGGCCAAAAGTGTAACACATCGAAGGAGTGACCTAAGACCCTAAGTATGTTCGGCGGAAATCCGTTTTGGGTCATTTTAAGTAATTTGAGCAATGTCCGTCCGTCCGTCTGTCTGTCTGCTGGATGGTGCGCACGATGTCTCTCGAAAGGAGCAACCAACTGACTTCAAATTTGGTATGCGGTAACATTTTGCTCCATCTCCGGCTGATTTCGAAGATGGGCCATATTGGTCCACTCCTTCTAACGGGGTTTTCAACAGGGACGCTACAAAAGTAGACGGACAGGCACAGCAAATGACGCCATATTTTTTGCCGCTCTTTTGACATTTCTCTTCAGTAAGGTTTGCCATTTCATGATGGAAAGATATACGAGCCAACGAATCGAAATTATTAAAATTTACTACCGAAATACGGAGTCAGTGGCCTCAACGTTAAGAGCGCTATGTCCAAATTATGGTCGTCTCTTTCTGGCTGAATGGCTTCGTCAATAAACAAAATATGCGTTATTGGTCAGACAGCAATCCACACGTACTCCATGAGTCATCATTGCACCCCGAAAAAATTACGGTTTGGTGCGGTTTATGAGCCGGCGGCGTCATTGGACGTACTTCTTCCGGGATGATAAAGACCGGCACGTTACTGTGAATGGGAATCGCTATCGTTCAATGATAACCGAATATTTTTGGCCCCAATTGGATGATATGGACTTGGAGGACATAGGGTTCCAACAGGACGGCGCCACAAGCCACACAGCGAATGCCACAATCAATTTATTGGAAACCATGTTTGGAGAACGTGTTATCTCACGAAATGGTCCAGTCGATTGGCCACCTCGGTCGTGCGATTTGACGCCGTTAGACTATTTCCTGTGGAGCTAAGTCAAGTCTATGGTCTATGCCAACAAGCCAGCGACGATTGATGAACTTCGTACGAATATCGAACGTGAAATTGCAGCAGTATGGGCCGATTTATGCTTGAAAACCGTCGAAAATTGGGTTCAGCGTTTGGACTTCTGCAAGCGTGCCCGTGGTGGCCATGCAAAAGAAATCGAGTTCCATACATAATGGCATCGAACGTACTTTCACAGGAATAACGAATTTCATTGATATCCAAAACCGTTTTTGTTTTATTTAAAAAAACTTTTGTAACGCTCTTATTGAAAAACCCGGTAGTACCTCCCCCACAAAGGGTTAACATTTAGTGAAATATTGATTCTTTAATACCTTCTATACTACTTACTCAAATCTTCAGAAATTTCACACATAGTATTAGTTTATTAGTCGCTAACACTTCAAGGAAAATTGGCGAAGTGGCCACTCCCTTTTTGGTACCTCCCACACATATGGACCTTTTTGTACCAATAGTTAACAGATTTTAACGTTAATACCAGTGAATATGAATACATGAAATGTTGTACGATGTAATGGTGTTATATTATCTAGAACCCAGAGAAATTGGGGGCAGTTATTAGGACTCCCCTTTTGGTACCTCCTACACAAATGGACCATTTTGTACCAAATGTAAACAGCTTTTAACTTTAATAGCAGTACATACTTTAAAGTTATTAAATGCAATTAAAATTGATAATAATTTAATTAAAACGAAAAAATAAATTTACGAAAATTTTTATGGGACTCAAGGTGAGGGAATTCATAAGTCGGTTTACTCGACTGAACTTTCTTACATGTTTAATATACTATGGGTACTATAAAAACATTACACTGTACAAAATTTTAAGTGTTTGTATGTGCAGGAATCAAAGTTATAAGAAGTAAAATGTTTGTGCAAAATGGTCCATTTGTATGGGAGCTACCAAAAGGGGCGCGGCAACTTCGCCCATTTTCCACGGGACTGAAGGTACCATAAAAGCATTACATTCCACAGAATTTCAAGGGTTTGTAAGTGCAAAAATCCAACATAACTTTTGTGCAAAATGGTACATTTGTATGGGAGGTATCAAAAGGGGCGTGGGAATAATTGTAATTTTCAACGGGACTGTAAGTACTATAAAACCATTGCACATCACACAATATCAAGAATTTCTATGGACTGGAATCAAAGTTATAAGCCGTTAACTCTTTGTGCAAAATGGTACATTTGTATGGAAGGTACCAAAGGGGGCGCGGCAACTTCGCCCATTTTCCACGGGACTGAAGGAACCATAAAAGCATTACACTCCACAAAATTTCAAGTTTTTGTATGTGCAATAATCCAAGTTATAAGCCGATAACTTTTTGTGCAAAATGGTACTTTTGTGTGGGAGGTACAAAAAGGGGCGTGGCAATAACGTCCATTTTTTACAGGGCTATAGACACTATAAAAGCATTACACTGTACAAAATTTCAAGTATTTGTATACACTGGTATTAATGTTATAAGCTATTAACTTTTGGTGCTAAATGGTACCTTTGTGTGGGTGGTACCAAAAGGGGCGTGGAAATAACGCCCATATCTCATTGTACTGTAGGTAATATAAAAGCATTACACTGTACAAAATTCCAAGTATTTTTATACACTGGTATTAATGTTATAAGCTGTTAACTTTTGGTGCAAAATGGTGCATTTGTGTGGGAGGTACCAAAAGGGGCGTAGCAACTTGATAGCGACTAATAAACTAATACTACATGTGGATTTTGAGAAGATTCAAATAAGTAGTATAGCAGTTATTAAAGATTCAATATTTCACAACATTTTAACCCTTTGTGGGGGAGGTACTAGAAGGAGTGGACCAATATAGAAAAAATATTACCACGTACCATATTTGAATTCAATCGGTTACTCCTTTCGAGAGTTATCGTGCGCACCAGCCAGCAGACAGACAGACGGACAGACAGACAGACGGACGGACGGGCATTGTTCATTCGACTTAAAATGACCCAAAACGGATTTCCGCCGAACATCTTTGGGGTCTTAGGTCACCTCTTCGATGTGTTACACTTTTTTTCGTAGCAAATGATATATACCCTGGTCACACTAAAGTGAGGGTATAAATATTGACACATACCAATTTTTAAGTCAATCGGTTAATCCTGTCGAACGTTATCGTGCGTTCCAACCAGACAGACAGACAGGCGGACGGATATTGCTAAAATGGCAGAAAATGACCCAAAACGGATTTCCGCAAATATTATTGGGGTTTCTTAGGTCGCTCCTTCGATGTGTTACACTTTTGGTTGCCAGCATGTGATATATACCCTTGTTCATAATGAGGGGGGGGGGGGGTGTATAAAAAACGAATTTTGTTGAAATGCTCTTATTTCTACCCAAAGGGCTATCTATCATTTCTACATTTATCCATAGAATTTCTTCAAATAGGCATAGCTTTAAAAATGGAACAAACTAATTTTATGTAGTTTTTCTATTTTTTATGGTTTTATCGTACCAACAAAAAACTTTTGTTTCATAAAAATCAAATTTGTTCTAATAGTTTTAACGACAATTACTAAACTTATGTTTGTTTCAAAAATATTAATTTTTTTCTAATAGTTTTAACGACAGTTACTAAACTTCCGTTTCCACGTGAAAGTGTCTTTATAAACATTTGTGGTCCTCATAATTTTCTATAACTTTATCCCGGCTTCATCGAGCATATACGAGTACTTCAAAAAATATGATCCAAACACTAAACGCACCTTCCAAAAAAAGCTGGAATTTTAAAGTCAAATATTTTTAAAAGCAAATTTACCATAAACAATTTTTGATATTTTTTGTGTTTAGGACACCAGAAAACGTTATGCACAGCCCTTCGACAAAAATTGTGTTGCATAGTCTAATCTACATAAATGTTTCTATATTCAGTATTTTATACAACTTTTGCAATGGTTCCTTCTGGCTTCCACAAAAACAACCTTATTTAATTACTCAGCTTATGTACTTGCATTCTATCTTTTGTCGCTTTACTAGACTGGAATTTCAAATACTAGGGTTGAAATACTCGTGGATCAAAATTTATTTATTATCATTATACAAATTAAAATTGCATTTAATCATTTAACTTACAAATATGGCTTAATGGGGGGAGGCTATTGGCCTCCTGGGCTATAGTAAGTAGTCTTAAATCGTTGGCTTATCTATTGATGACCATTTAATTCCGAAAATGACAATATTTTTTACGACGACGTGGAAACAAAAGTTCAAGTCTTTCAATTTCTCATCATTATCACGTTTATTAAATGTTTGTCATCGTAAATTGTTTGTTAGCTAGTTGTTGGCAGACGATTACCTATCAGGTTTGCCTGTCCTGTCACACTGTTGTTGACGGATGGACGGACAGACGAACGTTTGGGCAAACCAACTTGTCCGGTAGTTTCTGTCTTGATGGAGGAGAAAGTTTTGTAAACACCCGTGAGGAGGTGTTAACATATTTTATGTTGTTTTGTCGTATCGTCGTCTTGTCGAGTGCACATAGTTTGTGGGATACAATGCATCAAGTGCAATTGTCATGGGCTTGGTCGAGGTTTAACATGTTGTTCCAAGAAAATTTCAAGTTAATACAGACATTCAATAATTAAGTACATACGTTTTAATTTAAATACCTTAGTGATTTGTACAGATTTTCTATTATACTGCAAAACTGTAGATAAAGATGATGAATTACAAAAAATACTAATTCTGAATTATGCGGAAATTGGTTCTCAAAAGTGGAGCAAATTCATTTTTTAAAGCTAAATTACTGGATGTCTACCATTTTGTATAACAAATTTATAACACTATGCAACAAATGAACAATTTTTGAAAAATACTCGGACTTGACAGTATTGGTTCGATTATACTACCAAAGGCTAGTATAACCCTATACTCGGTTTGACGAAATTGGTGAGCAATTTTTTTTATGGGCCTCCAAAGTTTCTGAAAATTAGTGGGCCCTCGAAAAAGGTGTCATCAACTTTTGTCCAACAACTAATTCAGACTTGGTGATACTGCTTAACTATATTTGGCAATATATGCTGAACAAAGTTTCTTAACATTTTATGCGAAAAAATATTTTTTCCTGAACTTTTTTTTAGAAAAAGTGAAGGAAAAAATATTTTTTTTTCACTTTTTTCAGCATAACTTTCAGGGACCCGTAATTATACCCTACACCACACTGTGGTACAGGGTATTATAAGTTTGTTTCATGGCAGATGTTTGTAACACCTGAAAATACTATAGCTAGACCCACCTTAAAGTATACCGATCGACTCAGAATCACTAGCTGAGTCGATTTAACGATGTCTGTCCGTCCGTCCGTCCGTCTGTCCATGTAAAGTTGTTCGTCGACTACAGGTCGCAATTTCAATTTTGCAGTTTACAGTATTTCGCGGCTGTTAAGATCGCTATTGAATTTGGTTGAAATCGGTTCAGATTTAGATATAGCTCCCATATATATCTTTCGTCCGATTTGGTCCTTTAGTCCTATAGAAGCTGTATTTTACATCCGATCATTTTGAAATTTAGAATGGTAGAGTTTCTTGATCCATGAACCAACATTGCCGAATTTGAAAAAAATCGGTTAAGATTTAGCTATAGCTCCCATATATATGTTTCGTCCGATTTTGCTCTTTAGTCCTGTAGAAGCTGTATTTTACATCCAATCATTTTGAAATTTAGAATGGTAGAGTTTCTTGACCCATGAACCAACACTAGCGAATTTGAAGAAAATCGGTTAAGATTAAGCTATAGCTCCCATATATATGTTTCGTCCGATTTGGCCCTTTAGTCATATAGAAGCTGTATTTGACATCCGATCGTTTTGAAATTTAGAATGGTAGAGTTTCTTGATCCATGAACCAACACTGCCGAATTTGAAGAAAATCGGTTAAGATTTAGCTATAGCTCCCATATATATGTTTCGTCCGATTTTGCTCTTTAGTACCGTAGAAGTTGTATTTTACATCCAATCATTTTGAAATTTAGAATGGTAGAGTTTCTTGATCCATGAACCAACACTACCGAATTTGAAGAAAATCGGTTAAGATTTAGCTATAGCTCCCATATATATGTTTCGTCCGATTTGGCCATTTAGTCCTATAAAAGCTGTATTTTACATCCAATCGTTTTAAAATTTTGAATGGTAGAGTTTCTTGATCCATGAACCAACACTACCGAATTTGAAGAAAATCGGTTAAGATTTAGCTATAGCTCCCATATATATGTTTCGTCCGATTTGGCCATTTAGTCCTATAAAAGCTGTATTTTACATCCAATCGTTTTGAAATTTAGAATGGTAGAGTTTCTTGATCCATGAACCAACACTACCGAATTTGAAGAAAATCGGTTAAGATTTAGCTATAGCTCCCATATATATGTTTCGTCCGATTTGGCCATTTAGTCCTATAAAAGCTGTATTTTACATCCAATCGTTTTGAAATTTAGAATGGTAGAGTTTCTTGATCCATGAACCAACATTGCCCATTTTGAAGAAAATCGCTTAAGATTTAGCTATAGCTCCCATATATATGTTTCGTCTGATTTGGCCCTTTAGTCCTATAAAAGCTGTATTTTACATCCAATCGTTTTGAAATTTAGAATGGTAGAGTTTCTTGATCCATGAACCAACACTACCGAATTTGAAGAAAATCGGTTAAGATTTAGCTATAGCTCCCATATATATGTTTCGTCCGATTTGGCCCTTTAGTTCTATAGAAGCTATATTTTACATCCAATCGTTTTGAAATTTAGAATGGTAGAGTTTCTTGATCCATGAACCAACATTGCCGAATTTGAAGAAAATCGGTTAAGATTTAGCTATAGATCCCATATATATGTTTCGTCCGATTTGGCCATTTAGTCCTATAAAAGCTGTATTTTACATCCAATAGTTTTGAAATTTAGAATGGTAGAGTTTCTTGATCCATGAACCAACATTGCCCATTTTGAAGAAAATCGGTTAAGATTTAGCTATAGCTCCCATATATATGTTTCGTCCGATTTTGCTCTTTAGTCCTGTAGAAGCTGTATTTTACATCCAATCATTTTGAAATTTAGAATGGTAGAGTTTCTTGACCCATGAACCAACACTACCGAATTTGAAGAAAATCGGTTAAGATTAAGCTATAGCTCCCATATATATGTTTCGTCCGATTTGGCCCTTTAGTCATATAGAAGCTGTATTTTACATCCGATCGTTTTGAAATTTAGAATGGTAGAGTTTCTTGATCCATGAACCAACACTGCCGAATTTGAAGAAAATCGGTTAAGATTTAGCTATAGCTCCCATATATATGTTTCGTCCGATTTTGCTCTTTAGTCCTGTAGAAGCTGTATTTTACATCCAATCATTTTGAAATTTAGAATGGTAGAGTTTCTTGATCCATGAACCAACACTTCCGAATTTGAAGAAAATCGGTTAAGATTTAGCTATAGCTCCCATATATATGTTTCGTCCGATTTGGCCATTTAGTCCTATAAAAGCTGTATTTTACATCCAATCGTTTTAAAATTTAGAATGGTAGAGTTTCTTGATCCATGAACCAACACTACCGAATTTGAAGAAAATCGGTTAAGATTTAGCTATAGCTCCCATATATATGTTTCGTCCGATTTGGCCATTTAGTCCTATAAAAGCTGTATTTTACATCCAATCGTTTTGAAATTTAGAATGGTAGAGTTTCTTGATCCATGAACCAACATTGCCCATTTTGAAGAAAATCGGTTAAGATTTAGCTATAGCTCCCATATATATGTTTCGTCTGATTTGGCCCTTTAGTCCTATAAAAGCTGTATTTTACATCCAATCGTTTTGAAATTTAGAATGGTAGAGTTTCTTGATCCATGAACCAACACTACCGAATTTGAAGAAAATCGGTTAAGATTTAGCTATAGCTCCCATATATATGTTTCGTCCGATTTGGCCATTTAATCCTATAAAAGCTGTATTTTACATCCAATCGTTTTGAAATATAGAATGGTAGAGTTTCTTGATCCATGAACCAACATTGTCGAATTTGAAGAAAATCGGTTAAGATTTAGCTATAGCTCCCATATATATGTTTCATCCGATTTGGCTCTTTAGATCCAATCGTTTTTTATACCCTACACCACACTGTGGTACAGGGTATTATTTAAGTATAAAATGTCCCAAAAGTAAATTTATGTAAACAATTTATACATGAATTACAAAATTTATATATCAGAGTTATTGAATATTTCGAGAGTGGTGTAGGGTATTATATAGTCGGCACCGCCCGACTTTAGCCTTTCCTTACTGGTTTTTCACTAACATTATTTGACAAAATTGTAGCCAACGTAAATCTGAACATCTTTTGTGAACATATCAATACAATCTGAATGAGTCTAGGTTCCCTAAATAGCTCAACAAGACCACACTGTACCTCAAAAATGTTAGTATTTCAATATTATGTAACGAAAATATTTTCTTTTTTTTGGTATAGGGTATGTTCAGCAACTTTATTGAAAATATTAAGGCCAATATTTTTGTGGAACATATTAACCCTCTAGCTCCCCCACATAACTGTAATTTTTGTATCTGTTTCAAGAAATCGTAAAAACACCCCTTAATTTGGGGAGGGCGGGTATGAAATGTTCTATAAAAATGTTGGCCATAAAATTTTACTATATGTGTCAGAACACACCAAAGTCCAAAACTTAACACAAACACCCAAAAAAGGTCAAATTACAGTAAAATTTTATGGCCAACATTTTTGTAGAACATTTCATTCCCGCCTTCCCCATTTTAAGGGGTGTTTTTTACGATTTGTTATAATGGGGCAAAAATTACAGTTATGTGGGGGAGCTAGAGGGTAAATATGTTCCACAAAAATATCGGCCTTAATATTTTCCATAAAGTTGCTGAACATTTTCTACACCAAAAAAATGTTTGTTACATAATAGCGAATTCTAACATTTTTGAGGTATAATGTGGTCTTTTTGAGCTATTTTTGGCATGCCTAGACACGTTCAGATTGTATTGTATATCACAAAAGTTGTTCAGATTTACCTTGACTACAATATTGCCAAATATTGTTAGTGAAAAATTACGAGTCCCTGAAAGTTATGCTGATAAAAGTGAAAAAACTATTTTTATCCTTCACTTTTTCAAAAAGGAGCGGGCAAAAAATTTGTTTTCCCATAAAATATTCTTAGCTACATTATTGCCAAATATAGTTAGACGGTATCACCAAGTCTAAATTAGTTGTTGGACAAAAGCTTTTTCGAGGGCCCCACTGATGTTCAGAAATATCAAAATCCCATAAAAAAAATTGGTCACCAATTTCGCCAAACCGAGTATAGGGTTATACTACCCTTTGGTAGTAGAATCAAATCTATACTGTCAAGTCCTTGTATTTTTTCACTGTTGTACAGTGTTATAAAAGTTGTTTAGTTTCTGCAGTCTTCCCTGATATGACCACAAAACATAATTGCAAACACGCATAATGTATATCAAAAAAAAAATAATTCCATCAAATTTTAAATGTTATTGTTGTCGTGCATGGTTTTGTACCCATTTGACCCATAAAAACCATTAACAAACAAATCTAAACTACATCAAAAGATCCACAAAAACCTCACACAGACAAATAGACAAAAAAATGCATTTAATATGCGAACCCTGAACTCAAATGGAATAGATGAAAGGGAATTGGTGGGGTCTGTAGTGGAGGGGAAATGAGGAATAAATTAAAATTCGACATGAAAAAAAAACCACAAATCAGTTAAATCACCTCCGACTGACGTACAATACAGTACAGCTCCGTGTTGTGTGTTATGTGGTCACACATATCCACTGCAAAATATGTAAATATTTACTCGTATTTGACAGCAGCATAGATTCTGCAGACACAGACCGACTACGAATATGGAATTTTAAATGGTCTAGGCCAGAAACAAAGCTACAATCGCTCCAGCATTGTATTTAGGTTGAAGAAAGACAAGGTAACATTTAAATCTGGCGGATGTTGCAACAAGTTGTACGCATTCTAACATAGACTCCAACTCTACAAATTCTTCTTCGTCATATAATTAATAGATAAGTCATTTACTCTAGTCCTGTAGATCTGACAACTGTCCTCCCAGATCGTGTAATATCACACATCGGGATTATTATACCCTCACATTAGTGGAAATGTGTATATCGTCATCTGAAATCCAAAATTACGTAACATCAAAAAAATCAAAATTAATTTTATGATTGATTATAGTCGATTAGGCTAAACTACACATTCCTACAAAATTTTGGAGTTCAATATCAAAAATTGACCATTTTATGAGTGATACAGCAAACAAAGTTTTATTTTATTCAGAATGTACGCCACAACTAATTGCGCTAGATTTGTTATCTGATTTCGGCTTAATAGTCTGAAATCCCTAAGTTTGGTCAAAAGCTTAAAATTACTTTACTCTGTTTTTTGCTTCTCCTGAAAAATCATGAATCATGTGGGTTACGTTATTTTGGATTCCAGTTGACGATATGTACTAATAATAATAACTCTAATAACTTGTATACTACACGCAAAGAAAAAATTCGTTTCTGCGAAACGAAATATTAGACAACTACAATTCTCGTTTGCGACGACTGAAATTTCTTTTGGTCAGAATATGTTTCTGTCACAACAAACGAAATTTCAGTTCCGGCAAACGAGAATTGTAGTTGTCTAATATTTCGTTTCACAGAAACGAATTTTTTCTTTGCGTGTACCTATCCGAATAAATCGCAGTAATTGGAAAATTCGAAAACGTCCTCAGAGACATACTACAGGTGTCTCTGAACAAATTGGCTAGATGTGCCAGAAGCAGCAAAGAATTGGTTCTCTTTACTAGGATAAATAAGGTCCCACATGTGGACCCTCCTAAGGACTACAGCGACTGAGTCTCTACAAGACCTATTCCATATATACTAACGGTGTAAACCTTCGAGAGGACTTGCATCAGAGATAAATGGGTTGGCAGAATAATAATATATCCCAACTTCTATACGGATGATTGGCTTTGGTGGTTAAATTTTAAGGGCCGATGTTGATTTTGAACAAAACACAAATTATTTAGGAAATTATTGTCATTTATTTTTATTATGATGAGGTTCTATGCCGTTAATGTGTCGAATTATCTTATTCTTTAGCTCTTGAATTGTTGCTGGCCCATATAGGGTATAAGGGCATATGGATATCCCGGGCATATAGGGATCAATTTACTCATTCAAAAAAAGTAATTTAAAAAACATTACAAATTACACTGCGCAACAAACAAAAATTTTTCGTGACCAAAACCTAAACACATTTTTTGTATAGATTGAGGGATACTATTTTATGAACCCAAAGCGAAATTTTTTGTATGGTAGTTTTTTTTTAAATTTTTTTTCTAAAATTCCAATTTTTGTGGAACATACCTTCTTTACCTTCTTTATTTAAATTAAAGGAAATTATGAATGCTAGAAATGCTGAAAACATCACTTTCACGTAGAAAAGGAAGTTTATTAACTGTCGTTGAAACAGTTGGAATTTTTTTATTTTTTTTTACATCGTTTTTCGCTGGCACGGAAAAGCCCATAAAAAATAGAAAAATAATCGCAAACAATAATTTTTCCATTTTTTGAAAGCTAGCATCCTAACGAGGAAATCAATGCCAATTTGCAAAAACGCTATGGATAGATGTATACATTATGAACTATAGTAAAAATAGGGAAATTCGAAAAATTATTGTTCATATTTTTATCCCCTCACCTTACAGAGGAGGATATATATCATTTGCTACGAGCCAACAGTGTAACACAGCGAATGAGTGACCTAAGACACCAAGAATGTTTGACGGAAATTCGATGTGGGTCATTTTAAGTCTATCCGTCCATCTGTCTGCTGGCTTGTGCGAACGATTACTCTCGAAAGGATTAAACGATTGACTTTAAATTTGGTATGCAATAATATTTTTCTCTATCTCCTGCTATTTGGTCCACCCCTTTTAGGACCTCCCCCACAAAGGGCTATCTTTTAGTGAAATATTTATTATTTAATATTTCCTATACTACTTACTCGAATCTTATGAAATTCCACACATAGTATTACTTTATTAGTCACTATCACCTCGAAAACAATAGACGAAGTTGCCGCGCCCCTTATGGTACCTCCCACACGAATGGACCATTTTGCACCAAAAGTTAACTGCTTTTAGCTTTAATATCAGTTCATACAAATGCGTGACATTTTGTACAGTGTAATGCTTTTATAGTACCTGGAGTCCAGAGAAAAGTGGCCGTTATTGGCACGCCCCTTTTGGTACCTCCCACACAAAAGGACCATTTTTCAACATCAGTTAACAGCTTATAACTTTAATACCAACACATTGAAGTTATTAAATTGATAATAATTAAATTATATCAAAAAATAAATACATTTTCGAATTTGTTGGGACTCAAGGTGAGGGGATTCATAAGTCGGTTTAACCAACTGAACTTTGTTACTTGTTTATTTGGCAATTTTGTTTGGATGGTACACACAGAACAACGTTTGGTTGCCTCAACCGAATTATTTGCCAACCGAATTTTGGTAGTTCTGTCTACTATCATGCGATTCCATCAGGACAATCAACATTTTGGTTGAGGTATACTTCTGCTTCCATGTTAACAACAATCATATTCGGTTGCGCCAACTACAAAAATGGTGGTTAAATTTATCTGTTGTATGTTGCCACAACCAACTGTTTTAAAAACTTGGTTGTTCTGAAAATTTTTCAGTCATATACTACCGACAATTAATTAAAAACAGTTTTCATTAATTTTTATTCTTTTTATTGAACAAAAAACCAAACAATTCATAACAAAATTAAAAAAAACCCATATTACAAATTCAAATTCACAAACCCATATTACAAATTCATCACTTTTATGAGATGTGGAAATATTTGACACAAATTTTACTACACGAAAAACAACACAAAACTTTTACGCAAATATCGCTTAACCCTGTGATTTCAATTTCATGATTGTTTAATTTTTTATTATTTAATTTTTTTTGTTAAATTTTTCATTTATGTAAAACATTTTGCACATCATATTTTGCATTCCTCACATTATTATCCACACGAGATTATTGTTGACTACATATACCGTTCTTGAACAAAATGCTGAAGATTTATTTATGTCGAGTAATTTTATTTTTTGTTTGTCATGTATCAGCAAAAGAACAGCAACCAATCTTTCGGTTGTATTTCCCAAAATACATTTAATTATTCAAAATTTGGGAAATTATTGGGATAACCAAAAAACGATTATTTATTAATAGTTTTTCTGTTGTAGTAACCAATTATTCGTTGCAATAATAATCTTTGGTCTATTGATACAATTTCTGTTGTCAAGAATAAAACATTGGTTGTCACAACCAAAAATCGATCATATGGTACTATAATGAAAATTTAAAGTTAGTTACCACAACTTTTTGCAAAAAAATCAAATTTTTATACCCTACACCACACTGTGGTACAGGGTATTATAACTTTGTGCATTTGTTTGTAACACCCAAAAGGAGAAGAAATAGACCCATCGTTTATTATACCGATCGACTTAGAATCACTTTCTGAGTCGATTTAGCTATGTCCGTCTGTCCGTCTGTCTGTCTGTCTGTCTGTCTGTGCGTCTGTCTGTCCGTCTGTGCATGTATTCTTGTAATCAAAGTACAGGTCGCAATTATGGTCCGATCTCGACGAAACTTTACACATATTTTTTTTTGGCCCAAGGACGATCCCTATTGAATTTGGTTAAAATCGGTTCAGATTTAGATATAGCCCCCATATATATGTTAGCCCCGATTTGACATGTAAGCGCTGTAAAAACTTTATTTTATATCCGATCAGTATGAAATTCGGCAGAAAGAGGTTTCTTATTATATGAATGAACACTGTTAAATTTGGAAGAAATCGGTTCAGATTTACATATAGCCCCCATATATACGTTACCCCCGATTTGACATGTAGGCGCTGTAAAGACTGTATTTTATATGCGATCAGTACGAAATTCGACAGAAGGAGGTCTTTTTACATGAATGAGTATTCAGGGAAGATCGGTTCAGATTTATATTGATTGTTCCTCCTGATTTGGTATCAAACCGCTAAAGAAGTTGTATTTTACTTCCGATCATTAAAATTTTCCAGAAAGATGTTTCTCAATTTAGGAACGAATATTGCTTATTTTAGCGATTATCGTTTCAGAATTAGATAATATGTTTCTACCCATTTACCAATTATTGTAAATTATTATGGCAATGACCCTTATCGCATTGTTAGGGAGGTGTAGGGTATTATATAGTCGGCCCCGCCCGACTTTCTGCCTTTCCTTACTGGTTTTGGATTGCTTTAACGACAGTTACTAAGCATCAGTGGCACTTTCATGTGGAAACATGAAAGTGCCATTGTTAATATTTGCAGTCCTCCTAAATTCCGATTTGTGACTTTCCTTACTGGCTGTTTCGTTGTTCAAAAAGTTTACATTTTCAAAGAAATATTATATTTTATGTAATAAACATTATTTAAAATAAACTTAACCGCTTTAATGATGTGCGACATTTTATGAGTGATACAGCAAACAAAGTTTTATTTTATTCAGAATGTACGCCACAACTAATTGCGCTAGATTTGTTATCTGATTTCGGCTTAATAGTCTGAAATCCCTAAGTTTGGTCAAAAGCTTAAAATTACTTTACTCTGTTTTTTGCTTCTCCTGAAAAATCATGAATCATGTGGGTTACGTTATTTTGGATTCCAGTTGACGATATGTACTAATAATAATAACTCTAATAACTTGTATACTACACGCAAAGAAAAAATTCGTTTCTGCGAAACGAAATATTAGACAACTACAATTCTCGTTTGCGACGACTGAAATTTCTTTTGGTCAGAATATGTTTCTGTCACAACAAACGAAATTTCAGTTCCGGCAAACGAGAATTGTAGTTGTCTAATATTTCGTTTCACAGAAACGAATTTTTTCTTTGCGTGTACCTATCCGAATAAATCGCAGTAATTGGAAAATTCGAAAACGTCCTCAGAGACATACTACAGGTGTCTCTGAACAAATTGGCTAGATGTGCCAGAAGCAGCAAAGAATTGGTTCTCTTTACTAGGATAAATAAGGTCCCACATGTGGACCCTCCTAAGGACTACAGCGACTGAGTCTCTACAAGACCTATTCCATATATACTAACGGTGTAAACCTTCGAGAGGACTTGCATCAGAGATAAATGGGTTGGCAGAATAATAATATATCCCAACTTCTATACGGATGATTGGCTTTGGTGGTTAAATTTTAAGGGCCGATGTTGATTTTGAACAAAACACAAATTATTTAGGAAATTATTGTCATTTATTTTTATTATGATGAGGTTCTATGCCGTTAATGTGTCGAATTATCTTATTCTTTAGCTCTTGAATTGTTGCTGGCCCATATAGGGTATAAGGGCATATGGATATCCCGGGCATATAGGGATCAATTTACTCATTCAAAAAAAGTAATTTAAAAAACATTACAAATTACACTGCGCAACAAACAAAAATTTTTCGTGACCAAAACCTAAACACATTTTTTGTATAGATTGAGGGATACTATTTTATGAACCCAAAGCGAAATTTTTTGTATGGTAGTTTTTTTTTAAATTTTTTTTCTAAAATTCCAATTTTTGTGGAACATACCTTCTTTACCTTCTTTATTTAAATTAAAGGAAATTATGAATGCTAGAAATGCTGAAAACATCACTTTCACGTAGAAAAGGAAGTTTATTAACTGTCGTTGAAACAGTTGGAATTTTTTTATTTTTTTTTACATCGTTTTTCGCTGGCACGGAAAAGCCCATAAAAAATAGAAAAATAATCGCAAACAATAATTTTTCCATTTTTTGAAAGCTAGCATCCTAACGAGGAAATCAATGCCAATTTGCAAAAACGCTATGGATAGATGTATACATTATGAACTATAGTAAAAATAGGGAAATTCGAAAAATTATTGTTCATATTTTTATCCCCTCACCTTACAGAGGAGGATATATATCATTTGCTACGAGCCAACAGTGTAACACAGCGAATGAGTGACCTAAGACACCAAGAATGTTTGACGGAAATTCGATGTGGGTCATTTTAAGTCTATCCGTCCATCTGTCTGCTGGCTTGTGCGAACGATTACTCTCGAAAGGATTAAACGATTGACTTTAAATTTGGTATGCAATAATATTTTTCTCTATCTCCTGCTATTTGGTCCACCCCTTTTAGGACCTCCCCCACAAAGGGCTATCTTTTAGTGAAATATTTATTATTTAATATTTCCTATACTACTTACTCGAATCTTATGAAATTCCACACATAGTATTACTTTATTAGTCACTATCACCTCGAAAACAATAGACGAAGTTGCCGCGCCCCTTATGGTACCTCCCACACGAATGGACCATTTTGCACCAAAAGTTAACTGCTTTTAGCTTTAATATCAGTTCATACAAATGCGTGACATTTTGTACAGTGTAATGCTTTTATAGTACCTGGAGTCCAGAGAAAAGTGGCCGTTATTGGCACGCCCCTTTTGGTACCTCCCACACAAAAGGACCATTTTTCAACATCAGTTAACAGCTTATAACTTTAATACCAACACATTGAAGTTATTAAATTGATAATAATTAAATTATATCAAAAAATAAATACATTTTCGAATTTGTTGGGACTCAAGGTGAGGGGATTCATAAGTCGGTTTAACCAACTGAACTTTGTTACTTGTTTATTTGGCAATTTTGTTTGGATGGTACACACAGAACAACGTTTGGTTGCCTCAACCGAATTATTTGCCAACCGAATTTTGGTAGTTCTGTCTACTATCATGCGATTCCATCAGGACAATCAACATTTTGGTTGAGGTATACTTCTGCTTCCATGTTAACAACAATCATATTCGGTTGCGCCAACTACAAAAATGGTGGTTAAATTTATCTGTTGTATGTTGCCACAACCAACTGTTTTAAAAACTTGGTTGTTCTGAAAATTTTTCAGTCATATACTACCGACAATTAATTAAAAACAGTTTTCATTAATTTTTATTCTTTTTATTGAACAAAAAACCAAACAATTCATAACAAAATTAAAAAAAACCCATATTACAAATTCAAATTCACAAACCCATATTACAAATTCATCACTTTTATGAGATGTGGAAATATTTGACACAAATTTTACTACACGAAAAACAACACAAAACTTTTACGCAAATATCGCTTAACCCTGTGATTTCAATTTCATGATTGTTTAATTTTTTATTATTTAATTTTTTTTGTTAAATTTTTCATTTATGTAAAACATTTTGCACATCATATTTTGCATTCCTCACATTATTATCCACACGAGATTATTGTTGACTACATATACCGTTCTTGAACAAAATGCTGAAGATTTATTTATGTCGAGTAATTTTATTTTTTGTTTGTCATGTATCAGCAAAAGAACAGCAACCAATCTTTCGGTTGTATTTCCCAAAATACATTTAATTATTCAAAATTTGGGAAATTATTGGGATAACCAAAAAACGATTATTTATTAATAGTTTTTCTGTTGTAGTAACCAATTATTCGTTGCAATAATAATCTTTGGTCTATTGATACAATTTCTGTTGTCAAGAATAAAACATTGGTTGTCACAACCAAAAATCGATCATATGGTACTATAATGAAAATTTAAAGTTAGTTACCACAACTTTTTGCAAAAAAATCAAATTTTTATACCCTACACCACACTGTGGTACAGGGTATTATAACTTTGTGCATTTGTTTGTAACACCCAAAAGGAGAAGAAATAGACCCATCGTTTATTATACCGATCGACTTAGAATCACTTTCTGAGTCGATTTAGCTATGTCCGTCTGTCCGTCTGTCTGTCTGTCTGTCTGTCTGTGCGTCTGTCTGTCCGTCTGTGCATGTATTCTTGTAATCAAAGTACAGGTCGCAATTATGGTCCGATCTCGACGAAACTTTACACATATTTTTTTTTGGCCCAAGGACGATCCCTATTGAATTTGGTTAAAATCGGTTCAGATTTAGATATAGCCCCCATATATATGTTAGCCCCGATTTGACATGTAAGCGCTGTAAAAACTTTATTTTATATCCGATCAGTATGAAATTCGGCAGAAAGAGGTTTCTTATTATATGAATGAACACTGTTAAATTTGGAAGAAATCGGTTCAGATTTACATATAGCCCCCATATATACGTTACCCCCGATTTGACATGTAGGCGCTGTAAAGACTGTATTTTATATGCGATCAGTACGAAATTCGACAGAAGGAGGTCTTTTTACATGAATGAGTATTCAGGGAAGATCGGTTCAGATTTATATTGATTGTTCCTCCTGATTTGGTATCAAACCGCTAAAGAAGTTGTATTTTACTTCCGATCATTAAAATTTTCCAGAAAGATGTTTCTCAATTTAGGAACGAATATTGCTTATTTTAGCGATTATCGTTTCAGAATTAGATAATATGTTTCTACCCATTTACCAATTATTGTAAATTATTATGGCAATGACCCTTATCGCATTGTTAGGGAGGTGTAGGGTATTATATAGTCGGCCCCGCCCGACTTTCTGCCTTTCCTTACTGGTTTTGGATTGCTTTAACGACAGTTACTAAGCATCAGTGGCACTTTCATGTGGAAACATGAAAGTGCCATTGTTAATATTTGCAGTCCTCCTAAATTCCGATTTGTGACTTTCCTTACTGGCTGTTTCGTTGTTCAAAAAGTTTACATTTTCAAAGAAATATTATATTTTATGTAATAAACATTATTTAAAATAAACTTAACCGCTTTAATGATGTGCGACGTAGGCAAATGCTTGTAGCTAAAAAACTAATACGAGTATCCGTTTTTCTCATCATTAAAAATTTCCCTGCTTAAAATATTTCCATATTGCCACACTGAGAAAAATATTCCAGTTTAAGAAATTTGCTTCAAAGAGGTTCTAAGAAAATTTAACTAATATTAAAGAAATTGTTTTAATTTTATGAGTAAATATGAACTACTATTATTGTAATGATTATGAGTAAAGATATTTAAAATGAATAACATTTTTTTGCAGTGCATTTTTCGTAAACTTCTCAGAGTATATTAAAATTCCCATAAAATTGCGTGTAAAAAGGTGGATGTCATCATTAATTTTGACTTACCGTTGTTAGCATACATCTTGACTCCCGTATGGCTCCACAGTAGCCGAGGAAACTCATTAAAAACATAATACCACCAATGGCGATTAGAACATACGCCATTTGTTCTATAACCTGAGGTTGAGTAAATTCCTAAAAAAGGAAAAAGAGAAGAACAAAAATTAAATAAAAGGAAGCAAAGCAGAGAAAAGAAAATCATTAAACATTGAAAAGCGGAAAATCATCAACAAATAGTAAATATTTGAGGGCAAACATGCAACCACAACAACAGCAGCAACATCAACCGGCGAAACCGAAAGGAAATTGTAGAAATGTTTCTGGGAAAACTCTTAACTAAAAACTTTGACGACGACGAACAAATCTAATTGCAATTAAAGTCATACATTTTCATTAATAAACCGAGAGAAAAAACTACAAGAAAATTGTGAAATTGATGAGAGGAAGGGTGGAAGACGGATTTTATTCTTGTTACCTCTCCCTTCAGCAATGGGTATTGGGAGGGAGGGGTAAGAAGAAAAAAAATCTGATATTATTTATTAGTTTTTGCTCTCAACACTTTCTTTATTGTTTAACGGTTAGTGGGGTATAATTTACTGTGGCCCATTTGCCATTCCCAGGAAAGCAACACATGACGAAATGGACAGACAGATAGCCGCACAGTGGGGGAGAATTTCGACAAAAATTGACATACTAAAACAGAAACATCTACAGAAATGGTTCGAAAGTTAAAGAAAACAATATTTAAAATATGTCAAACAAGTAAGAAAGTTTCAGTCGGGTAAACCGACTAAGGTATACCCTCACTTTGTGAGTAATGTAATATTGAATATTACACAAATTATTCTGTCAATTTTTGTGGGAGGTACCAGAAGGGGTTTAAGAAATACACCAATATTTCGCTGAACAGTAGATACTTTAAATACATTGCACTGTGCCGAATTGTAACCGTTTATATGGACTGGTATATTAACGTTGAGATATTAAATTGTGGTATAATTTGGCCATTTTGTGTGGGAGGTACAAAAAGGGGCGTGGTGATAACGCTCATTTTTCACTGGACTATAGGCATTATAAAAGCATTACACTGTACAAAATTTCAAGTAATTGTATACACTGATATTAATGTTATAAACTGTTAACTTTTGGTGCAAAATGGTGCATTTGTGTGGGAGGTACCAGAAGGGGCGCGGCAATAACGCCCATTTTTCACTGGACTGTAGGCACTATAAAAGCATTACACTGTACAAAATTTCAAGTATTTCTAAACACTGGTATTAATGTTATAAGCTTTTAACTTTTAGTGCAAAATGGTGCATTTGTGTGGGAGGTACAAAAAGGGGCGTGGCAATTTCGCCCATTTTCCTCGAGTTGATAGCGACTAACAAACTAATACTATGTGTGGAATTTCAGAAGATTCGAATACGTATAATAGCAGTTATTAAAGAATCAATATTTCACAACATTTTAACCCTTTGTAGGGGAGGTACCAGAAGGAGTGGACCAATATGGCCCATCGTCGAACTTAGCCGGAGATAGAAAAAAAATATTACCACATACGAAATTTGAAGTCAATCGGAGAGTTATCGTGCGCACCAGCCAGCAGACAGATAGACAGACGGACGGACATTGCTCATTCGACTTAAAATGACCCAAAACGGATTTCCGCCGAACATACTTGGGGTCTTAGGTCACTCCTTCGATGTGTTACACTTTTTTCCGTAGCAAATGATATATACGTAGCTAGAGAACATCAAAGTGTGCCACTAGTCTCCTGCATACCTCTAATAAGGTAAGAGTAAAAAATCAAATTTTTGGAATTTTTAAAATATCCACAACATTTTATTCACTCCAAAATGTCGTAGCTCATTAACAATGGCTGGTTGCGATTTTCACAGTCAAATAAAATGAAATATCACTGCTGGATTTGAATTCCATTACGAAAACTTTTTATATATAGCAATATGGCTATGTAGGCTTGTAAACAATATAACAGACTGATGCTTGCCGTTATTAACCGTTTGGTTGCAACTGCAGCTTTTAGTTGGTAACGTTTCGATCGCCGACCCCTTTCTATACCTTCCACCATAGGATGGGGGGTATATTAATTTTGTTACTCCGTTTGTAACACCTGTAAATATTGATCTGAGACCCCATAAAGTATAGGGTTATCCATTTCGAGGTTCCCTACTTTTTTAATGAAAAAAACACAGAAAATTCAAATTGAATGGGGAATGTTTATTATCATTTTAAAGAACATTCTTTAGCATTTATTTTTTGAAGATTATGTCTATCAAATGTTGGCCGCGGCTACGTCTCAGATGGTCCATCCGTTGAGTCCAATTTTCGATGACTCGTTTGAGCATTTCGACTGGTAACTGGCGTAAACGTTGTTCAGGCGTAAGTCTTTCCATGATGAAATGCCAAACAATACTTAAAAAAATAACATGACAGCATGACACGACTCACACGTGATTTGTAAAAAAGGCTACTGAAAAAAGTAACTCTACTTGGATCACCATATATATATTCTTAATTGTCGTAAAATTCTAAGACGATTTAGCAATGTCCGTCTGTCCGTCCGTCCGTCCGTCCGTCCGTCTGTTGAAATCACGCTACAGTCCGTAATAATAGATAATAATGATCAAATATGGTAGAAATATTTCTTATAGTTGCAGGTTCTTTGGGCTTGCAAATGGGCCATGCCGGTCAATGTTTTGATATAGCTCCCCTATAGAGGTCGCTCCAAAATACGGGGTTTGAGCCGCATTAGAGCATTTTTCACTTAAGTGCAAAAAATGGCTTGCAAAAGTAAGTGAGGCAGCTAAGTAAAACATACTATATTGGAATATGATACTTTTTGTGGGGGCTGGAATGGTACCTTCCACACAAAGAGGCATTTGATACCAAACAAGTAAAAGCGTTAAGTTCGGCCATCCCGAATCTTATATACCCTCCACCATGGATAGCATGTGACCTCACAAAATAACTCAAACCTAAAGAAAATAACACAGATAAACACAAAAAATATAGTAGATGAGAACAGTAGGAATCACAACAAGTTAGATGCTATATATGGGAGCTATATCTAAATATGGACCGATATGGCCTATTTGCAATCCCAAACAACCTGCAACTATAAGAAGTATTTGTACCAAATTTGATCAACCTAGCTCTATTATTACGGACTGTAGCGTGATTACCACAGACGGACGGACGGACAGACAGACGGACATGGCTAAATCGTCTTAGAATTTTACGACGATTAAGAATATATATACTTTATGGGGTCTCGGATCAATATTTAGAGGTGTTACAAATGGAGTGACAAAATGAATATACCCCCCATCCTATGGTGGAGGGTATAAAAAGTACGAAAAGTGCAGTCGAGTAAACCGTTTAAGGTATATCCTCACTTTAAGAGTACAATATTTTTCGCTTAGCTGTAGTGCACTTAAGAGCTTTTTGTCCTTACCTGCACAAAAGGAAAGTGATTTGCACGTTTATGAATCGGATAAGTGCACATTCATGCAGCTAAGTGGATACCACATTAGAGCATTTTTCACCTAAGTGCAAAAAATGACTTGCAAAAGTAAGCGAGGCAGCTAAGAAAAAATACTATAATGGAACATGGTACCTTCCACACAAAGGGGCCTTTTTGCACCAAAAATAGGTAAGAAAATGTTAGTCGAGTAAACCGTCTAAGGTATATATACCCTTACTTTAAGAGTACAATATTTTTCGCTTAGCTGTAGTGCACTTAAGAGCTTTTTGTCCTTACCTGCACAAAAGGAAAATATTTTGCCCGTTTATGATTCGGATAAGTGCACATTCGTGCAGCTAAGTGGATACCGCATTAGAACATTTTCACTTAAGTGCAAAAAATGACTTGCGAGGTGCTAAAAAATACTATAATGGAATATGATACTTTTTGTGGGGGCTAGAATGGTACCTTCCATACAAAAAAAACATTTTGGACCAAAAACAGGTAAGAAAATGTTAGTCGAGTAAACCGTCTAATGTATACATCCCCTAACATTAAGAGTACAATATTTTTCGCTTAGCTGCATTGCACTTAAGAGCTGTTTGTCCATACCTGCACAATAGGGAAATATTTTACACGTTTGTGAATCGGATAAGTGCACATTTGTGCAGCTAATAGAATACCGCATTAGAGAATTTTTCGCTTAAGTGCAAAAAAATGCCTAAATCTATCAATTTTGTGCTGAACTGTTGATACTCCAAAAACATTGCACCGCATCGAATTGTAAGATTTTGTGTGACATGGGTAAATCGTCTTGGAATCATAGACTATTTAAGGCCCCTCGTTTCGTTTGCACCACCCTGTATAATTGTGTCAAGAGTCGTACCAATCGGTTGACCAGTTAAGAAACTTTCGATTTATGTCCCCCACTGTGACACGAGCGAACTATGTTTGAGACCAACCCATCCATCCACTGCAAATAGTCCAGAGATGAAATAAACAATTAATCGCAGAGTTTATGTTTGTTTCTCAGCAGAAAAAGATATAATTAAACTTTGACCAATTAATTTAGCGTAGAAATGTTGATGACAATGATATGTGGTATAGGAATAGATAATACAAAGAGTAATGATAGATCTTAATAATGATAGATGAGTCGATATACATATGCGACATTTTATATCTTGTTCAAGAAACTACTGTTTGATATTTATTATCCCATTCTTCGATAGACCCAAATACGATATTAAAGCAAATTTAAATTATTCTTTAACTTTGTTCTTCAGAGAAAAACTGAAGCTTAAAGTCCTAAGCAATTACTAACCCTTTTTCAAGGGATATGCAAAATTTAGAAGATTTCCCAATATTAATATTCTACTCCCACCAGCTAACCAGAAGTCATGATAACCAGAATTTTGGAAGGGTGCCAACAGGTTCAGCATAAGTACGCAGAGGAAACAATATTTGCATTTCCTTGGAAAAATTTACTTTGTCAATTCTGCACATTTTACTTTATTCCGAAAGATATATGTAAATACCAAATTGTCGAAAAAGTTAATTGAATTATATGTAATTACTCATCGATTCCCAATCATGTCATAGTCACACTCGCATAACTGCAGAAAAAGTCAAACGATTTAAGTATGCCTAAGTACGAATGTCTAAAAAGCCAATTTAACATCACTCAAATAGACTTCCGCCTTTCATTCGCTGAGCCATTGAATTTGGCTGCAAACCTTACACTCATTACTGGCCACAGGAGCCACCGACTATTGTTATTTGTAAGGTTCATTGGCTTCATTGGTATTTATGTAGTACAATTGCATGAAAGCATGAATACCCTATACCACATGAATAGTATTGTAGATTTATTGAAAATATCCCAAACGAAGAAAATAAATAAACAAAATTAGAATGTACTATACAAATTATAAAAATTGATTTTGATCCGGTCATGGAGCACACATGCAGCCATGCCAAAGACCAATGACCTCAATTTAAAGATGTTGATTGGCCGCTCACTGACTCCGGGTCAAACGCCATTTGTTCCGGAGTAAATCCCGATTAAAGATGATCGAAATTCCCCGCATTGATTAAAGGTCGTTGGCGGTTAAATAACGTTGTCCCGGATCCAATGTCATTGATTCCTACAAAGGGTTTAAGTCTTTGAGAACGGTTTAAAGAACGATGACATTTTCTAGAAAAGTAAATTTTCGACGATAGTAACATTTTGACGAAATTTTCTATAAAAGTATAAAACTTCGACGAAATTTTCTATAAAAATCGACCAAATTTTATATAAAAATATAAAACTTCGAGGAACATGTCTATGAAAATGTAAAATTTCGACGAAATTTTCTATGAAAATATAAAATTTTGAGGAAAATATAAAATTTCGACGAAATTTTCTATAAAAAAATAACATTTTCTATGATAAAATAAAATGTCAACAAACTTTTCTATAAATGTATAAAACTTCGACGAAATTTTCTATGAAAATATAAAATTTCGATGAAATTTTCTATGAAAATATAAAATTACGAAGAAATTTTCTATGAAAATATAAAATTTCGACGAAATTTTCTATGAAAATATAAAATTTGGACGAAATTTTCTATGAAAATATAAAATTTGGACGAAATTTTTTATGAAAATATAAAATTTCGGCGATATTTTCTATGAAAATATAAAATTTCGGCGATATTTTCTATGAAAATATAACATTACGGCGAATTTTTCATAGAAATTTTCTATGAAAAAATATAAAATTTCTATGCAATTTTCTATGAAAATATAAAATTTCGACGAATTTTCTATGAAAATATAAAATTTCGACGAAAGAAATTTCTATGAAAATGTAAAATTTCGATAAAATATTCTATGAAAATATAAAATTTCGATGAAATTATAAAATTTCGATGACATGACATCTATGAAAATATAAAATGTTGATGAAATTTTCTATAGAAATATAAAATTTATATATTTTCTATGAAAATATAAAATTTTGATGAAATTTTCGATGAAAATATAAAATTTCGATGAAATTTTCGATTAAAATATAAAATTTCGATGAAAATATAAAATTTCGATGAAACTTTCTACAGAAATATAAAATTTCGACGAAATTTTCTACAGAAATATAAAATTTCGACGAAATTTTCTACAGAAATATAAAATTTCGACGAAATTTTCTACAGAAATATAAAATTTCGACGAAATTTTCTATAGAAATATAAAATTTCGACGAAATTTTCTATGAAAATATAAAATTTCGACGAAATTTTCTATGAAAATATAAAATTTCGACGAAATTTTCTATGAAAATATAAAATTTCGACGAAATTTTCTATGAAAATATAAAATTTCGACGAAATTTTCTATGAAAATATAAAATTTCGACGAAATTTTCTATGAAAATATAATTTTTCGACGAAATTTTCTATGAAAATATAAAATTTCGACGAAATTTTCTATGAAAATATAAAATTTCGACGAAATTTTCTATGAAAATATAATATAATATAAAAAATATAAATTTTCTATGAAAATATAAAATTTCGACGAAATTTTCTATGAAAATATAAAATTTTGACGAAATTTTCTATGAAAATACAAAATTTCGACGAAATTTTCTATGAAAATATAAAATTTCGACGAAATTTTCTATGAAAATATAAAATTTCGACGAAATTTTCTATGAAAATATAAAATTTCGACGAAATTTTCTATGAAAATATAAAATTTCGACGAAATTTTCTATGAAAATATAAAATTTCGACGAAATTTTCTATGAAAATATAAAATTTCGACGAAATTTTCTATGAAAATATAAAATTTCGACGAAATTTTCTATGAAAATATAAAATTTCGACGAAATTTTCTATGAAAATATAAAATTTCGACGAAATTTTCTATGAAAATATAAAATTTCGACGAAATTTTCTATGAAAATATAAAATTTCGACGAAATTTTCTATGAAAATATAAAATTTCGACGAAATTTTCTATGAAAATATAAAATTTCGACGAAATTTTCTATGAAAATATAAAATTTCGACGAAATTTTCTATGAAAATATAAAATTTCGACGAAATTTTCTATGAAAATATAAAATTTCGACGAAATTTTCTATGAAAATATAAAATTTCGACGAAATTTTCTATGAAAATATAAAATTTCGACGAAATTTTCTATGAAAATATAAAATTTCGACGAAATTCTCTATGAAAATATACAAATTCGACGAAATTCTCTATGAAAATATACAAATTCGACGAAATTTTCTATGAAAATATACAAATTCGATGAAATTTGCTATGAAAATATACAAATTCGATGAAATTTGCTATGAAAATATAAAATTTCGACGAAATTTTATATTTTCATAGAAAATTTCGTCGAATTTTAATTTTTTATTTTCATAGAAAATTTTGTCGAATTTTAATTTTTTATTTTCATAGAAACTTTCGTCGAATTTTTTTTATATTTTCTATGAAAATATAAAATTTCGACGAAATTTTCGATGAAAATATAAAATTTCGACGAATCGAAAAATTTTATATTTTTTTTCTATGAAAATATAAAATTTCGACGAAATTTTCAATGAAAATATAAAATTTCGACGAATCGAAAAATTTTATATTTTTTTTTCGATTTTTAAATTTTCTATGAAAATATAAAATTTCGACGAAATTTTCTATGAAAATATAAAATTTCGAGGAAATTTTCTATGAAAATATAAAATTTCGACGAAATTTTCTATGAAAATATAAAATTTCGAGGAAATTTTCTATGAAAATATAAAATTTCGACGAAATTTTCTATGAAAATATAAAATTTCGACGAAATTTTCTATGAAAATATAAAATTTCGACGAAATTTTCTATGAAAATATAAAATGAAAATATAAAATTTCGACGAAATTTTCTATGAAAATAAAAAATTTCGACGAAATTTTCTATGAAAATATAAAATTTCGACGAAATTTTCTATGAAAATATAAAATTTCTACGAATCGAAAAATTTTATATTTTTTTTTTCAATGAAAATATAAAATTTCGACGAATCGAAAAATTTTATATTTTTTTTTCGATTTTTAAATTTTCTATGAAAATATAAAATTTCGACGAAATTTTCTATGAAAATATAAAATTTCGACGAAATTTTCTATGAAAAGATAAAATTTCGACGAAATTTTCTAAGAAAATATAAAATTTCGACGAAATTTTCTATGAAAATATAAAATTTCGACGAAATTTTCTATGAAAATATAAAATTTCGACGAAATTTTCTATGAAAATATAAAATTTCGACGAAATTTTCTATGAAAATATAAAATTTCGACGAAATTTTCTATGAAAATATAAAATTTCGACGAAATTTTCTATGAAAATATAAAATTTCGACGAAATTTTCTATGAAAATATAAAATTTCGACGAAATTTTCTATGAAAATATAAAATTTCGACGAAATTTTCTATGAAAATATAAAATTTCGACGAAATTTCTATGAAAATATAAAATTTCGACGAAATTTTCTATGAAAATATAAAATTTCGACGAAATTTTCTATGAAAATATAAAATTTCGACGAAATTTTCTATGAAAATATAAAATTTCGACGAAATTTTCTATGAAAATATAAAATTTCGACGAAATTTTCTATGAAAATATAAAATTTCGACGAAATTTTCTATGAAAATATAAAATTTCGACGAAATTTTCTATGAAAATATAAAATTTCGACGAAATTTTCTATGAAAATATAAAATTTCGACGAAATTTTCTATGAAAATATAAAATTTCGACGAAATTTTCTATGAAAATATAAAATTTCGACGAAATTTTCTATGAAAATATAAAATTTCGACAAAATTTTCTATGAAAATATAAAATTTCGACGAAATTTTCTATGATAATATTAAATTTCGACAAAATTTTCTATGAAAATATAAAATTTCGACGAAATTTTCTATGAAAATATAAAATTTCGACGAAATTTTCTATGAAAATATAAAATTTCGACGAAATTTTCTATGAAAATATAAAATTTCGACGAAATTTTCTATGAAAATATAAAATTTCCACGAAATTTTCTATGAAAATATAAAATTTCGACGAAATTTTCTATGAAAATATAAAATTTCCACGAAATTTTCTATGAAAATATAAAATTTCCACGAAATTTTCTATGAAAATATAAAATTTCTATGAAAATATAAAATTTCGACGAAATTTTCTATGAAAATATAAAATTTCGACGAAATTTTCTATGAAAATATAAAACTTCGACGAAATTTTCTATGAAAATATAAAACTTCGACGAAATTTTCTATGGAAAAAAATTTCTATGAAAATATAAAATTTCAAAGAGATTTTCTATAAAACAATAAACGAATTTGGATTACTTAAAGACTATTATATCCCGTCTTTAAGTAATCCAAATATGACATGTAGCGCTTCATGAAGTCGAAGTGCTCATTGTTTGACTTTCCTTTTCCCATGTAGTTATGGAGTAACGTTGCCTAGAGTAATTCTTGTCACTGTTGGTCAGTGGTGGGGTGTCCATATTGCAGGACTTTTGTTTTGTGCATTTTAATGTCCACATTCTGTTGGTGCCAAAACACAGTGGTCCATTTTGAATCGAATATGTCAGAAAACTATTGTTTAAAAAAAATTGATTTTAATTGGGTTTCAGATTATAGGCCCAGGACACATTTGATATTGAGAGTTGTAAATCCTCACTTTCTCATTGATATGTTAAAGCAAATTTTTAGCTGTCCATTCTAAAAAATTGCCCATTATTTGGTGTTTCTTGTACTTTTTACATGAACACATCTCAGAGTCATGCCTGCAATTGAAAGTGTGGGCTATTCATATGAGTAATGAAAACAGGAAAAAAAATGTTGGCATAGCCAATTTCTATATACAGAGTAGCGGAGTAACAACAAAACCAGAGGCACCAACATTTCCAACAACCCGGCAACTTAGCGCTCATAACATGTACTTTTAATGTTCGAGTAATTTTCATGCATATACTCCGTACAAGTCCCATGCACGACGAGTATTTATGCTTGTCCAGAGACGGACGATACCATTTTTTGTTTTGTCCTACTCCTCGCTAAATGTTGTAAATGCCAAATGAAGTCAATTGGCATTGTAAAGAGGCAATGAATGGACAATCATTGTCAGCAGAGTCGAAACGTATGTATTGGAATATGAGGGAGTACGGAAGAGTGTCAGCTGCCACAGTCATTGCCGTTTGTTGGATTTAGCTGTTGCTGCTGCTTTCTGCTTCAGAGGGTGTTGCCAATTGCTGTAGTTGTTGTTCCTCGGCTAGATTTGTATCGCTAGGACTTCGTGTTTAACTATACTACGTATGAACATATATTTTAATTGTCTTTAATTTTTTGCATTGTGCCGAAAGAAAATTTCGCTGCCGGAGGAATTCATGTGTATTTAATTTTAGTTTTTCTCAAAAATGTGAACTACGCTCACGGGTTATCTACATGAATAGTCGACAGAATGATTTTTTCGAATTCTTCTCTTTTTTATGGTTTCGTTCGTGCCAGCAAAAAAAGATGTTTTTGAAAAAAATAAATTTTTTTCTAATTGTTTTAACGACAGTTACTAAACTTGAGTTTTTACATAAAAGTAGTGCTTCCAGCATTTTTAGCTCTCATAATTTCCTATAATTTAAATGGTACCTCGGCTTTTTCGGCATTTAAAATATGGTTTAAATAGGTATCATTCATGAAAATTGGAATTCTTCAAAAAATAATATATATAATTTGGTTTTGGTTTTATAAAATAGTATGCCTCAATCTATACAAAATGTGTTGCGTAGTGCTATTTAAGGAGTTGTCTTTATATTTTTTTAAAATTTTGGCCTAATAATGGTGATCCTAAACATCGTATTTTTCGCAGTGCTCTTATTCACAGAACATTTTAGGCAGGACTTCGCGAGGAGCCGTGCCTCCCAGGGGGGGGGCGTAGCGATCTTCCAGGGTAGCCGTGAGTTAAAGAAATGAATTAAAAAATATAATACTATTTCTGTTATGTTAATGTAATATTAAAATATTTTAATTTGTCATTTTTATGGAGATTTTTACTTTTGAAAATATCCAAATTTACTTGAAAAGGTACGATTTTATTGAAAATTTTATAGAAATATAAATTTTATTATGTCTTTCAAAATTGTAACTTTTCTAGAAAATCTAGGCTTAACTAATATTTTCAGAACATTTAATTTTATAAAACTATTTTTATAAAAATAGTCAAAATTTAATTGATCTAAAAAAACTTCATAAAAATTTGTATTTTTCTATAAAATATCTTCAAAATTAAATTTTTTCGAACATATATTGTTACGGAAATTTTCGTTTTTTTCTAGAAAATTTCTATGAAATTGCATTTTTCTTTAAAAATTCTTCAAAATTACATTTCTCGTATTTTATTGAATTTTAAAAAATTCGCGCAATGTAATTGGTCTAAAGAATTTCGTTGAAAATTTTATTTATCGATAAAACTTCTGTAAGAAATAGAAATTGCAATTTTATTGGAAATTTCATAGAAATTTAAATTTTGTTGAAAATTTTATAGAAATTTTAATTTTATTGCAAATGTCATAGAAATTTAATACGTCCTTCAAAATTGACGAAATTGTACGTTCTAAAAATTCTAGCCTAAATTAATACCTCCATGCAAATTTCTTCAAAATTTTAATTTAAAAAAAATTAACAGAAATCTAATTTTCAGAGAATATGTTGTCAGATCATGTTGTCTATCAAAAAATTTATTTAAAATTGTATTTTCTATAAAATTGCTGTAAAAAAACTTCAATCTGCTGTAATTCATTTCTGTAGAAAAATTCGTATATTTTTAAATTCTTTTCGAAATTTTATTAAATATTACGTATTTTCGTGGAAATTGAATTTTTATAGAAAATTTCAGCATAATTTCATTTTTATCCACATTTTTTTAAAACATTTCGTCTAAATTTAATTGTTCTAAAAAATTTCGCTGAACATTTTATTTATCTATAAAACTTTTGTAAAACATTCTTCAATACTATATTTCTCAATTAAAAATTCCTAATTTTTTTGCATTTTAAATTTTTTTAAATTTTTGTCAAAAATAAAGTTTTATTGAAAATTGCGCCTTTTCGTGGAAATTGCATTTTTATAGAAAATTTCAGCAAAATGAATTTTTTATAAAATTTTTTAAAAAAAAATGTAAAATTTTCGGTTTTAAAAATTTCGTTGAAAATTTCATTTTTCTACAAAATTTCTTCAAAATGTATTTTTTCGAATATAATATAATAACAATTTATTGAAATTGCATATTTCTATAAAATTGAATTTTTCTTTCGATTTTTTTTCCACAAAATGTCTAACGACCTTTCATCAGGGGTCATCGTCCTTCAAACAATTCGTCGATAATTAATCCCTTAAGTGACCCTTAATCCGCTCATCGACAATTGAAAAATTTCGTTGAAAATTATATATTTCTATAAAATTTCTTCAAAATTGCATTTTTTCCGAAAAAATCCGTTGAAAATTTTGTTTTCTATAACATTTCTGTAAAACTTCATCATTTCTCTAGAAAAATATACGAAATTGAATGTTTTCTAGAAAATCCTGCCTAAAATAACATTTCTATACTAATTTCTTCAAAATTTCATTTAATAAAAAATTAACAGAAATGGAATTTTCATTTCATTTTTTAGAAAATATACTTAAACAATCATTCATTGCCCTTCAAACTACTCGTCGCTCTTTAATCCTTTCAGTGGCCCTTAATCCGCTTATCGACCTTTGAAATTTGCAACAAAAAAATAATAAAACTTAATTGGTCTAAATAATTTCGTGAAATTTAATTTTTCTATAAAATTTGTCCAAAATGTCATTTTCATTTTTAAATTGTTATTGAAATTTTATATATTTTTCTAGAAAATTTCGATATAATTGCATATTTCTAGAAAATTTCTTCGAAATTTAATTTTTCTGGAAATAGAAAAGTTGTCAAATTTTCAAACAAAAAAATTCGTTGAAAATTGCGTTTTCTATAAAATTTCGGTAAACTCCTATTTCTCTAGAAAATTTTCAAAATTGACGAAATTGTACGTTTTTAGAAAATCTAGCCCAAAATTATATTTCCAAAAAAATTAACAGAAATCAAATTTTCATAGGAAATGTAGATTTTTCTAACAAAAAATTTCGTTGAAAATTTTGTACAAAATTTAATTTCTCGAGTAATTTTCGTATTTTTTTGCATTTTTTTAAAATTGTTTCGAAAATTAATATTTATTAAAAATTATCTTTTTTTCGTGGAAGTTGCATTTTTATAGAAAACCTTAACAAAATTAAATTTTTATAATATTTTAAATTATAAATATTAATTCGTCAAAATTTAAAAAATTTCGTTAAAAATTTTATTTATCTATAAAACTTTCTAAATTTAAACTTCTAAACTTGCATTATTTCTATACATTTCTTCAAAATAGCATTTTTTCGAAAATATGTAATGTTATTGAAACTTTAGTTTTTTTCCAGAAAATTTTGATGAGATTGCATATTTCTATAAAATTTCTTCGAAATTTAATTTTTCTAGAAACTATCGTTGACATTGAATTTTTCTTTAATTTTTTTTCAGAAAATACCCTTAAACGACCTTTAATCAGGGGTCATCGTCCATCAAATGACTCAACGATCTTTAATCCCTTCAGTGGCCCTTAAACCGCTCACTGAAGTTTGAATTTTCCAAAAAAAATTAATTGGTCTAAAAAATGTCTATAAAATAGATTTTTTTAGAAATTGAATTTTTTCGAATTTAAATTGTTATTGAAAATTTAATTTTTTTTCTAGAAAATTTCGATGAAATTGCATATTTCTAAAAAATTTCTTAGAAATTAAATTTTTCTAGAAATCGAATTTTCATACAAAAGTTGTCAAATTTTCCTTCAAAAAATTTCGTTGAAAATTTTATTTTCTATAAAATTTCTGTAAAACTTCTTTATTACTCTAGAAAATTTCCAAAATTGACGAAATTGTATGTTTCTAGAAAATCTAGCCTTAATTAATATTTCCATGCAAATTTCTTCAAAATTAAATTTTCTACAAAAAATTAATAGAAATCGAATTTTCATAAGAAATGTTGTCAAATTTTCTAACAAAAAATTTCGTTGAAAATTTATTTTCTACAAAATTTCTTCAGAATTACATTTCTCTAGAAATTTTCGTATTTTTTTGCACTTCTTAAAATTTTTGTCGAAAATAAATTTTTATTGAAAATTACCTTTTTTTCCGTGGAAATTGCATTTTTATACATTTTTTTTTTTAAATACCCTTAAACGACCTTTAATCAGGGGGTCATCTTCCTTCAAACGACTCGACGACCTTTAATCCCTTCAGTGGTCCATATTGACCTTTGAAATTTGCAAAAAAAAAAATAAAATTTCGTTGGTCCAAAAAATGTCTTCAAAATTGAATTTTTCAATAAAATTTTTTCAACATTGCATTTTTTCGAATATAAATTGTTTTGAAAATTTCGATGATATTGTATGTTTCTATAAAATTTCTTCGATATTTAGTTTTTCTAGAAATCGAATTTTGATACAAAAGTTGTTAAATTTTCTTACAAAAAATTTCGTTGATAATTGTATTTTCTATAAAATTGCTGCAAAACTTCTTCATTTCTCTAAAAAAAATTGACGAAATTGAATGTTTTCTAGAAAATCTAGCCTAAAATAATATAATTCTATGCTAATTTCTTCAAAATTAAATTTTTCTATGAAAATTAACAAAAATCGAAATTTCATAGGAAATGTCAAATTTTCTAACAAAAAATTTCATGAAAATGGTATTTTCTATAAATTTCTTCAAAATTACATTTCTCTAGAAATTTTCGTATTTTTTGCATTTCTTAAAATTTTTGTCGAAAATTAAATTTTTATTGAAAATTAATTATTTTTTGTGGAAATTGCATTTATATACAAAATTTCAGCAAAATTATTTTTTTTTAAAAAAATCGTCAAAATTTAAAGAATTTTATGGCACATTTTATTCTATAAAACTTTCTAAATTTAATTGTTCTAAAAAATTTCGTCGAAAATTGTTTCTGTAAAATTTTTGTAAAAGTTCTTACAATTCTATAGAAAAATTCGTATTTTTTGTCGAAATTATTTTTTTATTTAAAATAACGCTTTTTGGTGGAAATTGCAGTATTATAGAAAATTTCAGCAAAATTTAATTGGTATAAAATTTTTAAAAAAAATTTGTCAACATTTAAGTTCTAAAAAATTTCGTTGAAAATTGCATTGTTTGTATAAATTTCTTCAAAATCGCATTTTTTCAAAAATAATTTGTTATTGAAATTTTCGTTTTTTTCTAGAAAATTTCGATGAGATTGCATATTTCTATAAAATTTCTCCGAAATTTAATTTTTCTAGAAACTATCGTTGACATTGAATTTTTTTTCAGAAAATATCCTTAAACGACCTTTAATCAGGGGTCATCGTCCATCAAACGACTCGACGATCTTTAATCCCTTCAGTGGCTCTTAATCCGCTCATTGAAGTTTGAATTTTCCAAAAAAAAATAATTGGTCTAAAAATGGGTTTAAAATTGCATTTTTCTATAAAATCTTCAAAATTTAAAGAAATTCGTTGAATATTTTATTTATCTAAAAAACTTTCTTCAATATTATATTTTCACAAAAAAAAAATGATATGCATTTGTAAAATTTTTGTCGAAAATAAATTTTTATTGAAAATTGCGTTTTTTGGTGGAAATTTCATTTTTATAGAAAATTTCAGCAAAATTAACTTTTTATACAATTTAAAAAAAAAAAAAATCAACATTTAATTTGTTTAAAAAATTTCTTGAAAATTGAATTTTTCTACAAAATTTCTGCAAAATTAAATTTTTTTCGATTACAAATTTCCCAAAAAATTGGTAGAATAAAGTTAATTTCAAAAATTTTATAGAGAAATGCAATTTCAACTAAGTTTTGCAATAAAATGCAATATCGGAAAAATTTTCAGAAAAAAAATTTATTTCAACGAAGATTTTTTTACATGGTCGTGAGAAGCCGACGGATTTACATGGTTGGGAAGCCGTGATTTATGGCATTAAAATTTTGACCCAAAGGGGCTTTAAAATCTTCAAAATTTAAAGAAATTCGTTGAAAATTTTATTTATCTAAAAAACTTTCTTCAATATTATATTTTCAAATGAATATCATATGCATTTGTAAAATTTTTGTCGAAAATAAATTTTTATTGAAAATTGAGTTTTTTGGTGGAAATTTCATTTTTATAGAAAATTTCAGCAAAATTAATTTTTTATACAATTTAAAAAAAAATTCAAGATTTAATTAGTTTAAAAAATTTCTTGAAAATTGAATTTTTCTACAAAATTTCTGCAAAATTAAATTTTTTTCGATTACAAATTTCCCAAAAAAATTGGTAGAATAAATTTAATTTCAAAAATTTTATAGAGAAATGCAATTTCAACTAAGTTTTGCAATAAAATGCAATATCGGAAAATTTTTCAGAAAAAAAATTTATTTCAACAAAGATTTGTTTACATTGTCGCGAGAAGCCGACGGATTACATGGTTGGGAAGCCGTGATTTAGGGCATTCAAATTTTGACCCAAAGGGGCTTTAATTTAAAGAGTTGTGGTCATTGAAAGTCTTCTCAAAAATTCAACATTTGATAAAAACAATAGTGATGATATCCTTTTCGTTCTTTAGTTCTTATTCAAAGAGGTTTGATCCAAAATTTTGAAAAAAATATTATTTTTGATTATGTCTCATATTTAGAAAGTTGTGGTTATTTAAAGCATGAAAAATTGGTGGTGTCAAAATATCGTAGACCTCTTATTCAGAGACCATTTAAAGCATCAAAATTTTGAACCAAATATTTATGGCCCCAAAATATCCTTTAGGGCTCTAATTTAAGGAGATCTAGTCATTTAAAGTTTTTCAGAAAATTCTAAATTTTGCCAAAGCAGCAATACTTAATTAAACCTCTTCTCAATTTGACCGAAAAAAAAATTGTCATAATAATTTCCAAAACCAAACACGCAGAAGGAGTGCCATTTTCCTTCCATTCGCCCCACAAAGAAAACTTGCGAAAGGAGTCAAAAGTTCATATTCCACAAAGCGAAAACACAATGAACAGATGCATGACTGCCGAACTGACTGACTGTTGTGGGTCAAATGTCCGACTGATGGTGTTATTTTTGATTTGGAGAAGAGATAATTGACACTTAAAACAAATCTAATCAAGATACAACGCCATCTACATGTGTTTTGTGCGTATACGATTTCAAGAGATATATCCTAGAGACAGTCAGTCAGTCACCTGCCTGACACTGGACACGCAACCATTGGTGTTTCAATTAATAAAGACGACGTCATTAAAGCACTGCCACTAACTCACACACATGTGACCAATAAGGATTGACACATTCTAACAAAAGGATGGAACTGCTTCGAAATTTATATATAAAAAAAAACATAACGGAAGACTTCAAAACGAAAAGGACATTCACAATAATCCATAAAAAACGTATATAACTCACGCACATTTTTATGTATCTATGTACATATACATATGTATATTTGAGCCTGACGACTCTCTGAAGGACAAAACGGTTAATACTTACATCGATGTGTTCACTTTCGACCATTTTCAATAGAGCGATTAAAGACGCCTTGTCCACGGCCAACCATATGCCAGTGCCCAGAACTATCGTGCCAAGAATCTGTGAACAAAAAAACAAAAACAGAAATATGAAAGAAAACATAATCAATAAAAATTATGAAATACAATGGAAAAAAGTTTTTTATGGCATTAATTTATCTAATTTCTCTAGAATTTTTTAGTATTATTATTTTGCAAATGTCTATATATATAACTATATAACTTTAAAGGAAGCATTCGTGTGTGAATAGATGATGTTGGAAAAGAAACCCCAGTGGCAATGGCTCTTTTTTAAAGAGTTATGGCCATTTAAAGTCTTTTAAAGTTGGACCAACAAATTGGTTTCCCATTTTATTCTATCAAATTTTTGCCAATATTCAAAATTTGGCCAAAAAAATTGAGGTTCTACAATGAAGTCCCTTTCTATTAATGGCTATTATTTGAGGAGTAAAGGGTATTTAAAGAAAATTAAAATTATATTACCAAAAACTGTAACCCTAATACAAAAAACTTTAATTAAGGATATATGGTTATTTAACTAACGCTATTCAACAAATTTTTTCGAAGGGCTGTGCATAATATTTTCTGGTGTAATATGGCGTCCTAAACAAGAACAAATTATTAAAACAAATTGTAAGGTAATTTTTTTTTTTAAAAATTTTTCTTTAAAATTCCCATATTTTTGAAAGTTGTCTTTAGTATTTGGAACATATTTTTTGAAGTAAATGCTTGCTATATCCCGGATATACTTTAAATTAAAGGAAATTATGAGGACTACACATGTTAGTAATGACGCTTTCACGTGGAAACAGAAGTTTTGTAGAAGTTTTAACTGAAGTTTTAGTCGTTAAAATAACACTATGCAACAATTGAACATTTTTTGAAAATACACGGACTTGTCTCGATTCTACTACCAAAGGGTAGTACGAGTATAATCCTATACTCGGTTTGGCGAAATTGCTGAGCAAATTTTTTTTTATGGGCCTCCAAAGTTTCTGAAAATCAATGGGCACCTCCAAAAAGGTGTCATCAGCTTTTGTCCAACAACTAATTCAGACTTGGTGATACCGCTTAACTATATTCGGCAATAATGTAGCTAAGAATATTCTGAACAGAGTTTCTTAAAATTTTATGCGCAAAAAAAATTTTTTTTCCGTACTTTTTTCTGAAAAAGTATAGGAAAAATGCATTTTTTTTTCACTTTTTTCAGCCTAACTTTCAGGGACTCGTAATTTTTCACTAACAATGTAATTTTTCACTAAATGGCAAAATTGTAGCCAACGTAAATCTGAACAACTTTTGTGAACATATCAATACAATCTGAACGTGTCTAGGCACCCTAAATAGCTCAAGAAACCTCATTATACCCCAAAAATTTTAGTTTTTCACTATTATGTAACAAAAATATTGATTTTTGGTGTACGGTATGTTCAGCAAATTTATGGAAAATATTAAGGCCAATATTTTTGTGGAACATACTAACCCTCTAGCTCCCCAACATAACTGTAATTTTTGGCCCTATTTTAACAAATTGTAAAAAAGAAATGTTCTGCAAAAATGTTGGCCATACAATTTTACTATATGTGTCAGAAGACACTAAAGCTCGAAACAACACAAACGCACAAAAAAGTCAAATTCCGCTCAAAAACGCTATTTTGGAAGCTAGCACTAGAAGAGACCAAGAATATTTGGCGGAAATCCATTTTGGGCCATTTTAAGTCATTTTAGCAGTGTCCGTCTGTCTGTCTGGTTGGTGCGCACGATAACTTTCGACACAATTAACCGATTGACTTCAAATTTGGTATGTGTTAATATTTTTTCCTATCTCCGGCTAAGTTCGAAGATGGGCCATATTGGTCCACTCCTTCGAGTACCTCCCCTACAAAGGGTCAACATTTAGAGAAATATTGATTATCTCATAACTTTTATACCACTATTCAGAATATTTGACCATTCCACACATGGTATTAGTTTCTGGATCGCTATCATCTTGAGAAAAATGGGCGAAGGTGCCACGCCCCTTTTGGTACCTCCCAAAGAAATCGACTATTTTGCACAAAAAGTTAACGGATTATAACTTTGATTCCAGTCCACAGAAATACTTGAAATGTTGTGAATTGTAATGATTTTATACTACCTACAGTCCCGTAAAAATCGGCTTTATTGCCAGGCCCCTTTTGATACCTCCCATACAAATGCAGCATTTAGCACGAAAAGTTAACGGCTTATAACTTTGATTCCAGTCCATACAAATACTTGAAATATTGCCATTACAGTGTACAACATTTGAAGTCTTTGTATGCACTGGTAATAAAGTTATAAGCCATTAAATTTTGGTTCAAGATTGTGGGAGGTACCAAAAGAGGCGTGGCAACTTCGCCCATTTTTCTCGAGGTAGTGACTTATAAACTAATACTATGAGTAAAATTTCTATAATTAGAATAGAAGTTATTAAATAAACAATATTAAACCTTTGTGGGGGAGGTACTAGAAGGAGTGGACCAATATGGCCCATCTTCGCACTTAGACGGAGATAGAAGAAAATATTATCACAAATTTAAGTCAATTTGGTATGTGCTAACTCTCGAAAGGTTACTCCTTTCGAGAGTTAACGTGCGCACCAGCCAGCAGACAGACGGACGGACGGACACTACTCATTCGACTTAAAATTACCCAAAACGGATATCCGCCGGACATACTTAGGGTCTTAGGTCACTCCTTCGATATGTTACACTTTTGGCTCGTAGCAAATGATATATACCCCCTCACTAAGGTGAGGGGATAAAAATGGGTGTTATTGCCAGGCCTCTTTTGATACCTTCCAAACAAAATTGCCAAAATAAAAATAGGAAAGGAGCGCCCCAGTAGGTGAGGTGGTAGCGTGCTCGCCTATGAGTTTGGGGGTTGTGGGTTCGATTCCCACCAGAGGCTCTGGTCTGTCGCTGCAAAATCTAGCCAAATGGTCTTTGTAACCCGGCTTTTCCCTGGACCGTAAAATTAGAATATAAATTTACTTTGTATTGTAATTCAAATAAATAAATAAAATAGGAAAAAATATTTTTTTTAATTTCCCTATTTTTACAATATGAGTCATAATTTATACATTATTCCATAGATTTTGTATAAATAGGCATTGTTTTCTTCGTTAGGATGCTAGCTTTCAAGAAATGGAACAATCAATTATTTTGCAAATTTTTTTCTATTTTTTTACGGATTTTTTCGTGGTAGCAAAAACTGATTTTTTTGAAAAATAATCAATTTTTTCTAATAGTTTTAACGACAGTTGATAAACTCTACATACATGAAGATCAACTTATCTTATGGAACTATAAATACTTAAATATGTCTGGTTCCATTTTTTATACGGAGAAAAATCGCCATTTTTGATATGTTTGAATTCAAAGAAAATATACTTGTAACCAACATTTTTAAATATTATATATTTTTAAACAAATATATTTTATTTGAAAATCAAAAAAAAATTGTTTGGAACGCATATATTAATATATTACAACAAAATATATTTGCGAACTGACTGTCACAAATAAAATATGTGTTTAGACACAAGCAAAGCTATTGTTTAAGAATTCATCCAAATAGATTACATTTAAAGAAATGTTTTAGCTTTGCTGACTATGTCAATTTTTAATTTTATTTTTTCCAAAATTTCGTGTTATAATTTATAGTTAAAAATGCCGTAAGCAGAATTTTCTTTTGTTTTACAGCACTAAATTTTAATTTATAAATAGTTCAGTTGTCAATCCCTCAATGCTAGTTGTCGTTACCAAAGATTATACGATTTAAATTTTCATATAATTTTACAAACATATAAAATTTCTAAAAAATTAAACCTTAAATTTCTTAAACTTTCCTTTAAATTAAGGCATCTATACATTGCCAAAATATGTAAATACAAATTAATTATTGTTTCGGAAATATTTTTTCCATATAAAAAAAATATTAGGTTGAAAACATAATTTTGTTTACAACAACATCCTCCCAAGCATATAATATATTGGGATGGTACCCTAAACATATGTATGTTTCCAGCAGAATATGTTTGGAACAATATACTACAGAAGTGATTTTTTTTCAGCGTGTATAAATGAGATTTATTTGATTTATCTTGCTACTCTCAATATAGGAAAACTGAATTTTTCAGCATTTCTAACCCTTATAATTTCCTTTAACTTAAATGGTATCTCGGCTTTATCGAGTTTATACTTAAACCAGTAAGGAAAGGCTAAAGTCGGGCGGGGCCGACCATATAATACCCTACACCACTCTCGTAATATTAAATATCTCTGATATAAAAATTTTGTAATTCATGTATAAATTGTTTACATAAATTTACTTTTGGGACATTTTATACTTAAATAATACCCTGTACCACAGTGTGGTGTAGGGTATAAAAATGATTGGATCTAGCCAAATCGGATGAAACATATACATATGTTTCTGCAATGTTGGTTCATGGATCAAGAAACTCTACCATTCTAAATTTCAAAACGATTGGATGTAAAATACAGCTTTTATAGGACTAAAGGGCCAAATCGGACGAAACATATATATGGGAGCTATAGCTAAATCTTAACCGATTTTCTTCAAATTCGGTAGTGTTGGTTCGTGGATCAAGAAACTCTACCATTCTAAATTTCAAAATGATTGGATGTAAAATACAGCTACTTCAGGACTAAAGAGCAAAATCGGACGAAAGATATATATGGGAGCTATATCTAAATCTTAACCGATTTCAACCAAATTCAATAGCGATCTTAACAGCTGCGAAATACTCTAAACTGCAAAATTTCAGAACGATCGAAGTGAAATTGCGACCTGTAGTCGACGAACAACTTTACATGGACAGACGGACGGACGGACATAGACTCAGCTAGTGATTCTGAGTCGATCGGTATACTTTAAGGTGGGTCTAGCTGTGTTATTTTCAGGTGTTACAAACATCTGCCGTGAAACAAACTTATAATACCCTGTACCACAGTGTGGTGTAGGGTATAAATAGTTTTTAGGTCTCACACACAAATATTTTTATACACTACACCACACTGTGGTACTTGGTGTTATAAGTTTGTTTCACGGCAGATGTTTGTTTCACTCCGATCGTTCTGAAATTTTGCAGTTTAGATTATTACGCGGCTGTTAAGATCGCTATTGAATTTGGTTGAAATCGGTTCAGATTTAGATATAGCTCCCGTATATATGTTTCGTCCGATTTGGCCCTTTAGTCCTATAGAAGCTGTATTTTACATCCAATCGTTTTGAAATTTAGAATGGTAGAGTTTCTTGATCCATGAACCAACACTACCGAATTTGATAAAAATCGGTTAAGATTTAGCTATAGCTCCCATATATATGTTTAGTCCGATTTGGCCATTTAGTCCTATAGAAGCTGTATTTTACATCCGATCGTTTTGAAATTTAGAATGGTAGAGTTTCTTGATCCACGAACCAACATTGCGGAATTTGAAGAAAATCGGTAAAGATTTAGCTATAGCTCCCATATATATGTTTCATCCGATTTGGCTCTTTAGATCCAATCGTTTTTATACCCTACACCACACAGTGGTATTATTTAAGTATAAAATGTCCCAAAAGTAAATTTATGTAAACAATTTATACATAAATTACAAAATATATATATCAGAGTTATTCAATATTACGAGAGTGGTGTAGGGTATTATATAGTCGGCACCGCCCGACTTTAGCCTTTCCTTACTGGTTTTTAATTATCTTGTTGCTTAGTGTAATTCTAGTTTATTCTGTTCACCTTCAAAGTCGTGACATCCCCCGAACTAGACAGGTTTACTACGCTAAGTCTCTTGTATGGAAGGAAGTCTTTGAACTCTAACAAATAGTTGTAATATTTAAATTTCTACATTGTTTTCAATTTTATAATCAGGTAACGATTTTTTGTCTTTTTTTGTTTTTTTTTTTTTGTTATCTATTTATGAGGTGATCATGCAAAAATTTTCACTTTTTGTTGCTATTTATACGAAAGGTTTTGCAAAAAAAAAAGAAAAACAATGTTACGTTTGCATTGAACGAGTCAATATTGTGATTTTGTGCGATTTCAATAAACTATTTTGCATTAACAATAGGCGACAGACGGACTGCCGGACAGACTGACAAACTGAATGGTTAGTTGAGGTTGTTGTCAATTGTGGATTATTGGATATATTGGATTGGAGGGGGGTAGTAGATTGGAGATACTTACGAAAAACAAGAAATTAAATATGCACAGCACATATTTGCCAAACCAAACGCCGCAATCGGAGCCCATTTTGGTATCGGTTGATTGGTTGTTGGTGGGATTGACTGACTCGGTGGTGGTATCACTGAACTAACTGGAAGTCGTTGGATATGTTATGGGTGCTGCTGCTCCGTGTCTGCGGCTGGCTCGTTGTTGCGTGGCGTTGTAATTCAAATGTTTGGAGCGAGAAGCCTCGTTACGTTATTTGGTGATATCTGTAAAAATTGTTATAGAAAAGAGAAGAAGTCAATATATTGAACAATGTATGCATAAATAAATTGTATTTATTGAATTTATTTTTAATTCATTTAAGTAATCAATGGTTGTGCCGTTTTGCGGCTAATTCGGAGGCTTTTTTGCTGCTTTGATATCGAAAATAGAAATCGTTGAAATTGTCATTGGAATTTTAATCGAAATTTTCTATTGAAGTATTTATCTGACCGACTGTGTATGGTTTTGCATAAGCCGTATTGCATTCGGGGAAATTTTTTTTCTGTTTACCTCTGTGAAATCATACCAAATATAATAATGGAATTTATTGGAATTTTTACTTTGCTTCAATGACAGCTAAGCTTAATTTAATAATTCGTTGGTTCATATAAAAAAAAAATTCAAAATAAAAATTTAACGACATAATTGCGGGTATTGAATATTAAATATAGCATCACAATATGTGACAATTTTTTCTAATAGCGGAACTATTAATTATACAACTTATTTTAATCATTTCCTTAATGATGCCCTAAGAAATATATGGGGAATTCCACGACAAACCGACGGTTTAATAAAAATTTTAGTTTAGATTTTTCCCATTTTTTTATATTTTTCACTACACCTGAAGAAATACTTTGTGGAATTTTTTGAGATTTTTCCGATAACTCGTTCAAAAGTTATCGATATTTACAAAATCGTTGAGATATCACTCTGCATATCGGGTTTTTGGTCATAACTTCTTAAGTTATGGTCCGATTTGAAAAACCGTTTTTCGAAATGTTGGTATATTTCAGTACTTTTCAGAAAAAAAATTGAAAAAAATATTAAAAATGTTTTTGTGTGCGATTTTTTTAGTTTTGAAATTTAAATGCCTTTTTTTAAATTGTTTGGAATTTATTGGAATTTTTACTTTGCTTCAATGACAGCTAAGCTTAATTTAATATTTCGTTGGTTCATATAAAAAAAAAATTCAGAATAAAAATTTAACGACATAATTGCGGGTATTGAATATTAAATATAGCATCACAATATGTGACACTTTTTTTCTAATATCGGAACTATTACTTATTATACTACTTATTTTAAATTGACAAACAAATGTTGTTGACCTTAATGCTGCCCTAAGAAATATATGGGGAATTCCACGACAAATCGACGGTTTCATACAAATTTCACTTTTGATTTTTCCCATTTTTATACCCTCACTTTAGTGTGACGAGGGTAAATATCATTTGCTACGAAAAAAAAGTGTAACACATCGAAGGAGTGATCTAAGACCCTAAGTATGTTCGGAGGAAGTCCGTTTTGGGTCATTTTAACTCGAATGAGCAATGTCCGTCCGTCTGTCTGTCTGTCTGTCTGCTGGCTGGTGCGCACGATAACTCTCGAAAGGAGTAACCGATTGACTTCAAATTTGGTATGTGGTAATATTTTTTTCTTCTCCAGCTTAGTTCGAAGATGGGCCATATTGGTCCACTCCTTCTAGTACCTCCCCCACAAAGGGTTACAATGTTGTGAAATATTGATTCTTTAATAGCTGCTATACTACTTATTCGAATCTTCTGAAATTCCACGCATAGTATTAGCTTATTAATCGCTATCAACTCGAGAAAAATGGGCGAAGTTGCCACGTCCCTTTTGGTACCTCCCACACAAATGCACCGTTTTGCACCAAAAGTTAACAGCTTATAACATTAATAACAGTTTATAAAAATACTTGAAATTTTGTACAGTATTATGCTTTTATATTGCCTACAGTCCAGGGGAAAATGGGAGTTGTTGCCACGCCCCTTTTGGTACCTCCCACACAAAAGGTACCTTTTTGCACCAAAAGTTAAAAGCTTATAACATTAAAACCAGTGTATAAAAATACTTGAAATTTTGTACAGTGTACTGTTTTTATAGTGTCTATAGCCCTGTGAAAAATGGGCGTTGTCGCCACGCCCCTTTTTGTACACCCCCACACAAAATGCCCAAATCATACCACAATTTAATATCTCATAACGTTCATACCAGTCCACATAAATGCTTATAATTCGGCACAGTGCAATGAATTTAAAGTATCTAATGTTCAGCGAAAAATAGGTGTATTTGATAAACCCCTTCTGGTACCTCCCACTTAAATTGACAGAATAATTCGAGTAATATTCAATATTTCATTACTCACAAAGTGAGGGTATACCTTAGTCGGTTTACCCGACTGAAACTTTCTTACTTGTTTTTATATTTTTTACTACACCTGAAAAAATGCTGTATGGAATATTTTTGAGATTTTTCCGATAACTCGTTCAGAAGTTATGGATATTTAGAAAATCGTTGGGATATCACTCTGCGTATTGGGTTTTTAGTCATAACTTCTTAAGTTATGGTCCGATTTGAAAAATTTTGTATTTTTTTGAAATGTTGGTATTTTTCGATACTTTTCAACAAAAAATATTAATTTTTTTGTGCGATTTTTTAGTATTTTTTTTGGTCATAAATTCCTAAGTTATGATCCAATCTGAAAAAAAAAATTTCAAAAATTTTTGAAATGTTGGTATTTTTCGTTACTTTTCAGGAAAAATTTTTTTTTAAATGTATGCGATTTTTATCTTTGAAATTTAAATGGCATATTTAAAATTGTTTGTCCGATTTTCGCGAATTTATTATATTTTAAACTTCTATTAATTCTCTAACATATAAGCTTTGGATTGAGGTGGGCCTTAAAGTATAGGGGTTTCCAACAAGAGGTGTTATATTGGTATTCAAATGCCATTTTTTGAGATAAATAATCGGATGTTTGTTTCATAATAAAGAGGAAGGTATGCCGTTAATAATGAAAAACAACATCAGCCAAATGGCCACCACGACTACGCTTACAGAACCATATCCTTTTCATGAAATTTTCCATAACCAAATCGCAAAGTGGCTGCCCTATGTCCTCGATAGCCTCACGAATTCTATCTTTGACGTCTTGAATCGACGCTGGGCTGTTGGCGTAGACCTTATCTTTCACGTGGCCCCAAAGGAAGAAGTCGCAAGATGTTAAATCACAAGATCTCGGTGGCCAATTGTGATCACCTCTTCAAGAGATAACACGGTCCGGAAACTTTTCGCGTAACAGAGCAATGGTGGTTTCGTTGCTTGTGTGGCACGTAGCGCCGTCTTGTTGAAAGAAAACGTTGTCCAGATCAATACCAGCCAACTCCGACCATAAAAAATCATTAATCATCTCTCGATAGCGCAATCTATTCACCGTAACTGTTGATCCAACCTCATTTTCGAAAAAGTAATGTCCAATGACCCCGCCGGACCATAAACCGCACCAAACAGTCACACGTTGAGGATGGAGAAACTTCTGAACAATAACTCTTGGGTTTTCCGAGCCCCAGATGCGACAATTTTGCTTATTGACGTAGCCACCGAGATGGAAATGGGTCTCATGCGAACTGTGACTGCAAGATTTTCACCATTTTTGTAGTGAATTTTAATAATTTCAATGAGTTGTTGAATCGTGTATCGTTCCATTTTTATACCCTAAACCCCACTGTGGTACAGGGTATTATAAGTTTGTTTCACGGCAGATGTTTGTAACACCTGAAAATAACACAGCTAGACCCACCTTAAAGTATTCCGATCGACTCAGAATCACTAGCTGAGTCGATTTAACGATGTCTGTCCGTCCGTCCGTCCCTCCGTCTGTCCATGTAAAGTTGTTCGTCGATTACAGGTCGCAATTTCACTCCGATCGTTCTGAAATTTTGCAGTTTAGAGTATTTCGCGGCTGTTAAGATCGCTATTGTTGAAATCGGTTCAGATTTAGATATAGCTCCCATATATATCTTTCGTCCGATTTGGCCCTTTAGTCCTATAGAAACTGTATTTTACATCCAATCGTTTTGAAATTTAGAATGGTAGAGTTTCTTGATCCATGAACCAACATTGCCGAATTTGAAGAAAATCGGTTAAGATTTCGCTATAGCTCCCATATATATGTTTCGTCCGATTTTGCTCTTTAGTCCTGTAGAAGCTGTATTTTACATCCAATCATTTTGAAATTTAGAATGGTAGAGTTTCTTGATCCATGAACCAACACTACCGAATTTGAAGAAAATCAGTTAAGATTTAGGTATAGCTCCCATATATATGTTTCGTCCGATTTGGCCATTTAGTCCTATAAAAGCTGTATTTTACATCCAATCGTTTTGAAATTTAGAATGGTAAAGTTTCTTGATCCATGAACCAACATTGCCGAATTTGAAGAAAATCGGTTAAGATTTAGCTATAGCTCCCATATATATGTTTCGTCCGATTTTGCTCTTTAGTCCTGAAGAAGCTGTATTTTACATCCAATCATTTTGAAATTTAGAATGGTAGAGTTTCTTGATCCATGAACCAACACTACCGAATTTGAAGAAAATCGGTTAAGATTTAGCTATAGCTCCCATATATATGTTTCGTCCGATTTGGCCCTTTAGTTCTATAGAAGCTATATTTTACATCCAATCGTTTTGAAATTTAGAATGGTAGAGTTTCTTGATCCATGAACAAACATTGCCGAATTTGAAGAATATCGGTAAAGATTTAGCTATAGCTCCCATATATATGTTTCATCCGATTTGGCGCTTTAGATCCAATCGTTTTTATACCCTACACCACACTGTGGTACAGGGTATTATTTAAGTATAAAATGTCCCAAAAGTAAATTTATGTAAACAATTTATACATGAAATACAAAATTTATATATCAGAATTATTCAATATTACGAGAGTGGTGTAGGGTATTATATAGTATAGCCCCGCCCGACTTTAGCATTTCCTTACTGGTTAGTAATGGCGTAGTTTCTACTTGTCAAATGTCAAAGAATAAAAGCTTCAAAAGTGACACCGACCAAAATAACGGGTGATTCAAAATAACACCTCTTGTTGGAAAACCCTATACTTATATTTTTTTAACTTTTTAAAATTTAAAAAAAAATTTCGCTGCTTGCCACGGTTCTTGTGGCTTGAAGGCTTCGTAATAGATGTTCCACGTCAAAGAACTATATAAAGGAGACACTTTAGGGAGTATTTCTATAAAAACACCCGCCACCCCCGCTGATCCCCTACCCCCAATAAACTCCCTACAAAAATAACTATATATCAAAATTAGTTGAAATCGATTGATTTTTTAGGTTATGTATTCGACAAAAAGATTCCTTGTAAAAAATCACTATAGGTGCCCACAATACACTTTTATGGCAATACATATTTATTTTTTTTTTAATCTGTAAGGGTTTTTTGATGTTAATGTTAATGCTACAAAGCATACGAATTTAAAAATAGAAAATATAATTTCTTGAAACTTTTTTCGCGTGCTCTTAAAAAAATATACTAATTTTATCTAAAACAGTTCATTTCGGTCACTTTTCACAGAAATTAAAAATATTAATTGAGATATCTCTGAATCGGTTTAATTTTTTTTCCTTAACCCCCGTCAAACACATATGTCTGGCCAGACCCCTACACGTTTTCATGCATTTGTAGAGCAAAAAGGGTACCGTAACTTTGAATTTCTAAGTATGTTCGTATATTATTTTTGTCTTTAGACTAAATGTAAAAAAATTTTATTTTTTATTCATTTTGTGGAATGCATGAAAACAAGTATAATCAACTTTAGAATGTTGTTGGCACACAGGATTAGTGCATTTGGGGCAGTAAAAACGTGTCTTCCTACGCAGCTTTTCGTCTTGCGTGAAACAAATTCTGCAATCTATTCTGGAGCTCAGTGTACTAGGGCCGCTTTGTTGGTTAGGCAGCATGTTGCTGGGAATATTCAACGGCCTTCCAAAGAAAGATTCAATGGCCAAACGGGTTGAATGTTGTCCCAAAATATGGTTGTTGTTCATGCAATTTTCACTATTAGCAACTAGTTCCTTCTATATTTTCATTGCATATGATGTTAGCGGCTAATCCCAAGACGTCTATTATGTTGCAAAAAAATGCTAATGGCCAACGTCTGGTTGACCATTTTGTGGAGTAATGCGTTACCATTTGGTCCATTGTATCAACGCCGGCCTTTGTAAAAATTGTAAAATAATATAGCTTCCGTTGTTATTTGCTACGCCTTCAACTTTCTTGGTGTAGTGCACAGTGGATAGTAGATGTACTGCTTTGTTCTTCTTTGGAACGTAGCTGCACAGTGATATAGGGTAATCATAGAAACCGAACACAGATGAAAGCACTTGCTTTGCTTGCAGTATTTTTTCACTTCTTTGGGAAGACACCTTTTGCTGGATCTAATGGTGCCAACGTATGCTAGTCCAATCGACCAAAGACGTTTAGCTGCGTCTAATGTTATAAAGAAGATATCAGCAATAACAGTTCTGCCGCTGTTGTTGGGTGTATCGATTAGCCTAACTCATGAGCACATATTCGCCTTGGTTTGTCCCTCGTTGTTCTCCCTCCTTACCAGTGTACAGTTTTCCTTGCAACGGATATTTGGTTTTCGCATCGCATCCCCACCATACTTTGCGGGCTTTGATGGGTATGGAAATAGCTGCTCATCGATGGTTACACTTTCGTATGGTTCAAAATTACTGGCAAGATTGTTATTCAAGAAGTTCCATACGTCGCGAATGGGAGCAGCTTAGTCGGTTTGTTGACGAAATGCGCGCGTATACAGCGCATCAAAGTAACAAATCGTCTATATGACATGGCTGCACGGTATATTGGAAGTGCATCAGTTTGCCACATCAGTCTTGAGAGCTGCATAGTACTATGACTGACACCAAAAGCCAATAGTATCCCAATAAAAGCGTCAAGCTCAACACTTGTCATATCAACCCATACTCGTGGTGTGCAGTTTGCATGTTCTGCGTTCCATTGGCGTGTAACTTTTTCTGCATATAGATTTGTTTGCGTTACGATGATGAACGTAATATTCGGTGAAAAGAAAAGCTTGAACACCTCAAGCGGAGTGGTCAGGTTTGTTTTTGGTCCACCTCCGAAACGCATAATGTTGTTCTGGCGGAATCTCACTGTAGCGGGTCAGCTGCACTCCACTTGGTACCATCTTTTCCAAGCAAAAAACCGTCTGCAGCTTGAGTTGGTGCATTCTCACTTTCTTCTTCGGATTCTTCATCGCTGTCGAATATTTCATTTGCTTCAATTTTCAATTCATGTCCGAGGCGTCATCTTCGGGCACAAAATCTGTGTTTTCACCGCTTTGGTCTTCAAATAAGTCTAGTTCTTCGTCTGCTTCTGTGTAAAGTGCGAAATCACGCTGATGACAGTTGTTGTTGGAAATTATCAGTAAGACTGCCTGTACGCAAGCGCGTAGTGTACACAAATTCTAAATCCACTGCCATAATAATAATTTCACTTTAGTTTCCGCACAACAAATTTATATTTCGGACTGTCGATGTTGTATGTTCAGCATTCAATAATAAACTAACTCAACTCAAAACCAAAATCACAAACGAAAGAAAGAAATAAGGGAAAAATTAACACAGAAACTACCTGGAAGTAAACATCTGCATTGAATTCACAGAAAAACAACCCAAAATGTGTATAATAATAACACTATGCAACAAATGAACACTTTTTGAAAAATACACGGACTTGACAGTATAGGTTCGATTCTGCTATCAAAAGGTAGTATGACCCTATACTCGGTTTGGCGAAATTGGTGACCAATTATTTTTTATGGGCCTCCAAAATTCAGTGGGCTCCTCGAAAAAGGTGAAATCACCTTTTGTCCAACAACTAATTCAGACTTGGTGATACCGCTTAAATATATTTGGCAATAATGTAGCTAAGAATATGCTGAACAAAGTTTCTTAAAATTGTTTTTCCTGTACTTTGTTTTTGAAAAAGTGAAGGAAAAAGATATTTTTTTTCACTTTTTTCAGCATAACTTCCAGGGACTCGTAATTTTTACTAACCATTCTTGGCAAAATTGTAGCCAACGTAAATCTGAACAACTTTTGAAAATAGAAAATATTAAGGCCAATATTTTTGTGGAACATATTAACCGTCTAGCTCTCACACATAACTGTAATTTTTGGCCCCATTTTACCAAACCCCCTAAAATGGGGAGGGCGTCCCATTTTAATGGGTGTTTTTTATTATTTGTTAAAATGGAGCCAAAAATTACAGTCATGTGTGGGAGCTAGACGGTTAAAATGTTCCACAAAAATATTGGCCTTAATATTTTTTTTAAAGTTGTTGAACATACCCTATACCAAAAAATATATTTTTGTTGCATAATAGTCAAATACTAACATTTTTGATGTACAATGTGGTTTTTTGAGCTATTTAGGGTGCCTAGACACGTTCAGATTGTATTGATATGTTCACAAAAGTTGTTGAGATTTACGTTGGTTACAATTTTGCCAAGTATTGTTAGTAACAAATTACGAGTCCCTCGAAGTTATGCTGAAAAAAGTGAAAAAAAAATATTTTTTTCCTTCACTTTTTCAAAAAAAGTACCGGAAAAAAATTGTTTCCGCAAAAAATTTTAAGAAACTTTGTTCAGCATATTCTTAGCTACATTATTGCCAAATATACTTAAGTGGTATCACCAAGTCTGAATTAATTGTTGGACAAAAGCTGATTACACCTTTTTCGAGGGGCCCACTGATTTTCAGAAACTTTGGAGGCCCATAGAAAACAATTGGTCACCAATATCGCCAAACCGAGTATAGGGTTATACTACCCTTTGATAGTAGAATCGAACCTATACTGTCAAGTCCGTGTATTTTTTCACTGTTGCACAGTGTAATTTATTTCATACAAATTGTATAGGGGTCTGGCCAGGCATATGTAATATTTGTATGTGTTTTCAACTATATTTTGTTTGTTCAAGTATAATTTTCAAATATAAAATAAAATAAGTATTTTAGAATTGTGGTTGTGAATGACACGTTTTTCAAGTTTTGGGTAATTACTTCAGCGGGCAAAGCTACGACTGCGCTAAAGTTATGTTACGGTTACGTTAGCCTAACGCAGCATTTAGTCAATTTGTCTAAGAGGTACCACAGCAAGGACGTGAAAGTTACGATTCCCGATTTTTCAGATACTCATAAGATATCAAATGTTATTAAGAGTCTATCAAAACTTATGGGAGCAAAATCGGTAAAGTAGATTCACCAAAAATTTAAACACAGAATTGTTCCAGTTTTTATATTCCGTTTTAAATTTAAACAAAATCTCTTATTTCTCATTTGTTGTATTTTTATCCCTATGATATCCCCTTAAAAGGATTATCTACTCATCATACAGAGGTAAATTTAAGCCATTTGGCAAATATTTCCTCAACAAGGCCACATTTGGATGTGTACCAAATGTACCTGTAGTGAAAAAGCCTTCTTATCTCTCCACTCGCCCTTCCCTCTCCCTCACCACCTTTAGCAACTAACACACGCAGTTTAACAAACCTTATTCTATGAGATATTCAACAAAAAGCCTACTCATTTTTTTCACCATTTTTTATGTTTTTTACAGCATTTTTTTTTTTTTTTGGAGTGAGGCTAAACTGGAAAACAAAACATGCTCCAGTTTCATTCTTTTGTCTCCAGTTTCATGTTTGTCAATAACATTTTCTGCACCAAAACTCGTATCTGAGACGACGACTCGCGGCTCAACGACAACGGCGATGATGATGACGATGACGAGAAGTACTAGAGCCGTATGGCGTAGCTCGTGACATTGTTTACATTGAAATGAACAAGTTAAGAATAACGTTGAGAGCGTTTAAGTCGACTTTGGTTGAGCGCTGCGGCAAAATTTATAAATTCCATGCAAATCTATGGAGGAACAAAACCGGGATAATAATACAAACAATTTCTAGGGAACAATTTCAAGGCAAGATTTGTGATAAAAACTGAATTTGTTTCAAAAGATTTTTTAGGTAAATTAATAAAATTTTTTTGTTAAGTTAGATATAAATTTTTAACAAAATAATTTGGTAATAATTTAGTAATTTAGCAAAGAATGCATACAATATATACAAATCCATGGAGGAAAAAAATAAACAAAAGTACCAACAAATATTCGGGAGATATTTTATTTATTTCTCTTAAAGGAATATTAATTGAACTATTTTTCTGTTTCTTTTGAGCAATTAATTTCAAACAGTTTCAACTGAATTTCAGTAAATTCATAAATTTTATTCTAATCGATGGAAGAACAAAAAATAAAGAGAAATACGAAAATATTATTTTAAGATTGCTATTATGTTGAATAATATAACTTGCTAAAATAAATATACAATACAAATACTATTCTGCACATCCGTGAATCACAAACTTTCCACTGATATGTTTTTTTTTACCCTCTGGTTCCATTAAATATCCTAAAAGTGTACCACAAATTTCAAGGTAGAACTATTATATACCAAACAGACCCACCCAATTACTTGAAATTTGATTACATTGTCAAAGTTAACTATATCTAGAGCCGTATGGCGTAGCTCGTAAATAAAAGTTGCTACTGTAGTATACTGTCCCAAACCATATTCTGCTTGAAATATATAAATGTTTACTGTACACTCGAAATATAAACGGTTTTCCAATAAGAGTGATATGATTTCTTTGAAAAAAAAAAACACTTATTGTTAAGGAAATTTACAAGTTTTTTTATTTAATGTGAAGTACAATCGATATAATTAAGTTCTAAATAAAACGTCATTCAAATGGCCTCCACGACTTCTTCTGCAGGAACGAATTCGATGAACCCAATTTTCGAGCACTTTTTCCACTAAATCAAGTCGTATGTCATGTCATTCAATATTGACTTGTAAAGCTTGAAGATAGTCTGGTTTATTTCGAAAGACCAATGACTTCAAATAACCCCACAATAAATAGTCTAATGGTGTCAAATCACAACTTCTTGGAAGCCATTCAATATCACCATTTCTTGAAATAATCGTATCTCCAAACTTTTCTCGCAACAATTCAATTATTTCATTTGCTGTGTGGCACGTAGCCACAATCGGTCAATGGCAAAAAGATAGCTCTTAACGAGAGCTAAAATATTGCTCATGGGTGTCAAGGTCGTAGATCGACTGGAAAGTATTTTTTTTTTTGGATTTAAAAAAATGGACAGCATAGTTTTCAAATGTGAACGGAAAGTTTATTTTTGCTCTGACTCCTTAATAGTACGTCATATCGGGAATCGGTCAATGGCAAAAAGAGTGCTCTTAACGAGAGCTAAAATATAGCTCATGGGTGTCAAGGTCGTAGGTTGACTGGAATGTGGGTTTTTTTGGATTTAAAAAAAATGGACTTAGCATCATTTTCAAATGTGAACGGAAAGTTTATTTTTGCTCTTGCTCCTTAACGGTACGTCGGATCGGGAATCGGTCAATAGCAAAAATATAGCTCTTAACGAGAGCTAAAATATAGCTCATGGGTGTCAAGGTCGTAGGTCGACTGGAAATAATTTTTTTTTGGATTTTAAAAAAATGGACTTAATGCACGAAAAGTTGCAATTGGAGAACGATTATTTTCATAATAAAACTGAATAATTTGTAAACGTTGTTCTTGCGTATATCTCTCCATGATGAAATTGTAAACACTACTGAATACAATGAAAAACAAATGACAGGACAGATCATGACATATTACAAATGGCCGAAATGTCACTTTAAAATCATATCATCCTTATTGAAAAACCCGTTACTTATGGTCTTATGTCACTCCTTCGATGTGTTACACTTTTGGCCCGTGATAAGCCCGACATGATTGACGCCTTGGATGAGAATATTCGGCGCGTTATTGCTGACATATAGCCCCAAATGCTGCAAAAAGTGGTGGAAAATTGGGCCTCTTGGCTATAATTTATTCGACCACTTGTCCGAAATCATTTTTAAAACATAAACCCTTATCTTTATCAATCTTTATTAATTGAATTATTTGTAATTTCTTTTAAGCAATTAATTTCAAATTTCAAACAGTTTTAACTGAAGTAATTTAAATTCATATTTTTTTCTAATCGATAGAAGAACAAAATGAAAAATACCAAAAATATGTTAAGATTTCCGTAACAAGTTGAGTGCTTTAAATGGATTTGAATAATTTAACTAAATAATGTTTTCAATTGTTGTAATTTGATTATCTGAAGTACCGCATTTTTAATTGACCTTCGATGTTAATAGCCTTTAAATACTTATAGATATATTTATTATTTACTTTATTATAATCTTGAATAACATAACTTTCAAAAATAAGTATGAAATACGAAGATGATTCTGCACATCTGTGAAACACGAGCTTTCCACGCATGAATATCTTATTACCCTTTGGTTCCATTTAATCCCCTAAAGTGTACCACAAAAATCAAGATAGAACTACTATATGACAAGCAGAGTCAGGTACTTAAAATTTGATTACATTGTCAAAGTAAACTCTTATTATAATTCTGCACATCACTGAAGGAAGAGAATTCAAATGATGTACATCCCATTTATATTGGAGTGAATTAAAGATCCCAAAAGTGTACCACAAAAAATAATATAGCGCAATTATTATTTAAAGATAATTCAAACATTGATTATTTTAATATTTCTTATTCAATGTTCTTTTACCAATGCACTTTTCCAACGACTACCTCTCGTTCTTTCAAAATGTTACAAACGAAAGGTCTAACATAAAACACCCCTCTTTTTAAACTGTTGTCGATGCCATAAAAAGAATACTACTATATTTTCATCTAACTTATGCACCGGCCGTTGTAGCTGCTATAGCTGCGGCAGCTGCAATTGCAGCAATTGCAGCTATCGTAGACTCGTACGTAGTACCTACTCTAGCGTCTCGCATAAGACAGCTCAAAAGCATCCGTGGCATAACATATTCAAAGCCATTCATCATGGCAGCCTAAGATGACAATAAATAGCGAATGAACGAGCGAGTGAGCATAAAATGTTTACACAAATGCTAGTGGTGCTACATGATGACATTAGGGTGGGACGATTTTGAGTGTAACGACCTTTAAGCTTATTTAAAAAACAAAAAATTTAAAATAAGTATTTAATACAAATACCCCCGTTAAGTATTTCAAAGAGTACCAAATTATTAGGAGAATTCTGAAATTTAGATATTTAGTCATGAATACTTTTATTCTAAAATATACCTTCTGTTCCTACAAATTTGCCGACCTAACAAAGATACACTTGTTCCAGCGATTTTCAATATCTTCGATACCCTGTTTATAGTATGAACTGCCTAGCTTCTGAAAATAGCCATTAACCGCAACCTCCACCTCCACCTCATCATTGCTGGGAAATCTTTTTCCGCCGAGCCATGTTTGGAAACAAAAAATAATCCGAGGGAGCTAAATCTGTCAAATAAGGTGCGCTGAATTCGAACTTTGTGGATTTTTTAAACCATTATTGCCGTGGACACCTCAATTGGTCGACCACTACGGTGTTCGTCTTGGCAGCTTGTATGGCCCCGTTTAAAGTCTGCCACCCAATATTTTATAGTTGTAAACGAAAGAACAGACTCCTCCAAAGTAGAATCTAGCTCGGGTTTAATATTTAATATCGTTTAATTTTAAGTGCTCAAAAAAAAAACTAAACAAAGTGGGGCCTTGAAACTTATAACATATGTTTAAGAAGGATTTCACGAACGTATTTTTATACCCTACACCACACTGTGGTACAGGGTATTATAACTTTGTGCATTTGTTTGTAACACCCAAAAGGAGAAGAAATAGACCCATCGTTTATTATACCGATCGACTTAGAATCACTTTCTGAGTTGATTTAGCTATGTCCGTCTGTCCGTCTGTCTGTCTGTCTGTCCGTCTGTCTGTCTGTCTGTCTGTCTGTCCGTCTGTGCATGTATTCTTGTAATCAAAGTACAGGTCGCAATTAATGTCCGATCTCGACGAAACTTTACACACATCTTTTTTTTGGCCCAAGGACGATCCCTATTGAATTTGATTAAAATCGGTTCAGATTTAGATATAGCCCCCATATATATGTTAGCCCCGATTTGACATGTAAGCGCTGTAAAAACTTTATTTTATATCCGATCAGTATGAAATTCGGCAGAAAGAGGTTTCTTATTATATGGATGAACACTAATAAATTTGGAAGAAATCGGTTCAGATTTAGATATAGCCCCCATATATATGTTACCCCCGATTTGACCTGTAAGCGCTGTAAAAACTGTATTTTATATCCGATCAGTGCGAAATTCGGCAGAAAGAGGTTTCTTATTACATGAAGGAATACTGCCAAATTTGGAGAAAATCGGTTCAGATTTAGATATAGCTCCCATATATATGTTACCTCCGATTTGACATGTAAGCGCTGTAGAGACTGTATTTTATATCCGATCAGTACGAAATTCGACAGAAGGAGGTCTATTTACATGAATAAGTATTCAGGGAAGATCGGTTCAGATTTACATTAAAGCTCCATATATATGTTCCTCCTGATTTGTTATCAAACCGCTATAGAAGTTGTATTTTACTTCCGATCATTAAAATTTTCCAGAAAATGTTTCTCACTTTAGGAACGAATATTGCTTAATTTAGCGATTATCGTTTCAGAATTAGAATACATTTCTAACCATTTACCAATTATTCCAAATTATTATGGCAATGACCCTTATCGCATTGTTAGGGAGGTGTAGGGTATTATATAGTCGGCCCCGCCCGACTTTCTGCCTTTCCTTACTGGTTTTTCAAACTACTTCCGCCATCTATACGTCAGGTTCGGCTAATTATGGTACCGTCCTCGTACATGGTATAGTGGCAAAGTTCAACCTTTCCAATAAAACTAGAAATTTAAAAAAAATGATCAGTAATTTTTTTATAGCCGATTAAAATTTAAAAAAAATTGCCGAGCTAGTCGTTGTAGTCATACGAATGATATTGTGTTTCATTACACAGTACAGCATTTTTCAGCTCATTGATTTGGGACTCAATTCTGAGAATTGGAAGTGAATGTAGCCCCTAAAATAAGAACTTCTGCATCATTCGTTTTGTCAAGTTGGCTCAATTAATAATTTAATGACCATACGATTTTTTTTGCTCCAGGTGGATTTTTAGCACTTTTTCTATAAAAAAAAATCATAAAATATAACTTAGCCGACTTCACAATATTACAAACTTTCTTAGTGTAAAAATATCACTACACAAATTCGCGAATTCATTTTTTTATATGAAGTCTGTTAATTTATTATTAAAGGTCATAACAAATAATATTATATAATCTTACAAAACAGGTTCGAAAAAAATACACTCAAAAATATCTCAACAATCAATAGATTGGAATTTTGTAGAGACATTTTGCATTAAAATAAAACACAAATGCTATTCGTATTTTGAAACAAATATAACTTTTTAACTAACGGGTTTTCCAATAGGGATGATATGATTTGAAGTGACGTTTCGGCCATTTGTAATATGTCATGATCTGTCATTTGTTTTTCATTGTATTCGGTAGTGTTTACAATTTCATCATGGAGAGATATACGCAAGAACAACGTTTACAAATTATTCAGTTTTATTATCAAAATAATCGCTCTCCAATTGCAACTTTTTTTTAAATCCGAAAAAACACTTTCCAGTCGACCTTGACCTCCATGAGCATGACTCGTTATGAGCTATCTTTTTGCCATTGACCGATTCCCGATCCGACGTACCGTTAAGGAGCTAGAGCAAAAATAAACTTTCCGTTCACATTTGAAACTGATGCTAAGTAAATTTTTTAAATCCAATAAAAACACTTTCCAGTCGACCTACGACCTTGACACCCATGAGCAATATTTTAGCTCTCGTTAAGAGCTATCTTTTTGCTATTGACCGATTGTGGCTACGTGCCACACAGCAAATGAAACTATTGAATTGTTGCGAGAAAAGTTTGGAGATTCGATTATTTCAAGAAATTGTGATATTGAAGAAGATTTAACACCATGAGACTACTTCTTGTGGGGGTTATTTGAAGTCATTAGTCTTTCGAAATAAACCAGACTCTCTTCAAGCTTTACAAGTCAATATTGAAAGTGCCATTCATGACATACGACTTGATTTAGTGGAAAAAGTGCTCGAAAATCGGGTTCATCGAATTTGTTCAGACCGACAGACGGACGGACATTGCTCATTCGACTTAAAATGACCCAAAACTGATATCCGCCGAACATACTTAGGGTCTTAGGTCACTCCTTCGAAGTGTTACACTTTTGGTTCGTAGGAAATGATATACATATACCCTCCACTCTAAGGTGGGGGATAATAAATGAAGGTTACGGGATTATTTGTAGGCCAGTTTACCCGACTAAACTTTCTTAATGCTTTCAGAAATTTTTGTTGAACTTGAATTTCTCTAAAAAAAATACGTTGTAATTGCATTTGTCTACAGAGTTTTGTCGAAAAATTTATATTTTATAGAAAATTTCATAACACGAGTAACTGAATTTTTTTATAAAATTTTGTTGAAATTGATTTTTTTAAGAAAATTTTTTTAAAAATGCATTGTTTAGAAAATTTTGTTGAAATTGTGCTTGCAGAAAATTTTGTTGCAGTTGCTTTTTTCTACAAAATTTCTTGAAATTAATTTTTTTTTCAGAAAATTTTGGTGGAGTTGCATTTTTCTATAAAATTTCTTGAAATAAATTTTTTTTTTAGAAAATTCTTTCAAATTTTAATTTCAGAAAAATTTTGTTGAAGATGTTTTTTTCTACAAAATTTTTTGAAATTAAATTTTTTTAAGAAAATTCTTTCAAATTATAATTTCAGAAAAATTTTGTTGAAGTTGCTTTTTTCTACAAAATTTCTTGAAACTTATTTTTTTTCAGAAAATTTTGTTGAAGTTGCTTTTTTCTACAAATTTTCTTGAAATAAATTTTTTTAGAAAATTCTTTAAAATTTTAATTTTTAAAATATGTTGAAATTTTTTTTTCAATAAAACTAAATTTTTTCTGCATTTGGATTTTTTTTACACAAACTCGACGCATTTTGCTTTTTTTTAAAAAAAATTACCGTTAACACCCTTTAATTCCGTCAGTGACCCTTAATGCGTGGTAATCGACCTTTAATCTGATCAGTGTCCATTATCCCGCCGTTGGCCCTTAATCCATCCAAAAATGCAATTTTCAACGAATTAGTTTGCGAAAAAAATCAACTCGAAGACATTTTTTAAAATACAAATTTTGACAAAATCTTCTAAAAAAAAACTGCGATTTCTATTAAATTTTATATGAAAATCCATTTTCGACCAGATTTTTTTAAATCAAATTAATTTTTTAGATTTTTTTAATTTTATGGGCAAATCCTGTGTTGCGGACGTTATATTCGTACGCATTCTTTTTTACTAATATTAATCCTGTTGGCATTCTGAATGCAATATTTGCATCTAACCTACAGCAACAACACTTATTTGGGAACATTTTGAAATGATATTTAAATATTTCTGAGGAATGCAATATTCGGGGGAAAGTGCCGTTGTGGACGTTACATGAAATGGAAATAAAGGGTGGTTAAATTGTAAGGGCCGATGTTGAATGTGAACCACACCTAAACGCCAAGTTTTTTTCTGCATTTCATTTGACATTTCTCAATTTCAGACTAACTCAATTTGAACCATGGAAAGGTACACAATCGAGCAACGCGTTAAAGTTTTTTAAGCCTTTTACGAAAATGGGCGTTCAAATCAAAATGCATTTCGTGCACTTCGTGATGTTTTTTTGATCAGCATAATCGACCAAATGTGTCCACAATCGGGAGAATTGTGCCCAAATTTCAGCAAACCGGGTCTGTAGGAGATGTGATAAGCCCTGTGCATGCTCGCCCAGTTCGTTTGGAGCTGCTTATGGGCTGGCGACGTCATCGGGCCATACTTTTTCGAAATGGGGCCGGTCAGGCAGTTACTGTGAATGGTGTTCGCTATAGTGGGATGATAACGAACTTTTTATGGCCCAAATTGGAAGATATGGATGTGGACAATATGTGGATTCAACAGGTCGGTGCCACTTGCTACGTGCCACACAGCTAGCGAAACAATGGCTTTTTTGCGCAACAAATTCAATGGCCGTGTTATCTCACGCCGTGACGATGTCAATTGTTCGCCAAGATCATGTGATTTGACACCGTTGGACTTCCTTCTTTGGGGTTATTTGAAAGAAAAGAGCTAAAGGATGAGCTAATTCGGCACATTAACGGCATAGAACCTCAATTATGCCTCAGCGTCATCGAAAATTTGGACCATCGGATGTTGGTGAGCCGCCGAGGTCGCTACGGCCATTTGACCGATAATTTGTTTCATACATAATTGAACCATACCAATATTATCATTATAAATAATTTGTGTTTTATTCAAAATCAACATCGGCCCTTAAAATGTAACCACCCTTTATAGGGAAGTCTCATATGATCTTCTAGAAATCTTCTAAAAACTTGTAAACCAATATTAAAAATTCTTATACATTTTTATACGACCAAGTCAATTGCTTTATAAAATTCCAAAAAAAAAAAAACAAAAATATTTTTGATAATTCATAGATATATCAATTTTCAGAATTTTGTTTCCTCAAATTAAAAGTTTAATTTTATGCAGTGTTTACATATGCAGTTTAAAACATATTACAAGTAAATACCAGTTCCACTCCAATATATTTATTCAAGTACATTTGCTTGACTGTTCTTTCGCTCGCTCGTTCGTTCCAAGCTAGCTTGTTCGCTGAAGGCAATGTTTGGTAATCTAAATAAAGTTTTGAATACAAAAAAGGCTCTCTTTTTTTGTGTTTTTGAAGAAGAAAAAAAAAACAAAACAAAACGAAAAAAACTTGTTAATGAGAAATTTCCATTAGAAAACAAATGATATTTGGCCAAGAACTAAACTAAGGCAGAGGCAGGGCATTGCACTTTCTCGTTTCGGACTTCGGGGCCTCTGGAACTGTGAATGTGTGTACGTAAGTCATGCATCATACATCAAACAATGTTGGACATTAGAAGAGTAGTAGATTGACAATATGTAATTGAAGTAGACGTTTGTTTTGAAGCTGCAGTGCGTCAAATCTAACACTTCAAATTTAAAAATCAAACTACTACTCTGAACTGAACTGAAACAGATGTTGTCTAGTACATCTTATGAAACGTTCTACATAGTTCCTATTTTGTGCTATTTAGGGTGCCTAGACACGTTCGGGTTGTACTGACACGTTCACAAAAGTTGTTCAGATTTACCGTGGCTACAATTTTGCCAAACATTGTTAGTGAAAAATTAAGAGTCCCTGAGAATTATGCTGAAACAAGTTTAAAAAAAAATATTTTTTCCTTAACTTTTCCAAAAACAGTACAGGAAAAATTTTTTTTTGCCTAAGATGGTAAGAAGCTTTGTTCAGCATATTTTTAGCCACATTATAGCCTAACATAGTTAAGCGGTATCACCAAGTCCGAACTAGTTGTTGAACAAAAGCAGATGACACCTTTTTCGAGGGGCCCCTGATTTTCAGAATCTTTGGAGGCCCATAAAAAAATTGGTCACCAATTTCGCCAAACCGAGTATAGGGTTATATGTACTACCATTTGGTAGTAGAATCGAACCCATACTGTCAAGTCTGTGTATTTTGTTCACTGTTGCACAGTGAAATCATAAAAGGGTTTTCTAATAAGAGTGATATGATTTCTTTGAAAAAAACACACACTTATTGTTAAGGAAATGCAAAAGTTGTTTATTTAATGCGAAGTACAATCGATACAATTAGGTTCTAAATAAAACGTCATTCAAATGGCCTTCACGACTTCTTCTGCAGGAACGAATTCGATGAACCCAATTTTCGAGCACTTTTTCCACTAAATCAAGTCGTATGTCATGAATGGCTCATTTAATATTGACTTGTAAAGCTTGAGGAGAGTCTGGTTTATTTTGAAAGACTAATGACTTCAAATAACCCCACAAGAAATAGTCTAATGGTGTTAAATCAGAACTTCTTGGAGGCCACTCAATATCACAATTTCTTGAAATAATGGAATCTCCAAACTTTTCTCGCAACAATTCAATTGTTTCATTTGCTGTGTGGCACGTAGCCACAATCGGTCAATGGCAAAAAGATAGCTCTTAACGAGAGCTAAAATATTGCTCATGGGTGTCAAGGTCGTAGGTCGACTGGAAAGTGCTTTTTGGATTTAAACAAAAAAATGGACTTTGCATCATTTTCAAATGGGAACGGAAAGTTTATTTTTGCTCTGGCTCCTTAACAGTACATCGGATCGGTATCGGTCAATGGCAAAAAGATAGCTCTTAACGAGAGCTAAAATTCTGCTCATGGGTGTCAAGGTCGTAGGTCGACTGGAAAGTGGTTTTTGGAGTGGAAACACACCAAAGCCCAAAACTTAACAAAAAAAAACGCTAAAATTCCAGTCAAAAACATTCTTTACTGGTATCGTTATTTCTTCGAACACCCGGTCGTATGACTAACATTGCTGCCCGAGCAGGAATTTGACCTTTTTTTTGGTGTTTGTGTTAAGTTCAGAGCTTTGGTGTGTTCTGACACATATAGTAAAATTATATGGCCAACATTTTTTTAGAACATTTCATTCCCGCTCTCCCCATTTTAAGCGGTGTTTTTTACGATTTGTTAAAATATGGACAACAATTACAGTTATGTGGGGGAGCTAGAGGGTTAATATGTTCCACAAAAATATTGGCCTTATTATTTTCTATAAAGTTGCTGAACATACCCTACACCATAAAATATATTTTTGTTACATAACAGTGAAGTACTAAAATTTTTTAGATACAATGTTGTCTTTTTCTGATATTTAGGGTGCCTAGACATGTTCAGATTGTATTGATATGTTCACAAAAGTTGTGCAGATTTACCGTGGCTACAATTTTGCCAAACATTGTTAGTGAAAAATTACGCGTGCCTGAAAGTTATGCTGAAAAAAGTTAAAAAAAAATATTTTTTCCTTCACATTTCCAAAAAAAGTACGGGAAAATAATTTTTTTTTCGCATACAATGTTAAGAAGCTTTGTTCAGCATATTTTTAGCCACATTATAGGCTAATATAGTTAAGTAGTATTACCAAGTCCGAATAAGTTGTTGAACAAAAGCAGATGAGACCTTTTTCGAAGAGGCCCACTGACTTTCAGAATCTTTGGAGGCCCATAAAAAAAATTGTTCACCAATTTCGCCAAACCGAGTATGGGGTTATACTACCCTTTGGTAGTAGAATCGAACCTATACTGACAAGTATGTGTATTTTGTTCACTGTTGCACAGTGTAATCATATTATCGAAATGTACATCCTCCACATCTGTGACAATTTCCACTTAAAATTAACTAGATTTATTCACTTTGAAATGTGCGTAGGAAAGCCTTTTTAATGCTAAAGCTCATTCATTTATGAATTGCTAATTCTACACTACACATAAAGGAAATAACTCATAAAAATCCGGCAATTATTGTGAGAGGGAAAAGGGGCGAAGGGGAAATCTGTAGATTATGAAAACCACATCACAGAACTTTCAACCGTTAATTCAAACTTAGCTCACAAACTTACTCTTACATACATACATCTGTCTTTGTTACAATGGAATTAAATTGATTCATAGTTTCATAGAATCAATTACAAGTTCTTAGACCACAGAAACCATATGACAACACAACACCTGCGTTCGATCGAACCCTCTCACCACAGCTAAGGTGGTTCGTGGGGCAAAACAGGTAAAGTTGCTTCGATGTCGCCAATAGTCGGAGTAATTATTAAATATTAAAGTTTTCTAGCACAAGTTGTGGGTTTTGTTGGTATCGACGACACAATATTTACTCCAATTTGACATGACTATGACTAATATTGTCTGTCCGTCCGTCCGTCTGTCGCTTCGAATTTCTTCTGTCTTTTAAGTTGCTGCGATTGATATTTCCGGATTTACTGAGTTTGTTCTTCGTTTTCGTTTGACTTTTGTTTTGGGGTTTCTTTTTATTGTGTTTTTCCTTTTTCTGGTCATATTTAGGGCAAAAGTACTCGTATTAAAAGTGAATGTAGGTTTTTGGCTTAGAATTGCTAAAAATATTCTCTGTTGGGAGTTGTTACAGTGAAACATTTTGTAGTAGTTTGAAAATGATTAATAAACCGGGGAAATGGTTGAGAATTTAAGAAATATGATAGCGATCAAATAGTCAATTTATTTTCGATTTGTTTTGGGAATCTTAGCTCTATGAAGGTACAGAAATTATATGCAAAATATTTTAATTTGTTATAAAACATTATATTCGGGCGGTGTTGTTTCACTCGCTAGTTTCTTTCGACCGGACCTATAGCAGACTTCATTTGAAACTAAATAGATGGACTACAATGAACCGAAGGGGTTTAATGGCGTTTCCGTTTTTTGAGATTATATTGCCCCGTTGATGTGAAATACTAGAAAATATTTACCCCTTTTTAGGACGAAAGGGCGAAGTCCCTCGAATTTAACTTAACTCAAATTTTTGAATTTCCAAAATGTTTTAGAAAAGTGGAATGCTGCAGTTTTTCCAAAAACGAAATCGCTATTAGAAAAACTATAAGCAATTCGAGAAAAAAGTGTATATATTTTGAATTTTAGAAAAAAATCAGCAATTTGGCAAAATATGGCAGCAATATGAGTATAGTATTTTTTGCTTATCTGCCTGGCTAACATTCGCACTTAAGTGCGCAAAATCACTTAGAGAAAAATGCGGTATTCACTTAGCTGCACAAATGTGCACTTATCCCATTCACATACCTGCCTTATCTGAATTTAAGCGAATTTTTGTGTGCTTATTCTGGATTAAATTTGATAATAATCAAATCAAAATTCGTTATGAAATATGACGTTGTGTTTTTGTGTAACACAGTAACATTTATAAATCCCTTCACTTACCTAACAATGTATATTATTTTTGGAAACATTTTAAAATGTACAGAAAATAATACAAGCTTTCTCCCCTTTGAATTGCTCTCAAATAGTTGTGGGTAGCTGTTACAAATACTTTCGTTTTTCTCCACAGTTCTACCTGAACTTTAAAACTAAAAAATAAGAAAGATATATTTATACCCTACACCACACTGTGGTACAGGGTATTATAAGTTTGTTTCACGGCAGATGTTTGTAACACCTACAAATAACACAGCTAGACCCACCTTAAAGTATACCGATCGACTCAGAATCACTAGCTGAGTCGATTTAACGATGTCCGTCCGTCTGTCCATGTAAAGTTGTTCGTCGACTACAGGTCGCAATTTCACTCCGATCGTTCTGAAATTTTGCAGTTTAGAGTATTTCGCGGCTGTTAAGATCGCTATTGAATTTGGTTGAAATCGGTTCAGATTTAGATATAGCTCCCATATATATCTTTCGTCCGATTTGGCCCTTTAGTCATATAGAAGCTGTATTTTACATCCAATCGTTTTGAAATTTAGAATGGTAGAGTTTCTTGATCCATGAACCAACATTGCAGAATTTGAAGAAAATCAGTTAAGATTTAGCTATAGCTCCCATATATATGTTTCGTCCGATTTGGCCCTTTAGTCCTATAGAAGCTGTATTTTACATCCGATCGTTTTGAAATTTAGAATGGTAGAGTTTCTTGATCCATGAACCAACATTGCCGAATTTGAAGAAAATCGGTTAAGATTTAGCTATAGCTCCCATATATATGTTTCGTCCGATTTGGCCCTTTAGTCCTGTAGAAGCTGTATTTTACATCCAATCATTTTGAAATTTAGATGGTAGAGTTTCTTGATCCATGAACCAACACTGCCGAATTAGAAGAAAATCGGTTAAGATTTAGCTATATACAGGGTTGCCCATATTCGACGGACCCATCTGGCAACGCCATAACTTTTGACAGAGATGTCAGATCGCTTAATGACATACCGCGTTTGAAGCGTCAGTCCAAGCAGATTTTTATCATGGAACAATACACGCCACGAGAGCGCTCTGAAATAGTTGAAATTTACATTCAACAGAAGAAGTCAATTGTGAAAACTCAACAATTATCATGTCCGATGAAGCCCATTTCACATTGAATGGGACCGTAAATAAGCAAAATTGCCGTATTTACTCCACTGAAAATCCTCAGGAGATTCAAGAATTGCCTCTTCATGACGAAAAAGTCACAGTTTGGTGCGGCGTTGGTGCGAAAACGGTCATTGGGCCGTTTTTCTTCCAAAACGAAAATGGCCATGCTGTTACCATCAACCAGGAGCGTTATCGCGACATGATGACCAATTTTGTGATGCCAATTATTCGTCGAAAGCGTATGAGGCAGTTCTGGTTTCAACAAGACGGCGCTCCACCGCACACAAGTCGCATAACAATCGATTTTCTGAAGAATTTGTTTCCGGGCCGTTTGATGTCGAAAAGTGGTGATTTGGACTGGCCACCGCGTTCGCCCGATTTGACGCCGCCTGACTTCTTCTTGTGGGGATATTTGAAGTCAAAGGTTTACGTTAACAAGCCAAGGACCGTAGAAGAGCTCAAGGTCAACATTCGTGAAGAAATAGCCGCTATTCCGGCCGAAATGTTGGCGAAAACGATGGAAAATGCTGCAAAAAGGGCACAATACGCCATCAACGCCAGAGGCGGCCATTTGAGAGATATCATATTCAAAAATTGATGTAAACAAATCTACTTGGAACAAATTAAATGATTAAGATTGCCAACCGCCAAATTTTTATTTTTTTCTTTGATTTTTTTTAAAAAAACATGGGTCCGTCGAATATGGGCAACCCTGTATATATGTTTCGTCCGATTTAGCCCTTTAGTCCTATAAAAGCAGTATTTTACATCCAATCATTTTGAAATTTAGAATGGTAGAGTTTCTTGATCCATGAACCAACACTAACGAATTTGAAGAAAATAGGTTAAGAGTTAGCTATAGCTCCCATATAAATGTTTCGTCCGATTTGGCCCTTTAGTTCTATAGAAGATATATATTACATCCAATCGTTTTGAAATTTAGAATGGTAGAGTTTCTTGATCCATGAACCAACATTGCCGAATTTGAAGAAAGTCGGTAAAGATGGGAGCTATAGCTCCCATATATATGTTTCATCCGATTTGGCTCTGTAGATCCAATCGTTTTTATACCCTACACCACACTGTGGTACAGGGTATTATTAAATGTCCCAAAAGTAAATTTATGTAAACAATTTATACATGAATTACAAAATTTATATATCAGAGTTATTCAATATCACGAGAGTGGTGTAGGGTATTATATAGTCGGCACCGCCCGACTTTAGCCTTTCCTTACTGGTTTTTTCTAAAAAGGAGCTCAATGTAATACATTGTATGAACTATGGCCACAATAGACTGCACAAATTATGCTATTAACTGAATTGTGAACTTAAACGAAATGCACGTATATTAATGCTTTTAACCGAATTGTGTATTTAAACGAAATGCAAACATAACATAATATAATAATTTCTACAATGTTTTCTAATAAAAGCGAACCAATGTGTAAAATATTTTCCCAATTGTGCAGATAAGGACAAAATGCATTTAACTGCAATGCAATGGTGCGCAAAATACTGTACCAACAAAATTTGTTAGCCAGTTCTTTTCTTAATGCGATCGCCATGAATCTTCCTTTAAGCCGAGTAGTATAAATTTATTTTTTGCTTTTTTGAATAACTTTTCATACGAGTATAGATAATTCCAAAATAACAAAAAATCTACATTTTAAAAATGTCAATTTAAATGATATGATTTTGAAGTGACGTTTCGGCCATTTGTAATATGTCATGATCTGTCATTTGTTTTTCATTGTATTCAGTAGTATTTACAATTTCATCATGGAGAGATACATATACGCAAGAACAATGTTTACAAATTATTCAGTTTTAATATCAAAAAAATCGTTCTCCAATTGCAACTGTTCGTGCGCTAAGTCCATTTTTTTTAAATCCAAAAATCCACTTTCCAGTTCGCCTACGACCTTGATACACATGAGCAATATTTTAGATCTCGTTAAGAGTTATCTTTTTGCGACTGACCGATTCCAGATCCGACGTACTTTTAAGGAGCTAGAGCAAAAATAAACTTTCCGTTCACATTTGAAAGAGATGCTAAGTCCATTTTTTTAAATCCAAAAAAACACTTTCCAGTCGACCTACGACTTGAGCACCCTTGAGCAATATTTTAGCTCTCGTTAAGAGCTATCTTTTTGCCATTGGTCGATTGTGGCTACGTGCCATACAGCAAATGAAACAATTGAATTGTTGCGAGAAAAGTTTGGAGATTCGATTATTTCAAGAAATTGTTATATTGAATGGCCTCCAAGAAGTTGTGATTTAACACCATTAGACTATTTCTTGTGGGGTTATTTGAAGTCATTGGTCTTTCGAAATAAACCAGACTCTCTTCAAGTTTTACGACTTGATTTATTGGAAAAGTGCTCGAAAATTGGGTTCATCAAATTCGTTCCTGCAGAAAAAGTCGTGGAGGCCATTTGAATGACGTTTTATTTAGAACTTAACTGTATCGATTGTACTTCACATTAAATAAAAAACTTTTGAATTTCCTTAACAATAAGCGTGTCTTTTTTCAAAGATATTATCACTCGGGGTCGAGGGAACACTTACTCAAATGAACAACTCTGTTTAAGTCCACGCCAGCATAGGCGAGCTTAAAAAGAAAGAAAACAATTACGTTTTTATTTAAATTATTTTAAGATTTTACAGGGTGGGCTATTTAAAATTTTAATTGTGAATCGGCTATCAAGAAAAAATACTGATAATTTTTTCAAATTTCTGGTTTTACTGGAAAGGTTGAACTTTGCCATTTAATAATGGAACACAATATCATTCATATGACTACCACGACTGGTTCGGCAGTACCTCTTCCGATCAACCCAATTTTTTCGCAGTACATTTTCGATTGTTTCGGGTCGAATCTCTTCAATGGCAACATCGATTTCATGTTTCAATGCATCAACTGTCTCTGGATGCTTTGCGTAACATTTATCCTTAATAACTCCCCAGACAAAATAATCCAAAGGGCTTAAATCACAAGTCAAAGTAATCGATAGTTCAAATTTAAAATTTTAAATGTCCCACCCTTTAGTTGTGTGCATCAGTTACAAAAACTTTCGATATCCTCCCAAGTTCTGAACTTTAAAAATGATAATATGTTGATATTCTAAAAAGCTGCTTATGTAATATATTGTATGAATAATGCCCAGTGAGACGGAACAAATAATGATATAAACAGTATTGTGCACTTAAAGGAAATGCATGTAAACATAATATTTTCTCAGAAAAGCGAAACAATGTGCAAAATATTTTTCCTTTTATACCGGAATGGACAAAAGGCATTTAAGTACAATGCAGCTAAGCGAAAAATACTGCACCAAATAATTTTTAACCGGTTCTTTTCTTAAAGGGCTCTCCATGAGTTTTTCTTTCAAAAGGCATTTAAGTGCAATGCAGCTAAGCGAAAAATACTGTACCAAATAATTTTTAACCAGTTCTTTTCTCAAAGCGCACTCCATGAGTCTCTTCCTTTAAGCTGAGTATAAATTTAGTAGTCTTTCTCTTTTGGAATAACTCTTTACATAGTGCAGGAAATTACAAAAAGCGACATTCTTAAAAATGTGAATTTGAATATAAGTAATTTTTGACTGGGTAGAAATATTTCATTAATTTTCCAATAAATAGCAAATTTGGTGTTTTTTTAAATAGCACTAAAAATGTAAAACAAAAATATATTCTGTGGCATTTTGACAAAAGAATTGATGTCAAAAACAAAAATTTTACAGGGAAATAACGGACACTTTTATGGAGCCACAAAAAACCTGGAATGAAACATTTTAGCAAATACTTGTATAGCATACCTACTTTGTAGGGAATTCGTGTACCTTTATTTTCCAAGTTATATCATTCTTCCAGATACAGCGGTTGGCGAGAAAATTACGAAAAACTGTGATGTAATTTTTGTCGAAAATAATTTTTGATGTGAGATCGGTTGTTTTGTCAAAATGCCACAGATATTTATATTTTGAATCAGATATTATTAAAATGGTAGAATATAAATGCAGATATATTGAAATATATAAGAGCTTTTTGTAGGTCATGGGTAGTAGAATTCACATAAATCGCAAGTTCTTTCGACTGAGTTGAGAAACAGAATGAATTCAGAAACAGATGGGACTCAGTCGGGGTGGAAGATCCTGTAGCTCCGCCCCTTTTATGATTTAAAGGCCTAAATTTAAAACATACGCTCGCCTCTTTTTTTGGAAAAAATATATTTTTCATTTTTGAAGTTCAGAACTTGGGAGGATTCGAAAGTTTTTGTAACTTATGCCCGCAACTAAAGTTTGGGTCATTTAAAATTTTAAACTTGAACTACCGATTACTTTTACATACTTAAGATTTGAGCCCGTGCATTTCGTTTAAGTGTGCAGTTCAGTTAATACAATTTGTTATTACTTACGGGCACTAACTATGCCTACAATTTAGCAGATTTTTAGAAAAATTATGTGATTCTTTGTTTCTTTGCTTTTAAAGATCTGGGAGAACTTGGGAGAAAACAGAAAATAAGACAACGTATAGTGAGAGTAAGAGACGGGGTTATACGAAATCACACCGGCATTTTTCACTACAAATTTCATACCACAGATTTTTTGCTGTAGTTTTCATCTTATAATATATTAAATGAAGCATCAAGATTTCGCTTAAATGCACAGATATATGAATCGGATAAGTGCACATTTATGCAGCTAAGTGAATATCGCATTAAGATATTTTTCAAATAAGGGCGCAAAATGCCTTGCACATGTTGGCGAGGTTGCTAAGCAAAAATAATGTACCATTCAGTTAATACTGGTTAGGACTGACAGACTTATATCCGGTTTTTGCGAAATCCATCCATTTTGCGAATTCGATTGGTGCTTAAAAGCTTAATATTACGAGCATCTTCGTATTTTTTCATTCTTTAATCTATAGGTCTGGGATTTTTGGGTCTGACATTTTTTTTTTTGAAAAAAAAATGATTTTTTTACAAAACAATGAAAGAATAAATATACCGCTTAGTTGCTGTAAATTTTGAACTATAGTTTCTAGCATTTTCAAAATGCTTAAGTCCTCGGAAACAAATGTTGCTCAATTGGTTTCACAATGTACTGTGTAGCGGGGCTCTTAATATAAAAAATACTTGTAACGATTTACACTGTGCAACAGTGAAAAAAATACACGGACTTGACAGTTTAGGTTAGATTCTAATACCAAAGGGTAGTACAACCCTTTACTCGGTTTGGGGAAATTGGTTACCAATTTTCTTTATGGGCCTCCAAAGTTTCTGAATATCAGTGGGCTCCTTGGAAAAGGTGTCATCAGCTTTTGTCCAACAACTAATTCAGACGTGGTGATACCTCTTAACTATATTTAGCAATAATGTAGCTAAGAATATGCTGAACAATGTTCCTTAACATATTATGCGAGAAAGGAATTTTCCACAACATTTTTTTTGAAGGAAAAAAATATTTTTCACTTTTTTCAGTATAACTTTCAGGGACTCGTAATTTTGCACTAACAATATTTGGCAAAATTGAAGCAAACTTTGAACAACTTTTGTGAAACCAAACTAAAAACCAAAAAAACGTTCAAATTCCAGTCAAAAATGCTCTTTACTGGTATCGTTATTGCTTCGCACAACCGGTCGTATGACTAACATTGCTGCACGAACAGGCCAAGGACGGGGTTTGACTGAAATTTGACCGTTTTTTGGAATTTGTGTAAAGTTTTGGGCTTTGATGTGTTCTGACACATATAGTAAAATTTTATGGCCAACATTTTTGTAGAACATTTCATCCCCGCCCTCCCCATTTTAAGGGGTGTTTTTTACGATTTGTTAAAATAGGGACAAAAATTACAGTTACGTGGGGGAGCTAGAGGGTTAATATGTTCCACAAAAATATTGGTCTTAACATTTTCTAGAAAGTTGCTGAACATACCCTACACCAAAAAAAATATTTTTGTTACATACTAGTGAAATACTAATATTTTTGAGGTACAATGTGGTCTTTTTGAGCTATTTAGGGTACCTAGACACGTTCAGATTGTATTGATATGTTCACAAAAGTTGCTCAGATTTAGCTTGGCTACAATTTTGCCAAATATTGTTAGTGAAAAGATACGAGTCCCTAAAAGTTATACTGAAAAAAGTGAAAAAAATCCTCAACTTTTTCAACAAAAAAATTGGGGGAAATTTTTTTTCGCATGTTAAGGAACTTTGTTAAGGAACTTTGTTCAGCATATTCTTAGCTACATTATTGCCAAATATAGTTAAGCGGTATCACCATGTCTGAATTAGTTGTTGGACAAAAGCTGTTGAAAACTTTTTCGAGGGGCCCACTGATTTTCAGAAACTTTGAAGGTCCATAAAAAAATTGGTCACCAATTTCGCCAAAGCGATACTGTCAAGTCCGTGTATTTTGCAAAAAGTGTTCATTTGCTGCATACTGTTATGATTAATCGCCATCAGCAGCTGTAAAGGAAAAACGTTTTTAATTTTTTTTCAGTTTTTTTCTCCAAAATGTTCCACTGTGTGACTGAATTTTCTTATTCCATATTCAGAAAGCAAAAAAAAAAACGCGAAAGCACTTGCCACCAATATGAAAATGAGACAGTTTCTGTGCTATTCAAAAATTGAAAAAGTGTTGATTGTTTCTTTCTTGAACATATTTGTTTTCTCACCTTCGAATGAACCAAGTTTATTTAAATGAAACACAACCCTCCTTTCGTAACGTTTTCGTATCTTTTACATCAGTAAATAGAATCTTCCTCATCGGTATCTTATCAGTTCGAGGCAATTCAAACAATCAATCAACATCTGTGGAAAAAAGTACCCAAAAAGTGATACGGTACGTGTTCTTCTAATTAACAACATAGCACACCTTTGATTTTTATTATTATTATCGTTGCGTTTTTAGGGCAAAGATGGCAACTTTACTTTAGATGTTATTCATTTTAAGGCATCAAAAGTGGGGTAGGGATGTTTAGATGAACTTTAGGCACATGACTTCTGTTTCGCCTATTTAAGTTTTTTGAAAGTGCGTTTAAATGCGAAAGATGCTGATCAGCGTATTTCTTGAAACAAAATAATATTGATTCATATAATGAATGGAAGCTATGCTGGGTATGTTAAATATTTGAAAAGTTAAAAAATTTGGCACGAGGCATTAGCATTATTAGAAAAATTATCTATAGAACTTGTGAATTATCTCTGAAAAGGAATTGAGAAAACATGAAAGGGAATTTATTAATTAAAATTATACTAATGTTGCAGAGGACATACAGTTCTCTATGGAAATATACAGAGTTTTCCAATAAGAGTGACATGATTTCTTTCAAAAAAAAAAAACGCACTTATTGTCAAGGAAATTTAAAAGTTTTTTATTTATAAAATAAATAAAAAATAAAATAAAACGTCATTCAAATGGCCTCCACGACTTCTTCTGCAGGAACGAATTCTATGAACCCAATTTTCGAGCGCTGTTTCCACTCAATGAAGTCGTATGTCATGAATGGCACATTCAATATTGACTTGTAAAGCTTGAAGATAGTCTGGTTTATTTCGAAAGACCAATGACTTCAAATAACGCCACAAGAAATAGTCTAATGGTGTTAAATCACAGCTTCTTGGAGGCCATTCAATATCGCAATTTCTTGAAATAATCGAATCTCCAAAATTTTCTCGCATCAATTCAATTGTTTTATTTGCTGTGTGTGGCACGTAACCACAATCGGTCAATGACAAAAAGATAGCTCTTAACGAGAGCTAAAATATTGCTCATGGGTGTCAAGGTCGACTGGAAAGTTTTTTTTTTCGTTTTTTTTTTATTTAAAAAAATGGACAGCATAATTTTCAAATGTGAACGGAAAGTTTACTTTTGCTCTAGCTCCTTAACGGTACGTCGGATCGGGAATCGGTCAATGGCAAAAAGATAGCTCTTAACGAGAGCTAAGATATTGCTCATGGTTGTCAAGGTCGTAGGTCGACAGGAAAGTGTTTTTTTGGATTTAAAAAAAATGGACTTAGCGCACGAAAATTTGCAATTGGAGAACGATTATTTTGATAATAAAACTGAATAATTTGTAAACGTTGTTCTTGCGTATATCTCTCCATGATGAACTTGTAAACACTACTGAATACAATGAAGAACAAATGACAGATCATGACATATTACAAATGGCCGAAACGTCACTTCAAAATTATATCATCCCTGTTGGAAACCCTATGTATAAACATTTTCTTACACATATGTCATTTCCCAGCAAAATCTTGGTAAGTACCTGTCATTATTCCCTGCATTACCAAATAATGACATCTCAATATTCGCTGAATTACTTTCGGCTTATTAATAATGACTTACCAATAATAACAGAAATAAGTGATTTTTATCAAAATAATTTTAAGCAAATTTTAGTATAATGCAATTTGGCTATATGTGGGTTATTGTAGAAAATTTATTTATTTTCAACAAGTTTTCCAAAAATACGTGCAAATTTAATGAAAATACCAAAAATATTTACGTATATCGTATGATGTTAGACCATTGAAGAATTTTTCACATGGTGGTTTGGGTTCAGAAATTCGAAATATGCGCGACAATATGCACAAAATTACTTTCAATGGTCATCTCTATATATCTACCATATCTACTACGTATTTTGTAACTTATTAGTAATGCATTATTCAAGTATGTACTTAAAATCGTGAAAACATAAGCACATATTAATGTGGTATGCCTATGCTACAAATAAGTACTTAATATGCTACATTATTGTATGCTTTTGGGAAGTACTTCCCTCCAATGACATCCCCATGTTAAAATAATGAGAAAAGTGGCTAAATAATAAGTACTTACCATTATCGAACTTTGCTTACTCGTCGGATTATTTGGTAATGAGAAATTTTACTGGGTAAGTTCCAAATCGATTTTTTTTTTAATTTTTTTCCAATTTTTATTACATGAACCACAATGAGGGTCGGTTTGGAAGGATAATAATTTGCATATTCTGATCAAAATAATGTACAATAATAATGTGTCATGAATAGAGGGCGAGAGAAAAATGGAGACATGGATAAGGAAAATCATAATTGTTTCCCGGAAATAGGAGTTGGGTCAATCTACAGTACCAATAATAGCTCCAAATATATAGATAGATATAGATGAATCTTACCTTTCTTTTCAAACGGCATAAACACCTGGGAAAGAAAATTAAAGTACTAGCATTAATTAAAGGCAAACAATTATACAGACAAATGTGATTAAATAAGTAAATAATCTTTATATATAAAATCCTTTGTACGTTTGTTAGTAACGCATGATCTGCGAAACCATAGAAGCGAATGGGCTGAAAATTTAACAATATATTCAGTTTGGGGCCATTTGTGTTTTAGGATTATTTTCACCGCGATAAATTGCGGAGTGGTCAAGATATTTGCAAAATTTGCATTTCCAGAGCAATATGACTGAAATTTAAAATGTATGTATGGTTTGTCTTGATGATAGTTTGTATGTCTGATTCTACCCGGTAGATGTCGCTGTAGCGGACATATGGTCAATATACATTTTTTCCTGACACTCTGGATGTATGCATTTTTAAATTAAATATTAATGAATAACAAACCAATACATCCCAAACGGGACGGGCAGGACAACGTCTGCTGGGGTCAGCTAGTAAATAAAAAAATCTTTATCGTTTAAATAAAAAATCGGAAAAATTATATTGGATTACTTTTAACACCATCCATTAAATATGCGGGGTCAGTGCTTAAAGTGTTACCAAATAAAAATGCTGGATTTTTATCAATTTCATTAAAAAACTTTGGTATATCGTTAAAGCTTTTTAAATTTTATTGTTCCATACAGCCACCTTTAGGTTGGATAATAGTAGGGTCAGAATATTTAATATCGACCTATGAAGTTTATTTTTGGCTAAGTTTATAAACATTTGCAAAATGGTAAAATAAGATCGCGCTATCATTTGTTTTCACAAAAAATGTATAGGCATTTGAAATTTGGGGGAAAAAATTGTTTTTGGGCTTTACAAAATTTGTAATTGCTCCCGAACGGCTGAACCGATTTTTACAAAGTTCACTCTGTTTTATAGTTTCACTTGTTTTTCATTGTATTCAGTAGTGTTTAGAATTTCATCATGGAGAGATATAGGCAAGAACGTGCGCTGAGTCCATTTTTTTTAAATAAAAAAAAAACACTTTCCAGTCGATCTACGACCTCTCGTTAAGAGCTATCTTTTTGCCATTGGCCGATTCCCGATCAGACGTACCGCTAAGAAGCTAGAGCAAAAATAAACTTTCCCTTCACATTAAAAAATGATGCTAAGTCCATTTTTTTAAAATCCAAAAAAACACTGTTTAGTCGACCTACGACTTGACACCCATGACCAATATTTTAGCTCTCGTTAAGAGCTATATTTCTGCCATTGACCGATTGTGGCTACGTGCCACACAGCAAATGAATCAATTGAATTGATGCGAGAATATTTGGAGATTCGATTATTTCAAGAAATTGTGATATTGAATGGCCTTAAAGAAGTTGTGATTTAACACCATTAGACTATTTCTTGTGGGGTTATTTGAAGTCATTGGTCTTTCAAATTAAACCAGACTCTTTTCAAGCTTTACAGGTCAATAGTGAACGTGTCATTCATGACATACGACTTGATTTAGTGCTCGAAAATTGGGTTCATCGAATTCGTTCCTGCAGAAGAAGTCGTGGAGGCCATTTGAATGACGTTTTATTTAGGACTTAATTGTATCGATTGTATTTCACATTATATAAAAAACTTTTGAATTTCCTTAACAATAAGTGTGTTTTTTCAAAGAAATCATATCACTTTTATTGGAAAACCCTGTATTTATTTGCATTGGTATTTAATTTTTGGTTCAAAATAGCCCAATTATGTGGGAGGCAGTTGGCTATAATGTTGGTGAAAAATCGTCCATTTGCGCGGGTGGTACCAGAAGGGGCGCGGCAACTTCGTCCATTTCGCTCAAAATGATAGCGGCCAATAAACTAATACAGGGTTTTCCAACAAGAGGTGTTATTTTGAATCACCCGGTATTTCGGTAGCTGTCACTTTTGAAGCTTTTATTCTTTGACAGAGAAACTACGGCATTAGTAACCAGTAAGGAAAGGCTAAAGTCGGGCGGTGCCGACTATATAATACCCTACACCACTCTCGTAATATTGAATAACTCTGATATATAAATTTTGTAATTCATGTATAAATTGTTTACATAAATTTACTTTTGGGACATTTTATACTTAAATAATACCCTGTACCACAGTGTGGTGTAGGGTATAGAAACGATTGGATCTAAAGAGCCAAATCGGACGAAACATATATATGGGAGCTATAGCTAAATCTTAACCGATTTTCTTCAAATTCGGTAGTGTTGGTTCATGGATCAAGAAACTCTACCATTCTAAATTTCAAAACGATTGGATGTAAAATACAGCTTCTATAGGACTAAAGGGCCAAATCGGACGAAAGATATATATGGGAGCTATATCTAAATCTGAACCGATTTCAACCAAATTCAATAGCGATCTTAACAGCCGCGAAATACTCTAAACTGCAAATTTCAGAACGATCGGAGTGAAATTGCGACCTGTAGTCGACGAACAACTTTACATGGACAGACGGACGGACGGACGGACGGACGGACGGACGGACATCGTTAAATCGACTCAGCTAGTGATTCTGAGTCGATCGGTATACTTTAAGGTGGGTCTAGCTGTGTTATTTTCAGGTGTTAAAAAACATCTGCCGTGAAACAAACTTATAATACCCTGTACCACAGTGTGGTGTAGGGTATAAAAATGGAACGATATACGATTCAACAACGCATTGAAATTATTAAAATTCGAAAAATCGAAAATCATCGAAAAATCATCTTGACTGATGAGGCCGATTTCCACCTCGCTGGCTACGTCAACAAGCAAAATTGTCACATCTGTATTGATCTGTACAGGGGTTACTTTCAATAAGTCGGCGCTACGTGCCACACAAGCAACGAAACCACCATTGCTCTGTTACGGGAAAAGTTTCCGGACCATGTTATCTCTCGAAGAGGTGATCACAATTGGCCACCGAGATCTTGTGATTTAACACTTTGCGACTTCTTCCTTTGGGGCCACGTGAAAGATAAGGTCTACGCCAACAGCCCAGCGTCGATTCAAGACCTCAAAGATAGAATTCGCGAGGCTATCGAGGACATAGGGCAGCCACTTTGCGATTTGGTTATGGAAAATTTCATGAAAAGGCTATGGTCCTGTAAGCGTGGTCGTGGTGGCCACTTGGCTGATGTTGTTTTTCATTATTAAAGGCATACCTTCATCTTTATTATGAAATAAACATCCGATCATTTATCTCAAAAAATTACATTTTTCTTTGAATACCAACATAACACCTCTTGTTGGAAAACACTTTATTATGTGCGGAAATGAAGCAGATTCGAATTAGTATAGAAATTATTAAAGAGTCAACATTTCACTAAATGTTAACCCTTTGTGGGGGAGGCACTAGAAGGAGTGGACCAATATGGCCCATCATCGAACTTAGCCGGAGATAGAAAAAAATATTACCACATACCTAATTTGAAGCTATTCGGTTACTCCTTTCGTGCGTTATTGTGCGCACCAGCCAGCAGACAAATAGACGGACGGACGGATATTGCTCAAATGACTTAAAATGACCCAAATCGAATTTCCGCCAAACATACTTGGGGTCTTAGGACACTCCTTCGATATGTTTCACTTTTTGTCCGTAGCAAATGATAAATACCCTACTCTCTAAGGTAAGGGGATAAAAAGGTAAAATTCCAGTCAAAAACGCTCTTTACCACTAGGTCGTATGACTAACATTGCTGCACGAAGAGGCCAAGGAGAGTTTTTAACTGGAATTTGACATTTTTTGGTGTTTGTGTGAAGTTTTGGGCTTTGGTGTGGTTTTGACACATATAGTAAAATTTTATGGCTAACATCATCCCTGCCCTCCCCACTTTAAGGGGTGTTTTTTACGATTTGTTACAATAGGGACAAAAATTACAGTTATGTGGGGGAGCTAGAGGGTTAATATGTTCCACAAAAATATTGGCCTTAATATTTTCTATAAAGTTCCTGAACATACCCTACACCAAAAAAAAATATTTTTGTTATCAAATTGTGAAATACTAAAATTTTTAAGGTACAATGTGGTCTTTATAAGCTATTAAGGGTGCCTAGGCCCGTTCAGATTGTATTGTTATGTTCACAAAAGTTGTTCAGATTTACCGTGACTACAATTTTGCCAACTATTGTTAGTGAAGAATTACGAGTCCCTGTAAGTTATGCTGGAAAAAGTGAAAAAAAAAATATTTTTTTCCTTAACTTTAAAAAAAAAAAAGAACGTGCGGGTTTTTCGCATGAAATGTTAAGAAACTTTGTTCAGCATATTCTTAGCTACATTAGTGCCAAATACGTACAGGTAAGCGGTATCACCAAGTCTGAATTAGTTGTTGGGCAAAAGCTGATGATATCTTTTTCGAGGGGCCCACTGATTTTCAGAAACCTTTGAGGCCCATAAAAAAATCACCAATTTCGCCAAACTGAGTATAGGTCTATAAAGGATGGTTAAATTGTAAGGGCCGATGTTGAATGTGAACCACACCTAAACGTCAAGTTTTTTTCTGCATTTCATTTGACATTTCTCACTTTCAGACTAACTCAATTTGAACCAAGGAACGATACACAATCGAGCAACGCGTTAAAGTTTTTTAAGCCTTTTACGAAAATGGGCGTTCAAATCAAAATGCATTTCGTGCACTTCGTGATGTTTTTTTGATCAGCATAATCGGCCAAATGTGTCCACAATCGGGAGAATCGTGCGCAAATTTCAGCAAACCGGGTCTGTAGGAGATGTGAAAACACCTGTGCCTGCTCGCCCAGTTCGTTTGGTGTGGCTTATGGGCTGGCGACCTTATCGGGATATACTTCTTCGAAATGAGGCCGGGCAGTTACCGTGAATGGTGTTCGCTATCGTGAGATGATAACGGACTTTTTATGGTCCGAATTGGAACAGGACGGATTTGTGATGAGAACATTTTTTCATCAAATAGCTAATTTTGTTGTCTATCTAGAAACTATAATGAGAATGGAATCGGTATATATCCGGTCATAATGGTATTTTGTCCAATGCGCGGCGAAGAACAGTAATTAAGGCGTTGACCGTCTCATATTTTTTTAGTTGATACCTTGTTCTCCATAATGAAACATATAGAAATATTTATTGGGTTTAATTCAGAGTTTGACTTCAAATTCGACAACTAGACACTAGCTCAAAAATGTTCTCAACAAAAATCAAAAACAAAATTTTTTAATAGGTTATTAAACAGCATATTAATTGTAATTTCTTACGAAAATTCCCCCTCCCCCACTGTCCTACACCTGTGGCTTCAACCTTCAGTGACTCAATACAATGCTATATAAGCCATTCGAGTTTACATTCCAATAATAAATAACAATTTGAGAAATTCTTTGCAAATATTTAAATACAGATAACATAAAATACAATTAGAACATTTTAATTTCAAATTCCAGAGAAAAAAAGGAGCGAACAGCAAACAAGTTGTGGATAATTTTGTCAACAGAAAAAAAAATAAAAATGTTAAGCGGCTCTATACACTCCTCCGTTGTTTTGTTTGCTTTTGTTTATTTAAAATTTTTCTAATTACTTTTTTGTTGCCAAAGAATGATGTAAACAAAAGAAGTTAAGATAGCTGGAATTGAACAAATGAGTAACTTATTACCACAACAATTGCCTAATGAACAGAATAGCTAATAGTCGATTTGTGTGGAGGGATTTTTTGAATTGTGTAAAGCAATACACTGACAAAATTTAGTCCTTTGGGCAGAATTTGAAAGCGACCTTTATATAGTGATTATATAAAAAACATGGATCGTTGTGGATATTTTTGCAACGAAGAAACGTGGTAAAAAAAAACAAGTAAGAAAGGTTCAGTCGGGTAAACCGACTAAGGTATACCCTCACTTTGTGAGTAATGTAATATTGAATATTACTCGAATTATTCTGTCAATTTAAGTGGGAGATACCAGAAGGGGTTTATCAAATACACCTTTTTTTCGCTGAACATTAGATTCTTTAAATTCATTGCACTGTGCCGAATTATAAGCATTTATGTGCACTAGTAAAAACGTTATGAGATATTAAATTGTGGTATGATTTGGGCATTTTGTGTGGGAGGTACAAAAAGGGCGTGGCAATAACGCCCATTTTTCACAGGGCTATAGACACTATAAAAAATTACACTGTACAAAATTTCAAGTATTTTTATACACTGGTTTTAATGTTATAAGCTGTTATCTTTTGGTGCAAAATGGTGCATTTGTGTGGGAGGTACCAAAAGGGACGTGGCGACTTCGCCCATTTTTCTCGAGTTGATAGCGACTAATAAGCTAATACTATGTGTGGAATTTCAAAAGATTCGAATAAGTAGTATAGCAGTTATTAAAGAATCAATATTTCACAACATGTTAACCCTTTTGTGGGAGGTACTAGAAGGGGTGGACCAATATGGCCCATCTTCGAACTTAGCCGGAGATAGAAAAATATATTACCACATACCAAATTTGAGGTCAATCGGTTACTCCTTTCGAGAGTTATCGTGCGCACCAGCCAGCAGACAGACAGACAGACAGACGGACGGACATTGCTCATTCGACTTAAAATGACCCAAAACGAATTTCCTCCGAACATACTTGGGGTCTTAGGTCACTCCTTCGACGTGTTACACTTTTTTCCGTAGCAAATGATATATACCCTCGTCACACGAAAGTGAGGGTATAAAAATTGGATAATCTATCCAATTTTTTGAAACATATAGCTTATACAGGGTTTTCCAATGTGATATGATTTCTTTGAAAAAAAAAAAACAATTATTGTTAAGGAAATTCAAAAGTTTTTTATTAAAGTGAAGTACAATCCATACAATTAAGTTCTAAATAAAACGTCATTAAAATGACCTCCACAACTTCTTCTGCAGGAACGAATTCGATGAACCCAATTTTCGAGCACTTTTTGCACTAAATCAAGTCGTATGTTATGAATGGCAGGTTCAATATTGACTTGTAAAGCTTGGAGAGAGTCTGGTTTATTTCGAAAAACCAATGACTTCTATTTGAAATAGTCTAATGGTGTTAAATCACAAGTTCTTGGAGGTCATTCAATATCACAATTTCTTGAAATAATAGAATCTCCAAACTTTTCTTGCAACAATTCAATTGTTTCATTTGCTGTGTGGCACGTAGCCACAATCGGTCAATGGCAAAAAGATAGCTCTTAACGAGAGCTAAAATGTTCTCATGGGTGTCAACGTCGTAGGTCGACAGGAAAGTATTTTTTTTTTTTGATTTAAAAAAAATGGACAGCAAATTTTTCAAATGTGAACGGAAAGTTTATTTTTGCTCTAGCTCCGTAACGGTACGTCGGATCGGGTATCGGTCAATGGCAAAGAGATATCTCTTAACGATAGCTAAAATATTACTCATGGGTGTCAAGGTCGTAGGTCGACTGGAAAGTGTTTTTTTATACCCTACACCACACTGTGGTACAGGGTATTATAACTTTGTGCATTTGTTTGTAACACCCAAAAGGAGAAGAAATAGACCCATCGTTTATTATACCGATCGACTTAGAATCACTTTCTGAGTCGATTTAGCTATGTCCGTCTGTCTGTCTGTCTGTCCGTCTGTCCGTCTGTCCGTCTGTCCGTCTGTCTGTGCATGTATTCTTGTAATCAAAGTACAGGTCGCAATTATGGTCCGATCTCGACGAAACTTTACACATATCTTATTTTTGGCCCAAGGACGATCCCTATTGAATTTGGTTAAAATCGGTTCAGATTTAGATATATCCCCCATATATATGTTAGCCCCGATTTGACATGTAAGCGCTGTAAAAACTTTATTTTATACCCGATCAGTATGAAATTCGGCAGGAAAAGGTTTCTTATTACATGAATGAACTCTGTTAAATTTGGAAGAAATCGGTTCAGATTTAGATATAGCCCCCATATATACATTACCCCCGATTTGACATATAAGCGCTGTAAAAATGTTATTTTATATCCGATCAGTGCGAAATTCGGCAAAGAGAGGTTTCTTATTACATGAAGGAATACTGCTAAATTCGGAGACAATCGGTTCAGATTCAGATATAGCCCCCATATATATGTTACCCCCGATTTGACATGTAAGCGCTGTAAAAACTGTATTTTATATCCGATCAGTGCAAAATTTGGCAGAAAGAGGTTTCTTATTACATAAAGGAATACTGCTAAATTTGGAGAAAATCGGTTCAGATTTAGATATAGCCCCCATATATACGTTACCCCCGATTTGACTTGTAAGCGCTGTAAAAATTTTATTTTATATCCGATCAGTATGAAATTCTGCAGAAAGAGGTTTCTTATTATATGAATGAACACTGTTAAATTTGGAAGAAATCGGTTCAGATTTAGATATAGCCCCCATATATACGTTACTCCCGATATGACCAAATTATTATGGCAATGACCCTTATCGCATTGTTAGGGAGGTGTAGGGTATTATATAGTCGGCCCCGCCCGACTTTCTGCCTTTCCTTACTGGTTTTTATTTAAAAAAATGGACTTAGCGCCCGAAAAGTTGCAATTGGAGAACGATTATTTTTATAATAAAACTGAATAATTTGTAAACGTTGTTCTTGCGTATATCTCTCCATGATGAAATTGTAAACACTACTGAATACAATGAAAAACAAATGACAGATCATGAAATATTACAAATGGCCGAAACGTCACTTCAAAATCATATCATCCCTATTGGAAAACCCGTTATAAAACAAAATCTATGAGTAATATTTATTAATATGTTTTTCAGTGTAGAAATTAGAAAGTTGTCTATTTTTTTTTCTAATTATTCAATATTTATTATTTAGTCACTTTTGGTCATTATTTCCAGAGATTGATGGTAATTATATTTAAGCCTTTTGTTATTACTTATTATGACCGCTGTGAGCCGTTTACACGAGTACAAATTGGTAATGAAATTGTATTCAAATTCAATGCTAATGCGAAGGTGTAGTGAATGAAATAAAATAGAAAGTTTTCGGTTTTTATCTGATTTGCCATCAGCCATCAGAAGTGCTGATGCATTACACACATAGCATCTTCACAGTGTTGTTTTGTTTTTTTTTTGAGTCTCAAAACAATTGTCGAGGGCCTCATGTGAAGAAAAAACGGCTACAAAAATGTCTAATGTTTTTCCTCTTCTACAAGATCTACTGTTCGTTGTTTGGTATTCTTTCATCATTTCACAATTTTCTTTTTCAATATTTTTCTTCTCCAGCCGCATTGGTGGGTATTGGATATTCATTCATTCATCCGGGCCGGCTTTTACCGGAATTCTCATGAGGTCCATTATACACGTTTGTGCACCGAATGAAAGTATTCAGTAAAAATATCATTAATTTTCTTTTGCCACTCTGAAATTCTCATTGACAGCCACCAGAGCTCCCCTATGAAGATTGCCTGCCATCTCCTATGCTGCATTGCTGATGATGATGAAGCGGATGATAAAGTGCACACTGAATTATTTCTTCATGTTGTGAGAGGTTTTTCTTCACATCAAATCTGTCGTCCGAGCAAAAAAAAACATCTAACAAAAATGTTATGAGAATATTTTTAGCTTTGTAGGTTTTTTTGCTGTTGTCTTGTCTTTACTCAGCTTGTGATAGCTTTACTTTGATTTTATGATATTTTGCAGAAAAACTAAAGACAAACCGCAAACAAATTGGAAAAACAGAAACAGCGGTTATAATTGCCCACACATGAGAAAATTTCTGGGAAAAATATTGAACATTAGAAAAAATGTATAAAATTGTAATATGTATTAGAAACTCAAAATGTTCAGGAGGAGTACAAAAGGAGAAGCGCAGTCTACCTTCTTTATAGTAGAAGGTAGAATGTAGTATACACAGTTTTGCATACATAGCATTTTTAAATTCTATATATTCCAAATTATATGTAGTAAAAATTTGATGTTTATCCGTCAAGCCAATAAAAAGTTTCACCCAAAACAGCAGAGGTCATTCGATTTGCATTGCAAAGGAATTTCATACAAATTTTATAAAACTTTTAGCGCAAAACTACCTATTTCGACATACTTTGGAATGGAGATATCTACAGGGTGGCTGATATGTAATGCAAGAAAGTAAAGCGCTATATTTTTTTAATTTTTTTTTTTAAGTTTATTGTTCAAAAGCAGAAAATGTCGGAAATAACATAAAATTTTAGAAACAGTTTAGATTTGTTGGAATTGGCCACCTTTGGCACGAATTATGGCCTTCAAACGGCTCTTTCCAGTCTAACTTTTTTTTGTGCATCGGTGAGCTCTTGCACTTTTTGGAACTTCAATGGCTTTAGTCCAAGCTCATTTTTATACCCTCACTTTAGTGTGACGAGGGTATATATCATTTGCTACGGAAAAAAGTGTAACACGTCGAAGGAGTGACCTAAGACCCCAAGTATGTTCGGAGGAAATCCGTTTTGGGTCATTTTAAGTCGAATGAGCAATGTCCGTCCGTCTGTCTGTCTGTCTGTCTGTCTGTCTGTGTGTCTGCTGGCTGGTGCGCACGATAACTCTCGAAAGGAGTAACCGATTGACCTCAAATTTGGTATGTGGTAATATTTTTTTCTATCTCCGGCTAAGTTCGAAGATGGGCCATATTGGTCCACTCCTTCTAGTACCTCCCCCACAAAGGGTTAAAATGTTGTGAAATATTGATTCTTTAATAACTGCTATACTACTTATTCGAATCTTTTGAAATTCCACACATAGTATTATCTTATTAGTCGTTATCAACTCGAGAAAAATGGGCAAAGTCGCCACGTCCCTTTTGGTACCTCCCACACAAATGCACTATTTTGCACCAAAAGTTAACAGCTTATAACATTAATAACAGTGTATAAAAATACTTGAAATTTTGTACAGTATTATGCTTTTATATTGCGTACAGTCCAGGGAAAAATGGGCGTTGTTGTCACGCCCCTTTTGGTACCTCCCACACAAAGGTACCTTTTTGCACCAAAAGTTAACAGCTTATAACATTAAAACCAGTGTATAAAAATACTTGAAATTTTGTACAGTGTGATGTTTTTATAGTGTCCATAGCCCTGTGCAAAATGGGCGTTATTGCCACGCCCCTCTTTGTACCTCCCACACAAAATGCCCAAATCATACCACAATTTAATGTCTCATAACGTTTATACCAGTGCACATAAATGCTTATAAGTCGGCACAGTGCAATGAATTTAAAGTATCTAATGTTCAGCAAAAACAGGTGTATTTGATAAACCCCTTCTGGTACCTCCCACACAAATTGACAGAATAATTCGAGTAATATTCAATATTACATTACTCACAAAGTGAGGGTATACCTTAGTCGGTTTACCCGACTGAAACTTTCTTACTTGTTTAATATGTGTTGTATCCGTTCTCGCGATATGTTCAGCTCACGAGCAATTTTTCTACCACTGCGGCGTGGATTTTGATCAATTCTGGCCTTCACTTTTCGGATCTTTTCTGGGGTTGTTACCGTTTTTTTTTCGTTCACTTTTTGGACGCGATGCAACACTGCCAGTATTACGGCAACGAGCAATGGTACGAGAAACAAAAGATTTATTCACATTTAAATGCTGGAGGGCTCTAACGATAACCACTTTTGTTTTTCCACCCAAATATAAAGCAATCACACTATCACGCTTGAATTCCATAACGAATAACTTTGAATCTGAAGATCAAAATGCTTTTGTAAGCTTGTAAACTATAAAATGAACTGTCACTGAAATAAATCTGTCAGCTATCAGACTAGCGGCTTAGAAATGATAGCAACCTGAAGTTGGTTGCAATACATATCAGCCACCCTGTATATAATATTTAAAAAATTCGTTTCCAAATATATTTTCTTTCAATTCAAACATATCAAAAATGGCGATTATCTTTCGTGTAGAAACACAACCAAACAGATTAAGTTTACAGGAAACCCGTAAATGTTAAGTAAAAACCGATAACTTTATTGAATTCAGCGCATAATAATTCATTTAGAAATAAAGTTTCATTGTCTTCTGACAACTCCTTCTAATTTTGTCCAATTCTAGTGTGGCGACGGAGTAGTGTGCGGTGGTGTCATTGGTCCATATGAAAAATGTTAATTTCCCCAAAAACAATACGTTTCCGGCATGAAGCGATTATGTTCGTACGATGAGTGAGAGATGTGCATATTATGCGTCAGAGACGGTGACATATATTTGAATATTAATGTAATAAAATTGTTATATATATGTATATATAGAATCCTTTGTGCGTTTGTTTGTGACGCATGATCTCCGAAGCCGTAAGAGTGAACAAGCTAACTAATTTGCCTTTGAATGCAAATATCAATGAACTAAAAACAAACACTCCGAACAGGACGGGCAGGACAAAATGTATGGTGGGATCGACTAATATTATATAAAAACCCCACGGGGTCCCCGATAAGCGACTTGGAAGCGAGCTGTCCTATGAGCGTGGGTTCGATACCCGACAGAAGCTCTGGTGTAGCAGCAAGAGACTAAAATCAAATTTACTTTGTGTTTTAACTAATCGGGTCTGTTCTGAAATCACGCGATTTGATATCACGGTGATTTAGTATTATCAACGATTTTAAAATCACTCTGGGAGGGTTCGAAAATCGTCCATTTTGGTATAGTTGGTTTAAATTGATTGTTGTTTACTTTAAACAATAAATCGTACCATTTCCGAGCACCAATAATGATTTTAAAATCGATGGTGTTTTGAAATCACCGTGATGTCAAATCGCGTGATTACAGAATAGGCCCGAATATATGGTTTTCCAATAAGAGTGATATGATTTATTTGTAAAAAAACACACTTATTGTTAAGGAAATTCAAAAAATTTAATAAAACGTCATTCAAATGGCCTCCACGACTTCTTCTGCAGGAACGAATTCTAAGAAATCAATTTTCGAGCACTTTTTCCACTAAATCCAGTCGTATGTCATGAATGGCACGTTCAATATTGGTTTGTAAAACTTGAAAAGAGTCTGGTTTATTTAGAAAGACCAATGACGTCAAATAACCCAACAAGAAATAGTCTAACGGTGTTAAATCACAACTTCTTGGAGGCCATTCAATAACACAATTTCTTGAAATAATCGAATCTCCAAACTTTTCTCGCAACAATTCAATTGATTCATTTGCTGTGTGACACGTAGCCACAATAGGTCAATGGCAAAAAGATAGCTCTTAACTAGTGCTAAGATATTGCTCATGGGTGTCAAGGTCGTAGGTCGACTGGAAAGTTTTTTTTTTATTTCAAAGAAAAATTGACTTGGCATCATTTTCAAATGTAAACGGAAAGTTTATTTTTGCTCTAGCTCCTTAACGGTACGTCGGATCGGGAATCGGTCAATGGCAAAAAATGGACTTAGCGCACGAAAAGTTGCAATTGGAGAACGATTATTTTGATAATAAAACTGAATAATTTGTAAACGTTGTTCCTGTGTATATCTCTCCATGATGAAATTGTAAACACTACTGAATACACTGAAAAACAAACGACAGATCATGACATATTACAAATAGCCGACACGTCACTTCAAAATCATATCATCCCTATTAGAAAACCCGTTATAAATAAAAAGAAAAGATATAAAGATACTTCAACTATTCCCATCCATTTAATCAGCGAAGTGTGTTACAAAAATTACAAAATTCATTAAGACAAATTTTGACAATTATGACAAGTGAGAAAGCCAATTCACTTCTTTGTTTGTTTATCAACGTAAATTTCAGATTTAAAAAATCTCACAAAAATTCGACAAGCCTCCACCGAAATAAAAAACGAGTAGAAAGCAATGACATGTTAAGGGTCATTATAGTCTCCCCCCGAAAGTTAATAAGAGTCATTTTCTACAATTATAAACAAAACAAAAAATGGAAAACGTGCGTTTTCAAGAGACACCCCAACCAAGTGTTGGGGCAACAAGTACCAGCGGTGGGGTTTCCTCGGACACTTGCAAGAGTGTGTCTGGACAAAAACAATTTGGAAAAGAGAAAAACAAGTAAATCCACAAAACAGACAAACGGCGGACGCAGCGATCGTGATTCATTCATTCAGTAATTTGTTTATTTGATGATCATGATGATGACGATGGCGATGGCGATGACGAGGAGGACTGTTTTTATTATTTGCTGCGGATTTATGACGGCATTTGGTTAAGTTGCCGTGCGACCATTGAAACCGCAAACAAAAGCCGCACTCACTCATTCACTCAACGCTTGTAACAAGTGCTCGTCAGCCTCGAACGACGACGGGTTCAATGGATGTAATAGCCCCTAAATGAATCCCAAATCTTGTCTCCCCTTCCCCAAAAATATGCAACAACGAAAGGCAATGTCCGTCCATCGCTGTTGGTATTTTTTGTCTGTTTTGTTTTATTTTTATATTTTGGTTTTATTTTTTTGTTTTTATTTTTGAAAGTGAAAGTTTAAAAGTTTGTTTACACACAGATTTATCAACGAAATGTGAAATATTAGCGAAATATCAAAAAAATTGTGCACTGCTAATTACCGCCATTTAAATATTAAGAGAAAAACTAACCAAAAATACCTCCACCCAACCAGACGATGGTTATCTGACCAAAACCAAACTTAAAATTCGCAAAAAACGTATTTGCTTCTTAAACGGCAAACAAATTTTTAAATCTGAACACAAACAATTTGGATTTTTTTTTCGTGGTTTATTTAAACGGTTTTTAGTAACGGCCACTGGCTGGGAATGTGATGACGGCTTATGATGTTAACCAAAGAAATTTGCAATTTTATCGGTTTGTGAAAACAAATCGGTAGTAGTATGATGCAAATAATTATGGTTAAATTCAGTATTGTTGGTAACAATGAGAGAGAGTGAGGCAGGACTACGAGGTCGGTCCCAAAATTAGCCGACCCTACATATAGATGGCGGTAGTAGTTTAGAAAAAAATACTTTCTTGAAATATGGCAACGTTCTAAAACATATGTTCTTAGTTTCAAGGCGCCACGTTGTTTAGTTGTTTTATTTTGCACTCAAAAGTAAACGATCTCAGTGAATTTGTAAACATGGAAAACAATTGGCAAAATCTGTCAGACTTCCTAGAAATGCCAAGTCCAGTATATCCAGACGTCGTTTACGCAATGCAGTACAGTTACAAAGCAGGTGGTCAATGCTCTCCACTTCCTCCTCATCTCCACAGCTTCTGCAGAAGTCATTGTGCTCAATTCTTAACCTCATGACGTGTTCGCCGATCAGGCAATATCCCGTCCGAACTGACACTAACGTAGACAGTATTTTCCTCTCTAGATTTCTGTCCATCTTTCATTTGGCTGCTTGATTGCCCCTGGCCTAAGCCAAAGATTGCATGCGGAGAGTGGCGCATCAACATATGAAAATTCTTCGAGAATTTTAAATGTCGTCCCTTTCGTAGGAAATCCATCCCTTTCGTAGGAAATCCATCCCTTTCGTAGGAAATCCATCCATTAAACTGCTCAACCATCTCGTTAAGAGATCTGCGGCAGTCGGGGGCTGTTTGTGAATTTAGGGATGTGGCCTAGAGAGTATTGATGGCAGCTTGGCTGTCTGAGTAAGTGACAACGCCAGTGTTGGTTATTATGTTGCGACTGAGCAACTTGGCGACTTCCCATATTGCCATTATTTCAGCTTGATACTGCATGATACACTGCATGTATCTGGTAGTATGTGAGCTATATCCAAACTAAGTTCTTCACAGTGTACTCCGAAGCCAACCTTTTCATCAAGCTTCAAACCATACGTTTAGAAGTGGAGATGGTTTCTATTACCTGGTATTCTGCCAACCCATTCATCTTTGGCTGGTATCATAGTGATGTAGTTCCTCTCAAAGGTGCGCACCGTTGATATATAGTCCACTCGGTCGGTTACCATAGCACTACACTTTGTGACCGTAGTTCTTGTACCTCTACATTGATAGGCAGTTTAATCTTAGTGCCGCTCTGGTTGCAAGTTCTCTCGCAACAATATTAATCGGCAGTATACGAAGTAGGGCTTGTAGAGACTCAGTCGCTGTAGTCCTTAAGGCTCCGCTTATGCTCAGGCAGGCTGTTCTCTGAACATTTGATAGTAGGTTGGTGATGGTTAGTTTGTCAGTTGCCGTCCACCATACCACAATGCCGTATAACAGTATTGGGCGAACTACTGCTATATATATCCTATGGATGATTTTAGGAGAGAAAGACCCCACCGCAGGAATATAAGGCTACGTTGGCCTTCCTTACACGTTCCAGTGCTTTAACTCTGAATAATAGTTTCCTATCTAGAATTATTCCTAAAAATTTTGCACTTTCAGAAAAGACTATATCTGTTCCATTTATCCGAGGAGAAGGGTCCAAAGGTGGGACACTATTTTTCCTAGTAAAGATAAACAATTCTGTCTTGTTTGGGTTAACGCCCAAACCGCTGCCCATTTGGTCCATCTAGCCACCTGTAGGATGTCTCTGAGGACGTTTTCGAATTTGCCACTCACTGTGATTGCCACGTTGTCCGCATACGACCACGACCTTGCAGCCACAACGTTCTAGAGGTTCTAGCAGGATTTCATTCACCGCTAGGTTCCAAATTAGTGGAGACAGTACTCCTCCTTGTGGGGTCCCTCTGTTTACAAACCTTGTTAGAGTTGTGGAGACCAAGACATGCTGTTGTGCGTCTTCTGTTGAGCAGGCTTTGAATTAGTCTAATCAAGATAGAGTTCAACTTTTGATGCGACAGTGCCGCAATTACCGCATCTGAGTGAATGTTGTTAAAAGCTCCTTCTATGTCAAGAAATGCCACCATGGTGAATTCCTTGAAATGTAGGGACGATTCGATAGTGCTCACAAGTTCGTGCAGGGCTGATTCTGTAGACTTCCCCTCATTGTAAGCATGTTGGTTCCCCGGCAGGAGTTTTGTATCCAGGTTTTCCCCTAATGAAATAATCTAAAAGTCTTTGCAGACCTTTCAATAGGAAGGAGGATAGGCTAATTGGTCTAAAGTCTTTTGGACTAGTGCGCGATAACTTTCCCGCTATGGGTATGATTACCACTTTGGTATCCCTCCATCAATTCGGGATGTATGAAAACCTGATACAGCCTACATAAATGTTTACCAGCCAGGGGAGAGATGCCGCCTGGACCAGATGACTTGAAGGGCTCAAAGCTGTTAATAGATTATTCTGGATCTTTCACCTTATTCTGGAACTCTCAGTCAACAAGCTAGCGACGCTCGCAGTCCACTCGCACTCTTGTTGGTCCTGCTGATCTTCGGGTTCTGTTGCTGAGTTCCCCAGGAAATGTGTGTCGAGCAGTACATTAAGTGACTGCTCACTGTTTTTTGTCCAGTTTTTAAGGGTTAAATGACCTCCTCAAACTTGTCAGGAGGGGAACGCCGCAAGGGTGTGTTCTGTCTCCACTGTTATGGACAATACTCTGCTTTCTCTGGAGAAGTTTAGCGTTAAGGTTATTGCCTATGCAGATGACGTGGCAATAGCTGTTACGGGCAAGTTTCCGAGTACTCTTAGAGGCATTATACATCCGGCAGAGATGGCTGAGTGTTCAATATTCAAATCAATATAGGAACTTCTTTACACGCTCCAGGAGAACATGTGGTAATGCCCCTATCTCTCAAGAAGAACTTGCATGACCTGTGGTGACGACAAGGAGGCGGAATAAGTAGAATCTGCACTTTCTACAAGGCGGCAGGTTATCATATCGCTCACGTACTTCAAGACTGTCATAACTCAAAATTGAAAATTTTTGAGGTTGCCTTACAGAATTGCTAATATCCATAAATAAATCTCAACGAAATTTAGTTTATAAGTAAACAATCATATTTCGGATTATTCCACCTTTTTTAATCGTCTTATTTATTCATTTTTTTATACGGACTTAAAGTTACACATTCTGACAATTTTCAATTTTGAGTTATGACACTCTTGAAGTAAGTGAGCGATATGTTCAAATTCCTTTGGGGAGTGGCAAATTGGTTGATGTTAACATCTGCAAACTCTTGATCTTTTTGAAACAATAAATTTGGTTCAACGGGAAGGACTAGGGAAAATGCTCATCCTGCCACTCTATACGTAATTTGAAGTAACATAATAAAGTGTCGATAAAACAGTTACTATATATGTCAAATTACAAAGGATTCGTTTAGGTAGTATACAAGTTATAAGAGATTTAATATTGGTGGTGGCAGAAGTGGTGGGACAATATGGTGGTTTGGAGAATGTAATGCAAAATGTTAAGTCATTCACCCACTCCTATGCAGAATTATCATGTTCACCGGCATGGCAGACGAATTGATATAGCTCAATTGATTTTAAAATTCATGGAAAGTATTTCCACTAACAATCTATAAGGGTTTAGGTCACTACTGTAATGTGTCTTCTGGTGGTGTTGCATGCATCAAAGAAAGAAAATGTGTACAACTATTTAAACTTTTCAGTAAGAAAAACCCCAAACAAAATATATTTTTTTCAAAATGTCTAATTTCATTTGGGACACCCTAATATCCCAACCAAGTCTCACTTAGGTTACGATTGTTGAGTGTATATTTTCGTATATGAATTTTCAACCAATTTTATCATTTATAAACATCAAATAAATGCATTGACCTCCTTCTCCACCTTTGTGGGAGAGAGTCAATGAACGATACACCGCAACATTACAACAATGATTTCATCTTCCTTTTGGTCTGTCACCTTTCTCCTTCCCCTCCTTCCTCTGCATCCACCTCCTCAACCAATTTTACAAAGATCATTGATCCATTGAAGGCGTTCAGTTAACATCGAATAAACTTATTTTTGTGCAGTAATGCACTCCGACATTGTGGTTTTGTGCGCAATCATAAACTTCATCATTGCCGCCGCTTTTCAATAATGTTGATTAGCGGTTATTTTTCAAAGGGGGAGGAGACGAAACGAACCAATGAACCAACAGATTGCTTCCCATAAAACTTTCACAAAAATATGAAAGAAAAAAATATAATAATAATTTCCTTTTCAAAGTGAATACCCCTTAAGTTGGTTTAAGGAATTTGGTGATTATTGGCACAAACCCCTCCTGAAGTGGTGGTCATTTCAAATGCACTCACGTTCACTTGCCTCATTGTTGACAGTTTGCGTTTTTTGAGAAAATATGTAATGATGAAATTGCACGAAATATTTATGTTAACTGACAGTTAATTTTTAACACTTTTCATAGCAAAAAACGTGACAGATTTACGAGGCGAACATGCCTGAACTTACAAAGCAAACACAGCTGGTCGCCCCACAGAGTGTTGGCTGCAAATCAATTAGGACTTGAAATGCCAGTTTTCTTGGGAGATATGACGTCATTATAATAATGAGGAAAATAATTGTATAATGGTTGCAAAATTGTAAGGTTGTATGAAAGATCAAAATCAAAACAAGTAAGTTGGAGTAAGCGACAAAATGTACTCTAATCTTCACAGAAATTAAATATATAATTTGGAAGCTGGTTTTGAGGTGACACAACAGGAGGGACAACTTTGGTCATTCTCTGTCTGAAAACTAAAAACACGGATTTAAAATACCATATTTGATGACTGTCCCAATAGTTGAAAAGTTAAAAAAATTATAGGAATTCATTCAGCAGAAGCAGGCTGGTCAATAGGACTATTTTCCACTGAACAGTGGGTACTTAAAAATATTGGATTGCACCGAGCTTATATGGCTGGTATTATTGTTGAGTTATTACCAGTGTATATATCAATTGCTGGAGGCCAAATTTTAAACACATCGAATGAGTGACATACGCCATAAACATGTTCGGCAGAAATTCCTTTTTGGAGCATTTTAAGTCATTTGAGCAATGTCCAGCCGTCTGTCTGCCTGGCTCTCTAATGAGTATTCCCCCCTAAAATTGGCACAAATCACTGATCTGATGACGTAGAGATTGAATTGTATCGATTACGGGTTAAATGCACCAATGTAGTTTAGTTTAATTTATTGAGCCTTTTATACAATTTTTTATTGGAGTAACTACATTAATAATTTAGAAAATAACTTAAGATTATAATGTGTTATTTTAATTAACATAATAGTTATAAGCACCTTGCTTTTTCATGAAATGGATTGAATACTGTGTATAAAAATGGACTGTGTTGGCGCCCTTGCTCCCGGGGCTGGACAAAAATTAGAGAGTAAGTTCTCAAAGGTTAACTTAAAACTAACTTAATTCTAAAAACAAACAAAATAATATGTGGTATGTCATCGTACGCCTACACCGGAGAAATATACTACTTATATTTTTGAAATTTTTTTTCTGAATAGAGAACCTTTCAAGAATATTATGTGAAAATTTGAGATGGATCGGAGCAAAACTAACGAAGCAACCGTGCCTCATATGTGACTCAGTACATCAGAAAAACTTTAAAAGAGTTTTTCCCACAAACCTTGTTTCCAAAAACGGTGCCCCTCATAACTCAAAAACTACCGATCCATTTGAAATTTGAAACACTATTTCTTTATATAATTTACGAGGTAACGCTGTCGTGTTTTTTTAAATTTGTTAATTATACCCTCACTTTAGTGATACGAGGGTATATATCATTTGCTACGGCCAAAAGTGTAACACATTGAAGGAGTGATCTAAGACCCTAGGTATGTTCGGCGGATATTCGTTTTGGGACATTTTAAGTCGAATGAGCAATGTTCGTCCGTCTGTCTGTCTTCTGGCTGGTGCATACGATAACTCTCGAAAGGAGTAACCGATTGGCTTCAAATTTGGTATGTAGTAATATTTTGTTCTATCTCCGGTTAAGTTCGAAGATGGGTCATACTGGTCCACTCCTTCTAGTACCTCCCCCACAAAGGGTTAAAATGTTGTGAAGTATTGATTCTTTAATAACCGCTATACTACTTATTCGAATCTTCTGAAATTCCACACATAGTATTAGTTTAATAGTCGCTATCAACTCGAGAAAAATGAGCGAAGTTGCCACGCTCCTTTTGGTACCTCCCACACAAATGCACCGATCCAAAAGTTAACAGCTTACAACATTAATACCAGTGTATAAAAATACTTGAAATTTTGTACAGTGTAATGCTTTTATAGTGCCTACAGTCCAGTGAAAAATTAGCGTTGTTGCCCCGTCCCTTTTGGTACCTCCCACACAAAGGTACCATTTTGCATCAAAAGTTAACTGCTTATAACATTTATACCAGTGCAAAAAAATACTTCAAATTTTGTACAGTGTAATGATTTTGTAGTGCCTATAGCCCAGTGAAAAATGGGCGTTATCACTCCCACACAAAATGGCCATATAATACCACAATTTAATATCTCATAACGTTAATATACCAGTGCACATAAACTGTTATAATTCGGCACAGTGCAGTCTATTTAAAGTATCTACTGTTCAGCGAAAAATCGTGTATTTGTTAAACCAGTTCTGGTACCTCCCGTACAATCTAACAGAATAATTTGTGGAATATTCAATATTACATTACTCGCAAAGTGAGGGTATACCTTAGTCGGTTTAACCGACTGAACCTTTCTTACTTGGTTTTTTATTTAACAATAACCAATTAGTCGATTTTTTCTCGTAAAAATTGCTTTTTTCACTTAAGTGTTCCCAAAATTTGAAAAATTACAATTTCGAAAAAAAAAAATCGACAGCGTTACCTGGCATAACGCTTATCTAACTTAATATTTTTTTTATTTCTGATGATTCGATATCGAGTTATGAGGGGCACCGCAATTCAACTTTTTTTCGAGACGCTTCCGCATAAATGCTGTCGTTGCCATATTTTTTAATATTTTTTTTATAAAAATTTTACACAATAAACTTTGAAAGTTATATAGGGTGATTTTGGCATATATTTTTTAAAGATTATGTCTATCAAATGTTGGCCGCGGCTACGTCTCAGATGGTCCATCCATTGAGTCCAATTTTCGATGACTCGTTCGAGCATTTCGACTGGTAACTGGCGAATGACACACGTATACGTTGTTCAGGCGTAAGTCTTTCCATGATGAAATGCCAAACAATACTTAACAAAAATAACATGACAGCATGACACGACTCACACGTGATCTGTCAAAAAAAGGCTATTGAAAAAAGTATCTCTACTTGGATCACCCGTTATAACTTTACGCTAATTAATCTGTCAATTTTTTGTCAAAACGTTCTAAACGTTGTTCAGGCGTAAGTCTTTCCATGATGAAATGTCAAACAATACTTGACAAAAATAACATGACAGCATGCCACGACTCACACATGATCTGTTAAAAAAAGGCTATTGAAAAAGTATCTCTACTTGGATCACCCTATACTTTAATGTACCACTGGTGTCAATCAAAAAATTGTAACCGTTTCGTCATAAAAAATTATGTGCCTTTTAACGTTACCCCCTTAACTACTTGGGTTATCTGTTCCTTAATAAAAGACCACTTGGATTATCTACTCCTTTAAATATAAGATATGTTGGCTTATCTACTTCTTAGAAGCGGCAACTACGTTGTAGTACCGGCCATTTGGGTTATCACTTCGTTGTATGCGGCCATTTGGGCTATCTCCTTCTTAGGAGTATAGGACCGATTGGTTTATCAACTCTTAGTACTGGACAAATTGGGTTATCTACTCCTTAGTAGGTGACCAGTTAAGTTATTTACTCCTTAGTAAGCGGTCAGTTGGGTTATCTACTCCTTTGTAGAAGACCGTTTGGGTTATCTACTCCTTTGTAGATGACCGTTTGGGTTATATACTCCTTATTCGACGACCAGTTGATTTATATATTTCATAGTAGATGACCAATTGGATTATCGACTCCATAATGCATAGGACATTTTGGGTTATCTACTTATTAGAAGCGAAAAGCTTGGTTATCTGCACCGTAGTAAAATTCAATTGTGTTATCTACTTCTTAGTAGGCGGCCATTTGGGTTATCTCCTCCTTAATAGATGACCATTTGGATAATATATTCTTTAGTAGTTATATATATTTTAGTTATTTACTCCTTCGCAAGCGTAAGTTGGGTTATCAACGTCTTAGAATCTTTCTACTTATTAGTTATCTATTCCTTAGTAGATGACCAGTTACGTTATGTACTCCTTACCAAGCGTGTGTGGGTTATCTACTCATTAGTAGACGTCCAGTTGGCTTATCTACTGCTTATTGCTCGACCAGTTGGTTTTCTTTTACTTAGTATAGGACCAATTGGGTTATCAATTTCTTAGTATTGGACTAATTGGGTTATCTATGCCTTAGTAGGTGACCAGTTTAGTTATTTACTCCTTAGTAAGCGGTCATTTGGGTTATCTACTTTTTAGTAGAATACCGTTTGAGTTATCTAATCTTTATTCCACGATCAGTTGATTTATATATTTCTTAGTAGGTGATCATTTGTATTATCTACTCCATTATATAGGACTAGTTGAGTCATCTACCTTGTAGAAGCGACAAGCTTGGTTATCTGCACCGTAGTACCGGTCAATTTAGTTATGTACTTCTTAGTAGGCGGCCATTTGGGTTATCTTTTCCTTGGCAGTGGCCAGATACGTTATCTATTCCTTAGTATATGGCCAGTTTAGTTATTTTATCTTTAGCTAGCGTAAGTTGGGTTATCTACACATTAGAAGACCAGTTAGGTTATTTACTCCTTTGTATAGGACCAATTGGGTTATCAACTGGGTTATCTATTCCTTAGTACATGACCAGATAAGTTATATACTCCTTAGTAGGCGGCTAGTTGGGTCACCCAATTGTTAATAGAAGACCAGTTGGGTCACCTACACATTAGTAAAAGACCAGCTGGGTTATCTACTCCTTAATTGGCGGCCAGTTGGGTTATGGGAATCAGTTTTCGAATATCAACCATTACATAGTACTATTAACTTATTGTGCTGTAGGTACTCTTCTTAGACAGAGAACCGATCCCTATTCTCGTTGAACCTATCACGTATTTGGTTTTGTACCGTTGGGTCGGTGCTAGTTCGAGTTCCTGTATAAATAACATTCCCTGGAAGTATGAAAGAGAACCTGTAATGGGTTTATTTAGCTGCGAGTTTTTTACTGGTATATATTTTGAATTGAAGAGCTTCGAAATCCCGTTGTACAGGTATTCATTGAAATGGCGATATAGATTTTAATGTAATTCCAATAAACGCATATATTTTTTGCATAAACATATTCCTTCACATTCATCTGAGCTGAATTCAGTTCACTTTCACATTCTATTTCAACCCCTTTCCCCCCAAAGACGCGAGACGCGTGTGATAATTACAATTCAACTGATTAGTCGTTTCGTACTCGTGTCGCATTAGTTAAATTAATGTTCACTTTTGGGGCGTTGACTTTTTGTGGTTTACCACGACTTCTCACATTCAAATAGACAGACGACCGGCCGACGCCACTGTCGACGTCAACGTAGATGAACGCGCGCGCGTTTACCCTTTTAATTAATACTTTTAGACGTTAAAATGTACGACAAGTACGGCGTTTAAATTCCCCCAACAATTGTCGGAATATCACCACACATCATAATTTACAACTCCCCATTGCAAAAAAAAAAGGAAAAGAAAAATAAACAAAAATATACATATAAAAAGGCAAATACTGCCAGAGTAGCTTCAAATGAAATTGTGTCATATTTATCTACAGTTGTTGAAGATGATGATGATTAGCATCATCATCATCATAATGATAATGATGATGACGTTGGAACTGATGATGATGATTGCTTTGCGGTAATGTTAATTAACGACCTCTCTCGTTCACCACAAAAAAACTTCAAAATATATAGGCATCAATGGCTCTGAGGTTAGCTCTGGCGCTGAGGCTGTGGATACGGCTGCAGCTGCTGCTGCTACGACTGATGATGTTCATACTGCAGCTGTACCACCACTAGTTATTCTCGAGATGTGTCATTATAGAAATATGCTATCCTTAATTAGTTGTCAAGTGAAATTTGCATGAATTTATTCATAGGATCCAAAAAATATGGGTCAACTCTGGTTAATACACGAGAGAGAGAGAGGGGGCGCCCTCTGCTATGTTCACTCTATTATATTCTGTCTGTTAATCAGACTGTAAAGTTTGGGTTTTAATGCAATGAGCTCAAGTATGCTAATGTGTATACACACATCTTGACTCTCTGGGTGGGGGCTTCAAAGTGTCATTGTTTTGGCAAACAATTGCTACGTTTTTGTGGTACTTAACCAAAGACATTAGCTTTTATAAATTTTTTCTAGATTCGATGTATGAAACTATGTATAAACTCTATAAATGAATTCATATAAACCATCTTCAAACTAAGCCTGCGAGAGGGCAACATACGAGCACGGCCCCACAATTAGCCGAACTGACATATAGAACTAAGATGTCCACGCCAGAAATGCTTAATAAATCAACAAAATAGTATTGGATGACCGTCGTTTGAAGGTTCGTGAGCGAGCTGAAGTCATAGGCATTACAAAAAGGGCTTTACATCGCATATTGGCGGAAAACTTGTTGATGAGAAAACTGTGCGCCAGATGGGTGCCACGTTTGCTCATAATCAAGGCAATGCACCAGTTTACACATCCACTTTTTGCTTCAGCACGTCAGATTTAGCTCTTTTGGATTATTTTTTGGAAGCAAAAAGTTTCTTAGAATGACCCATAGAACAAGAATCGCAACGCGCCTTTGTACATTTCTTCTATATGCTGGAATATTTTGGAAAATACCTATTTTGAAAGATCCGGAGGCTATAAATTAATTTTTGAGCTATGATTTCTTCGACAAAGGTTCTTGGAATGACCCATAGAGCAATAATCGGGATGCTACTTTGTACATGTCTTCTCTATTCTGGAATATTTTGGAAAAATACCTATTTTGAAAGATCCGAAGGCTCGAAATTCTTTTTTGAGCTATGATTTTTTCAGCAAAGTTTTTTGAATAGATCCATAAAACAAGAATCGCGATGCCTCCCAGACAAATGGTTAAATTTGTGTGAAAATTGAATTAAAATTAATTTTTTACAATTTCGTTCCAATTTGCGAATTTCTAAAAAATTTTGTTGAGTTTCGTTGATGTTGCGTTTTTCTACCAAAAAATTCATAAAAAATTACTTCTCAGATGATTTCATAACTATTGAATTTCTTCGTAGGAATTATATTTAAAAAAAAAAATCTCAAAATTTCGTTGACGTTTCTCTTTTCTACAAAATTTCGCTGAAATTTTATTTTTCTTAAAATTTAGTTAAAATTAAATTTTTCTACAAAACTTTATAAAAATTTATTTTTTTACAAAATTTAATTTCTCTAGAAAAATTTGTTAATATTGCATTTTTCTAAAAAATTTATAAAAATTAAATTTTTGTAGAAAATGTTTCACGTTCTTTCGAAATTGTATTTTTATAAAAAAGTTCATAAAAATTAAATTTTGCTGGAAAATTATTAATAATTTTTAAATTTCATAAAAATTTAATTTTTCAGAATTTTTCATAAAAAATTTCATTTTTTTTTTCAGAAAATTTCGTCGAAATTGCATTTTTCTAGAAAATTTAATTCCTCTTCATAGGAATTATATTTTAACAAAAACAAAAAAAAAATTCTCAAAATTTCTCTTTTCTACAAAATTTCGTTGAAATTTTATTTTTCTTAAAATTCAGTCAAAATTTAATTTTTATAGAAAATTTATTTTTCTACAAAACTAAATTTCTCTGGAAAATTTTGTTAATATTTCTAAAAATGTAATAAAAATTTAGTTTTTGTAGAAAATTTTTCACGTTCTTTCGAAATTGTATTTTTATAAAAAAGTTCATAAAAATTTAATTTTGCTGGAAAATTATTAATATTTTTTCTAGAAAATATCATAAATTTTTTTTCTAGACAATTTTGTTTAAATTGCATTTTACTACAGAATTTCGTTGTAGAAAAGTAGTTTAATTTTTATTTCTCTAACATATTTCGTTAAAATTGCATTTTTCTACAAACTTTCATCGATATTATGCTTTATCACAAAATTTTGTTGAAATTTAATTTTTCTAAAAAAATTTCATAAAAAGTATTAATTTACAAAATGTCGTTGAAATTATATTTTTTTATAAAAAATCTCAACAATTTATTTTTTCTAGAAAATGTTGAAAATTTTTTTTCCTCAATATTTTGTTGACATTTCATTGAAATTGAGTTTGTCTACAAAAAAGTTGGAATTGCATTTCCCTCAAATATTTCGTTGAAGTTTTTCACAAAATTTTGTTAAAATTGAATTTTTCTAATAAATTTCATAAAATTTAATTTTTCTACAAAATGCGTTCAAATTTTAGTTATTACCAAATTTTTTTCAAATTGCATTTTGCTACAAATTTAATTTAATTTCTTCTAGAAAATTTCGACAAAATTAAATTTTTCACAAAATTTTGTTGAAAATACATACATTTTTATAGAAAATTTCATATAAATTAATGAATTAAATTTTTCTAAAAAATTTTGAAATTCTACAATAATTTTTCTCAAAATTTTTTCCACAAAATTGCATTTTTTGAAAAATAATTGAAATTGCGTTTCTCTAAAATAATTTGTTAACACTGCCTTTTCTACAAAATTTTGTTAAAATTGTATTTTTCTAACATATTTCGTTGACATACAATTTTTAAAAAATTTCCTTGACATAAAATTTTCCACAAAATTGCATTTTGTGAAAAATAATTGAAATTGCGTTTCTCTAAAATAATTTGTTAACATTGCCTTCTCTACAAAATTTCGTTAACATTGTATTTTCCTAACATATTACCTTGACATAAAATTTTTAGAAAAGTAGTTGAAAGTTCGTTTACATTTTATTTTTTTTTAAATTTAATTTTTCTAGAAAAATTCATAAAGATTAATTTTTCTACAAAATATAATTTCTCTAGAAAATTTCGTTTGTAATGAATTTGTTTAAAAAATTTCGTACATTTGCATTCTACAAATTCGTTAAAATTGCGAATTTCTAAAAAATGTTGTTGAGTTCCGTTGATGTTGCGTTTTTCTAGAAAAAAATTCATAAAAAATGACTTCTCAGATGATTTCATAAATATTGAATTTTCTGGAAATTTCATAGATTTAATTTTTTCAGAAAATTTCGTCGAAATTGCATTTTTCTAGAAAATTTAATTCCTCTTCGCAGGAATTATATTTTTACAAAAACAAAAAAAAAATCCCAAAATTTAGTTGAAATTTCTCTTTTCTACAAAATTTCGTTGAAATTTTATTTTTCTTAAATTTCCCTCAAATATTTCTTTGAAATTTAATTTTTCTAGAAAATTTCGTCAATATAATATTTTTGACAAAATTTTGTTAAAATTGAATTTTTCTAAAAAAAAATTTCATCAAAATGAATTTTTCTACAAAATGCTGTCAAATTTTAGTTATTACAATTTTTTCAAATTCCATTTTGCTACAAATTTAATTTAATTTCTTCTAGAAAATTTCGACAAAATTACATTTTCACAAAATTTTTTGAAAATACATAAATTTTTATAGAAAATTTCATATAAATTGATGAATTAAATTTTTCTAAAAAATGTTGAAATTCTACAATAATTATTCTCAAAATTTTTTCCACAAAATTTCATTTTTGAAAAATAATTGAAATTGCGTTTCTAGAAAATTTGTTAACATTGCCTTTTCTACAAAATTTCGTTAAAATTTTTTTTTCTAACATATTTCCTTGACATAAACTTTTTAGAAAAGTAGTTGAAAGTTCGTTGAAATTTTAGTTTTCTTAAAATTTATTTTTTCTAGAAAATTTCATAAAGATTAATTTTTCTACAAAATTTAATTTCTCTAGAAAATTTCGTTGATAATGAATTTTTCTAGAAAACTTCATATAAATTTAATTTTTGTAGAAAATGTTTCACGTTCATTTGAAATTGTACTTTTATAGAAAAGTTCATAAAAATTGAATTATAATGGAAAATTATTAAAATTTGTTTGTCTACAAAAATAGTTGGAATTACATTTCCCTCAAATATTTCGTTGAAATTTACTTTTTCTAGAAAATTTCGTCAACAGCACATTTTTTACAAAAATTTTTTAAAATTTAATTTTTCTCAAAAATTTCATAAAAAAAAATTTTCTGCAAAATTTAGTCAAATTTTAGTTATTACAAAATTTTTTTCGAATTGCATTTTTCTACAAAATTTAATTTCTTCTAGAAAATTTCGCCGAAATTACATTTTTCTCAAAATTATGTTGAAAATACATACATATTTTTCTCAAAATTTATTTGTTTTTTTTGTTAAAATTCGACAAAAAATTGTCTCCAAATTTTTGGATGAAATAATTTTTTCCTACATTCAATTAAATTTTGCTAAAAAAAATTGCAATTTCAATTGTCCTTTTTTTAGAAAAGTAGTTGAATTTTAATTTATTTCTCTACATTCGAGACATTATTTTAGAAAAGTAGTTGAAAGTTCATTGAAATTTTATTTATAACTTTAATGCCAATACATGTTGTTTAGTAGCCACTGTTCATCTCAAAATGGGCGTATTCAAAACCACTTTTGATACACAAATTGACAAATTCATATCTTCTGCAGCAATCATCCAAATTTAATCTTCTTCTGTATTACATTTCAAATACCACTAAACTGACAAAGAGTAAACCAACTTCCATATCGAATTTTTCACAAAGTGAGGTTATACTTTAGTCGGTTTACTCGACTAACTTGTTTTATATTTTAATTATATTCTATGCATTTTCTTGTAAAGCGTGAACTTTGTATTACTTTAATAGACCATTTGCCAAGAAGCAATAATTGATATTGCTTCACTTTGCAAATTTGAAAATTATCATAGAAATTTGCATAACGACATAGTTTCATGATTCATTTGGCGTCTAATCGTAATTTCCATATACAATTTTCAGTGTTCTATGGCTAATGAATACAATTTGCGAGTAATACTTGTATTAGTAGTTATACTCTTATGCAGATAAACAGATACGAGTCAGTCACACACATTGTCAGAGTATCTACTAAACACTAAGCGACAAAATAGTACTGTTTTGAACGCAGCAACAATTTCCAACCCATTTTCGTTTAATTAAAAATTCATCAGTTGTTGCAAAGTCGAGTAAAACTCGGCCAAAAGGTTAATGTTATCCTCTTTAGCATTTCGTTTTTTTTTTTTTTGTACTGAACTGTAAACATTTTATGAAAAGTGTTGGCTTTTGCAGTTTCCGAGGCTTTAATGAAGGGTTAAATGTTGAACTTTTTGCAGACTAATAAACAAGATAATCAAATGCAAGTGATGTGTATGGAATTTTATGATGAGATGTTGTCCTAATTTTAAGTAAAATGACTTTTTTGCATAGTAAATAGTTTGCATTTTTCTTGACCTACTCAACGAATTAATATTGTTAAAATTCTTTATAACTTAGATGATGGTCTTAAAAGAAATAAAAATTACGTTAAAATAAAAATAATTATAATACATAATTCATTGTACATAATATAAAAATATTTTCTTAAATTAAAAAGAAAAAAAATAAATTACCTTTGTGAGCAACGGCGTATAAACCTGTAAAAAATATAAGAGAAAAAATTAATACATTTCATATGGAGTAAATTTTGTATAATTATTAAAAAACAAGTAAGAAAGTTTCAGACAAATAAACCAACTACGGTATAACCTCACTTCTTGAGTAATGTAGTACGGTACTTCGTACAGTGGGAGAAATTAAAAAGGCAAAATAATTCTCCGGTTTCTTAACCAGACAACGATTGTGATAAAGAAGAGGTACTAGAGAAGTTAAGTTTGGAATTTGTGCCCCTTATGGTATGGAGCGGAGGAGCTACAGGGCCCCAAAGTTGGCTACCTCGGATGAACAATATGTTAAAGCGAGTGTAACTTTCGTCTTTTTTTCCGCCTTTTACACCTCACAGTTATCTTGTATAGTTACCGAGATATCTGAAAATTAAATTGGTTCTTTTAATTTTTTTTGGAAAAAAGTATATGTCGTATTTTGGAATTATCAAAAAAGAACGGCTCAAAAATTTTAGCTTCTATAATTTACACCATTTTTGCAAAAAATTCAAAAGGAAAGCCACATTTTCTGCAATCTCAAAGGTAGAATATTAAAATTTTTATATCTGGTAAGGTGTTGCAAGATAAACTGCAAAAGAAATTTGGAGCGCGGCTATTATTATTGTAGATATAGGGGAAAATGCAAAAAAATCCCCTTTTTGGAGATTTTTGAAATTATTTTGGGAATTGTGGGATTGACTTTTGCAAGTATAGTGATCCGCGAAATACCGTCGATTTGTGATATCATTACCTACAAACTACAAAATATTACATTGAAATACATATGTTAATTGTTAAATATGTTATGTCCATTTTAGATTTGGGTCAGAATAAAAAAATTTTATGCGCATTTTAATTTTTGAAAAAATTATAAAAAAAATGGTTTTTGTGTTTTACGAAATTTGTAATTGCTCTCGAACGGCTGAACCGAAATTTTTTTTGGATATTTCAGGGCTAAATATAAACACATTTTTTAAAAAAATGTTTACAAAAGCTTTTTTTAAAAAACTTTGTAAAAAAAATTGCTTTCCCTCAATTTTTTGTCAAATTTTAAAGAATTTTTGGGAGACTCAATATTTTTAAAAGTTATGGACGAAATACCAAGACTAGTCTGGTCATAACTATTTGTACTATTGGGTATATCGTTTTTTTTCGTCATGTAGGAAATTTTATTGCCCATCCAGGCATGTTGATACTGATGAAATCGGTGCATATTGTGCTCCGATATTTACAAAATATTAGCACACGGTAATGGAAAAAATTAAAAATTCAATTTTTAATTGCAGATATCTCGGTAACTATACGAGATAATTCTTAGGTTTAAAAAGTTTTTTGTAGACCTCACTTAGTAGAACACACACAAAAATTTTTATAAATCGGAAGAAATAAAATATATTTTATAAATCGGAAGAGAAACACGAGTTACACGCGCTTGAACATTTTCTTTACCCGATGTGGCCAACTTTGAGGCCCTCTAGCTCCGCCCCTGTCTGACATAGGGGGCCCAAATATAAAACTTAACTTCTCTAACAGCTCCTCATCTCCCATGCCAAGGTTGGTCGTAATTAGTTGTCTGGTTAAGAAACGGTCGAATTATTTCCCATTTTTAATTCGTACCACTGTGCAGTGTTTTGCAAAAACTAACGAAAATTGTCAGACTAGTCTTGGTATTTCGTCCATAACTTTTACAAATATTGAGTGTCCCAAAATTTTTTTTACTGTTCTGGATTTGCAAGCAATGGGAAGCAATTTTTTCTACAAAGGGTTTTTCAAAAAGATTTAGTAAAAAATTAAAAAAAAAAAATACAAAAAAATGGCGCATTGTGTCCTATTTAAAACAAAGTAAACTTTGCAAAAATCGGTTTAGCCGTTCGAGAGCAGTTACAAATTTCGTAAAACACAAAAACAAACATTTACCAACAACAAAAACAACTTCGAATTGTCGAGGGAAAAAGAACACGGCGGCAGGCGATTGACTTGAAATTACTCTTACTTGAAAAACAATTCCTATATGCAAATTTGGAATAACTTTCGTATAAGTAGAAGTAATGACATGTGGACCGCAGGACAAAAACAACAATACTGCATCCGAAGAGTTGACTTACTCATGTTGGATTTCAAGGTCATTTTCTTTTTCACTTGACTATTCAAAAAATACCTTCCTTCACTTTGAAGGAATTCTTTGAGCTTCAGCTCAACTCCACAGTGAGAAAAACCATAAAATATTTTTTTTTAATTTTTTTAAAAATTTAAATGCCCATTACATTTTTTCAAAAACATTTTTTTTTTTAAAAATTATAGCGAGCCAAAAATAAACTACATAGGTCGATATTAAATATTCTGACCAATTTCTGATTGCATTTGTAAATTGTTTTTTTTCAGTTTTTTCCTGATCGTGTCCCAGATATTTGTTTAATATCAGGGCAAAATATAAACACATTTCTCTCACATCAACTTTTCTGAATTGACAATAAAATTTCAGTCACATGTGTCCACTGAGTCAAAAGTTATGGCCATATCAATTTATATTTTCAAAAGTACGCAAATTTTCTATTTTATTGCGAAAATGTATATCGAGGGCTTATATTCAAAAGTTTCTCGAAAATGAGTTTCTGATGGCAAACTATTCTCTGATTTGGATGTCATCTGTCTTATAAATTTGGAAATGAATTTTGTTCCTAAAGCAATTTTTCTAATAAATTTTTCAATAGGGATGATATGATTTTGAAGCGACGTTTCGGTCATTTGTAATAGGTCATGATCTGTCATTTGTTTTTCATTGTATTCAGTAGAGTTTACAATTTCATCATGAAGAGATATACACAAGAACAACGTTTACAAATTATTCAGTTTTATTATCAAAATAATAGTTCTTTTTTTTTAAATCCAAAAAAACTCTTCCCAGTCGACCTACGACCTTGACACCCATGAGCAATATTTTAGCTCTCGTTAAGAGCTATCTTTTTTGCCACTGACCGAGTGTGGCTACGTGCCCACAGCAAACGAAACAATTGAATTTTTGCGAGAAAAATTTTGGAGATTCGATTATTTCAAGAAAATGTGATATTGAATGGCCTCCAAGAAGTTGCGATTTAACACCATTAGACTATTTTTTGTGGGGTTATTTGAAGTCATTGGTCTTTCGAAATAAACCAGTCTGTCTTCAAGCTTTACAAGTCAATATTGAACGTGGCATTCATGACATACGACTTGATTTAGTGAAAAAAGTGTTCGAAAATTGGGTTCATCGAATTCGTTCCTGCAGAAGAAGTCGTGGAGGCCATTTGAATGACGTTTTATTTAGAACTTAATTGTATCGATTGTACTTCACATTAAATAAGAAACTTTTAAATTTCCTTAACAATAAGTGTGTTTTTTTTCAAAGAAATCATATCACACTTAGTGGAAAACCCTTTGAGAGTTCTTAGTTCAACAAATAATAAAACCGAGCTAGACCCAATATAAAATATTGGGAGGCAGAGTTTAAACGGGACCGTACGAGCTGTCAAGATGTACACTGTAGTGGTCAACCAATTAATGTGTCCACGCCAGAAATGGTTAAAAAAAAATCCATAAAATAATACTCGTATTGGATGACCGTCGGTTAAACGTTTGTGAGCTAGCTGCAGTGATAGGCATTTCAAAAAGTGCTATACATCGCATATTGACGGAAACTTCGCATTGAGAAAGATGTGCGCAAGATGGGTGCCGCGTTTGCTCACAATCAAGACTATGCACCAGTTCACCCATCCACTAATGCGATGGCCAAAATCAATGGATTAAAGTTTGAATTGCTTCAGCATTTTAGCTCCCTCGGATTATTTTCTGTTTCCAAACTTGAAAAAAATTACTCGGCGCAAAAAGATTGTCCAGCAATGAAGAGATGGTGGTTGCAGTTGATGGCTATTCAGGGGATTCAGGGTTATCGAAGCCATTTAAAATCGCTGGAAAAAGTCTATCGAGCTAAAAGGAGATTATTTTCCCAAATTTGTTGAGTTTTCTTTGCTAGGTCGGCGAATTTGTGACCGCCCTCGAATATTTCTTTCGGCTTTTCTGCTTTTGTTTCATTAATGTCATTTGTCATAGTATTGATGTCATCATTTTGTTATGTAAGAGTGTCATTAAGGCAAAAACAACCTCTCCGTTAAGTGTAATTTTCGCGTATGATAGTGTACATTTTAGACTTTGGATTTACCCCCGAAGATTGCATTGTTTATTATTAAATAAATAGTTATTACGCTTCATTTTACGGTTGAATATGTTTGTTGTTCAATGAATGAATTGTTGGGATGACGACAACGACAGCGACGACGATACGGCTGTATGAGTCTGTAATACTTGTACAAATAATGATTTAATAGCATATCTAGAAGGGAAGATACATTACACATTGCAAAATAGGCTTCCATAGATATACGAGTACCAACAATATGCACATACATAGGAAGGTATAACAGCTCCAATGAATATATTGGATACAAACAGGTGCAGGGCAAATGATGTGTAACTGAAGTTGTCTGTCTATCCGTCAGTCAGTCCATCTGACTGTACGTTCGTTACACGATAAACCACAATTAAGTGGTGCTGCAATAATCAATTTTTATTTAACATTTGACTTTTTGTTTGATTTAGAAATGTTGCATGTCGAAGATTAAGTTACAAAATATATTTTGAAATTAGGGATTTTTATACTAATTGCTGTAATGGTTCAATAGGCGATGGATGCATATACGTGTTTTATGAATTTCCGTTTCATTTCAAGTTTCATCTCTTATGAAACAAAATACTTAAATGTTACTTTGTTGCTGAATATATCACCTGCAATTGCTAGTATGGTTTTATGAACTTGTTACAACTACAAAATATTTGCTCCCATTAGGGAAAAAACAAATGTATTTAGATTTTATAGCCATCAAGGAAAAAAATAATCGAACAGTTTAAAAATGTACATTTTAATAAATATATTGTTACTTGTTTGCCGATTTAATAAATGTTATCCAATTAATTTCTATTCAATTAAATAACAAAGACGATACGAGGCAAAACGACAGCAAAAATGTTTCGACAATGGGATGCAAAATTTTTAGGGATGACTGAACTGCAATAAAAAATAGTGCAGATTAAATAACCATATATTAGTTTTGTTAATTTTGTTTGTTTTTTCGGTTTACAATAATATTATCAGGCATGTCACAGAATGCAAAATCGTACAAAAGTTTTAAACCGAAAAATATATGTCGGTTTAAAACTTTCACAAAATCTGTAGTGAAACTTATATTTTTAGTAACTTAAACTCCGAAAAAGTCAAAAAATCTACTATAGATTAAGAATGAATAATATTTGAATTAATTTCAAACAAAAAAAAATATTTCAAGTGCTGTACCCCATAAAACAAAAAACAAGTAGGAAAGTTCAGTCGGGAAAACCGACTTATGAATCCCCTCACCTTGAGTCTCAAAAAAATATTAGCAAATTTATTTATTTTTTTGTTGAATTTAATTTTTTATCAATTTAAATTGCATTTAATAACTTTAAAGTATGTACTGGTATTAAAGTTAAAAGCTGTTAACTTTTGGTACAAAATTGTCCATTTGTGTGGGAGGGACCAAAAGGGGCGGGCCAATAACGCCAATTTTTCTCTGAACTCTGGGTACTATAAAAGCATTACACTGTACAAAATGTGAAGTATTTGTATGCACTGGTATTAAAGTTATAAGGTAATTTTTGGTACAACGTGGTGTATTTGTCTTGGAGGTACCAAAAGGAGCGTGGCAATAATGCCCATTTTTCACTGTATTGTAGGTACTATAAAATCATTACACTGTTCAAAATTTCAAGTCTTTGTATACCCTGGTAATAAAGTTATAAGCTATTAACTTTTGGTTCAAAATTCTCCATTTGTGTGGGAGGTACCAAAAGGAGCGTGGCAACTTCGCCCATTTTTCTCGAGGTAATACAGGGTGGCTGATATGTATTGCAACCAACTTCAGGTTGCTATCATTTCTAAACCGCTAGTCTGATAGCTGACAGATTTATTTAAGTGACAGTTCATTTTATTGTTTACTAGCTGAGCCCGGTGCGCTTCGCTGCCCATGTCAAAATTCGCGCTGTAGAAACTGTATTTTATATCCGATCAGTACGAAATTCGGCAGAAAGAGGTTTGTTATTACATGAAGGAATACTGCCAAATTCGGAGAAAATCGGTTCAGATTTAGATATAGTCCCCATATATATGTTACCCCCGATTTGAAATTCAAGCGCTGTAGAAACTGTATTTTATATCCGATCAGTAAGAAATTCGGCAGAAAGAGGTTTCTATTTTACATGAAGGAGTATTCAGGGAAAATCGATTCAGATTTATATATAACCTCCATATATATGTTCCTCATGATTTGGTTACAAAGCGCTATAGAAGTTGTACTTTACTTCCGATCATTACAAAATTCTACTGAAAGATGTTTCTCAATTTAGGAACGTATATTTCTTAATTTAGCGATTATCGGTTCAAAATAAGATATACATACACACACACCACATTTACCAATTATTCCAAATTATTATCGCAATGACCCTTATCGCATTGTTAGGGAGGTGTAGGGTATTATATAGTCGGCCCCTCCCGACTTTCTGCCTTTCCTTACTGGTATTAGTAATAAATTCACTGAATGAAAAAATACCGAATTCAGTGGAAAGTCCAGAAAATAGAAATGTATACTTATAAAATTTCCAAATTCTTGTTTCATTGATATTGCATCACATTATCATATTGCGATTGTATTGGAGTGAGCAGCTGTAATTATCGCATACCGAGCATTTTTGTTCATGTATTTCCTATATAATACTTGCAAGATATATCAAAATATGGGCTGGGCCACGGCCACTGGTCCTATTCCGCCCATTTGAAAGCCAATCACGTAGACTGCTACCAGATACATATACGAAAAATTTCAACACTCTCGCTAACAAAATGAGCAAGATAATTCAATTTCAAAATTTGGCTTATATGGGCGGTGGCCCGCCCATTGGTCAGATCCCGCCAATTTTTGGACCAATCACGTGGACTGTCACCAGATACATATCTACAACATGACAGCACTCTAGATAAAAAATTGTGCAAGTTATATCAATTTCAAAATTTGGCTTACAAGGGCGGGGCCACGCCCATTGGTCCGATCCCGCCCATTTTCTGACCAATTACGTAGAATGACACCAGATACATATACACAACATTGCAGCACTCCCGATAGCAAATTGTGCAAGATATAAAAATTTCAAAATTTGGTCATTGTGGGCGGGGCCACGCCTATTGGTCCGAACCCGCCTATTTTTGGACCAATCACGTAGATCGCCAACGGATATATATACACAAAATTCCAGGTCTCTCGCTAACAAATTGTGCAAGATATCACATTTTTTAAATTTGGCTTATATGGGCGGTGCCACGCCCATTGGTTCGATCCCGCCCGTTTTTGGATCAATCACGTAGACTGCCACCGTTTACATATACACAAAATTCCAGCACTCTCGCTAACAAATTGTGCATAATATCTCAATTTCAAAATTTGGCTTATATGGGCGGGGCCACGCCCATTGGTCCGGTCCCGCCCATTTTTTCACCAATTACGTAGAATGCCACCAGATACATATACGCAACATTGCAGCACTCCCGCTAGCAAATTGTGCAAGATATCAAAATTTTGTCTATGTGGGCGGGGCCACGCCCATTGGTCCGATCCCGCCCATTTTTGGACCAATCACGTAGACTGCCACCGTTTACATATACACAAAATTCCAGCACTCTCGCTAACAAATTGTGCAAAATATCTCAATTTCAAAATTTGGCTTATATGGGCGGGGCCACGCCCATTGGTCCGATTCCGCCCATTTTTGGAAAATTCACATAATCTGCCATTAAATGCATACAAACAAAATTTCAGCACTATACCTATAATATGAGCAGAAATATCGGATTTTTAACCTGCGATTTGTATGGGAGGTACCACGCCCCTTTGTCCAATTAATTTTTTTTTCTATATAAACCATCTCGTGAAAATTTAGAATCGAATAAAAAAAAAATCATCCAAATCGCTCCAGCCGTTCTGACGTGATGCCATTACACAGATGGACCGTTTCATTTTTATATATATAGACAAGCTTACAAAAGCATTTTGATCTATTGCATTCAGAAAAAAAGTTATTCGTGATGGAATTCAAGCGTGATAGTGTGATTGCTTTATATTTGGGTGGAAAAACACAAGTGGCTATCGTTAGAGCCCTCCAGCATTTAAATGTGAATAAATCTTTTGTTTCTCGTACCATTGCTCGTTACCGTGATACTGGCAGTGTTGCATCGCGTCCAAAAAGTGGACGAAAAAAACGGTAACAACACCAGAAATGATCCGAAAAGTGAAGGCCTGATTTGATCGAAATCCACGCCGCAGTGGTAGAAAAATTGCTCGTGAGCTGAACATATCGCCAGAACGGATACAACGGATACACATATTAAAAAATGAGCTTGGACTAAAGCCATTGAAGTTCCAAAAAGTACAAGAGCTCCCCGATGCACAAAAAAAGTTAGACTGGAAAGAGCCAAGGAGTTGCTTCGCTTGCACGAAAGTGGCCGGTTACCGAATTTGGTTTTCTCCGATGAGAAGCCATTCCAAATTGAGCAGTTTGTGAACAAACAAAATGATCGGGTTTACTTGCCAAAGAGGTCAGCTGAAAATGTACACCTTCGATTGGCCACCAGAACTCAAGCGCCGCCGATGGTAATGGTGTGGGACGCCGTAACGGCCGATGGTCGCTCCCCGCTCGTATTCATCGACCATGGGGTCTACATAAATGCCGAATATTATCGGGCAAATGTCCTAAAGACAGTATTGAAGCCCTGGGCAGACAAACATTTCGGCCGCAGACCATGGACATTCCAACAGGACTCAGCACCATCGCACTCAGCACGCGTCAACCAAGAATGGCTTAAAAAGGAGGTTCCTCGCTTCATTTCTACCGCACAATGGCCACCAAGATCTCCGGATCTCAATCCGTTAGACTTTTGGCCTAGGGCATTTTAGAGAGTAAGGTTCGCACTAAAAAATACCAAAGTGTCGATCATCTCAAGACGACGCTTCGCCGGGAATGGGCCAAAATACCGCAGAGCCACTTTCGTGCAGCGTGTGATGGCTTTGTCGGCCGTTTGAAGGCCATTATTCGTGCCAAAGGTGGCCAATTCGAACAAATCTAAACTGTTTCTAAAATTTTATGTTATTTCCGACATTATTTGCTTTTGAACAATAAAATTAAAAAACAAGTAAGAAAGTTTCAGTCGGGTAAACCGACTAAGGTATACCCTCACTTTGTGAGTAATGTAATATTGAATATTACACGAATTATTCTGTCAATTTGTGTGGGAGCTACCAGAAGGAGTTTAACAAATACACCTATTTTTCGCTGAACAGTAGATACTTTAAATTCATTGCACTGCGCCGAATTTTAAGCGTTTATGTGCACTGGTATAAACGTTATGAGATATTAAATTTTGGTATGATTTGGCCATTTTGTGTGGGAGGTACAAAAAGGGACGTGGCGATAACGCCCATTTTTCACAGGGCTATAGGCACTATAAAAACATTACACTGTACAAAATTTCAAGTATTATTATACACTTGTATTATTGTTATAAGCTGTTAACTTTTGGTGCAAAATGCTACCTTTGTGTGGGAGGTACCAAGAGGGGCGTGGCAACAACTCCCATTTTTCTCTGGACTGTAGGCAATATAAAAGCATAACACTGTGCAAAATTTCAAGTATGTTTATACACCGTTATTAATGTTATAAGCTGTTAATTTTTGGTGCAAAACGGTGCATTTGTGTGGGAGGTACCTAAAGGGACGTGGCAACTTCGCCCATTTTTCTCGAGTTGATAGCGACTAATAAACTAATACTATGTGTGGAATTTCAGAAGATTCGAATAAGTAGTATATTAGTTATTAAATAATTAATATTTCACAACAGTTTAACCCTTTGTGTGGGAGGTACTAGAAGGAGTGGACCAATATGGCCCATCTTCGAACTTAGCCGGAGATAGAAAAAAATATTACCACATACCAAATTTGAAGTCAATCGGTTACTCCTTTCGAGAGTTATCGTGCGCACCAGCCAGCAGACAGACAGACAGACGGACGGACGGACATTGCTCATTCGACTTAAAATGACCCAAAACGGATTTCCTCCGAACATACTTAGGGCTTTAGATCACTCCTTCGATGTGTTACACTTTTTTCTGTAGCAAATGATATATACCCTCGTCACACTAAAGTGAGGGTATAAATATAGCGCTTCACTTTGTTGCATTACATATCAGCCACCCTGTAGTGACTAATAAACTAATACTATGTGTAGAATTTCAGAGGATTCAAATAAGTAGTATAGAAATCAATTAAATAATAATCAATATTTCACAAAATTTTAACCCTTTGTGTGGGAGGTACTAGAAGGAGTGGACCAATATGGCCCATCTTCGAACTTAGCCGGAGATAGAAGAAAATATTACCACATACCAAATTTGAAGTCAATCGGTTACTACTTTCGAGAGTTATCGTGCGCACCAGCCAGCCAGCCAGCAGACAGACAGGCAGACGGACGGACATTGCTCATTCGACTTAAAATGACCCAAAACGGATTTCCTCCGAACATATTTAGGGTCTTAGGTCACTCCTTCGATGCGTTACACTTTTGGTTCATAGCATATGATACATATACGAGTATGCCCGCCTCTCTAAGGTGAGGGGATAATAACAAGAAAACGGGTGAAAAATCATTTTGCAAGTGTTATTTAAAAACTAATTTGTATCTTTAGTGTTGAACATTTTAATTGTTTCCAAAGGGTTATAATCAAAAGTATCCAGTTGTATTATGCCTGATTGAAAGGGCAAAGGGGTTGATGGATGTTTCAGCCATCGACTGAAGGTATGTTTCGGTTCTTCACATGCTTATCAGTGAGGAAGATTTCATGCTAACAATAGTGATACCGGCTTTTTGTGTTGCCTCCAACGTTATAGGCTGATGCAATAACAACAACCACTAATATAAAAAACGAAGCAGCGATTTGCGAAACGATTTTTGTTTTAATTATTGGTTTTGATAAATGAAATTAACTGAAAACATCGAGCACTGTATGACAATATTGAACATTTTGTGAAAAGACGGTAAACCAAAAACATGTTTAAATACAGGGGTTTGCAATACACGTTGAAAAAAATCTCTTCTGTAGTATATTGTCCCAAGCATATTCGGCTTGAAACATATATATCTTTAGGGTACTCTCTAAACATATAATATTTGGTACACACAAAAATTCTATATTTGGAAAGATGTGTTCTAAACAAATCGAAGTTTACATCATCCTATTTGGACTATTTTTTGCCGAAACAAATATTCATTTGGATTAAAGTATTCGGAAAATACCTTAAATGTGTTAAATTTTTCAGTAATTCAATATTAATTTTTTAAACAATTTTCTCGTCGTAATTACGAGTATAATAAACAATAATAACTGAAATCATATAATCTTGGATCGAAATATATACTTGGAATACTCAGAAATTTTAAATGATTGATTTAAAACGTAAGTTAATGCTGCATTTGGTATCATAACTGGGGGGTTCAAACCAAATAAACTAAAACAGAAATTCGAAAAATTCAACAAAATTTTCGAAAAAAATTTTAAATAAAATATATTTGGAGAAATTCCTAAACCATAATTTTATTTGTATTGAAATTCATGTTTTATTTGAGAAATTTAGTTTGCAAATATTATATGTTGTAACATATTAATATACGAGTCCAAATATATTTTATTGATTTTCAAATAAAATTTATTTGCTCACAAATATATAATATTTAAAAATTTGTGTTCCAAATATATTTTCTTTCGATTCAAACATATCAAAAAAGGCGATTTTGCCCCGTGTAGGAGTGATATGATTTCTTTGAAAAAAAAACACTTGTTGTTAAGGAAATTAAAAAGTTTTTTATTTAATGTGAAGTACAATCGATACAATTAAGTTCTAAATAAAACGTCATTCAAATGGCCTCCACGACTTTTTCTGCAGGAACGAATCCGATGAACCCAATTTTCGAGCACTTTTTCCACTAAATCAAGTCGTATGTCATGAATGGCAAGTTCAATATTGACTTGTAAAGCTTGAAGAGAAAGACCAATGACTTCAAATAACCACACAAGAAATAGTCTAATGGTGTTAAATCACAACTTCTTGGAGGTCATTAAATATCACAATTTCTTAAAATAATCGAATCTCCAAACTTTTCTCGCAACAATTCAATTGTTTCATTTGCTGTGTGGCACGTAGCCACAATCGGTCAATGGCAAAAAGAAAGCTCTTAATGAGAGCTAAAAAATTGCTCCTGGGTGTCAAGGTCGTAGGTCGACTGGAAAGTGTTTTTGTTTGCATTTTAAAAAAAATTGACTTGGCATCATTTTCAAATGTGTACGGAAAGTTTATGCTCTAGCTCTTTAACGGTATTTCGGATCGGGAATCGGTCAATGGCAAAAAGATAGCTCTTAACGAGAGCTAAAATATTACTCATGGGTGTCAAGGTCGTAGGAAAGTGTTTTTTTTTTATTTAAAAAAATGGACTTAGCGCACAATTGGAGAACGATTATTTTGATAATGATATAATTTGAATAATTTGTAAACGTTGTTCTTGCGTATGTATATATCTCCATGATGAAATTGTAAACACTACTGAATACAATGAAAAACAAATGACAGATCATGACATATTACAAATGACCAAAACGTCACTTCAAAATCATATCATCCCTATTGCAAAACCCGTTACTACCACCATCTGTATATCAGGTCGCCCTCGCTTATCTGAATTTATTTCTAAAAAATAATAATTTGCTATGACAGCAGAGCTGCTGTAGACAAAAATTATTTCTTGTTTCTTTGCAAAAAAGTGCAAATAATTACACTACGCAACAAACAATTTTTTTTTGTGTCCTAGACCTAAAAATTATTTTTTTGTATAGATTGTGGCATACTGTTATATAAAATCCAAAAAAAATTTTATGGATGAATTTTTTTAAAAAAATGTTTATTAAAAATACTATTATCGTCGAAGGTACCCTTAGTATTTGCATACTTCTCCAAATCAATCAGGCTTATACTGGTCCAAATACTGAATGTACTTTCCATGAAAGCTGGAATTAAAAAAAACCAAATTTTTATGGTAAATTTTTTTTTATATTTTTTTCGTATCTGTGACACCTAATTGCACCAGAAACTGTTATCCACATCCCTTGGACAAAAATTTTGTTGCATAGTGTTATTAAGCCAAGAAATGAAGAAAAGATATCTTTTACTGCTGCTACTGCATACGAAAAAAAACTGAATCACATCACTAGAATAATTAAACAATGAGCTAATATGTACTATGGGAGAATTTAGTAATCAACAAAAAGAAAAAAACAGACGATAGTCTCTATCTTTGCCGCAAATTGCAGGAAAAAAAGGAGGACTATTCACCACCACTTTTCCCAAACAGACATACTATTCCATTTAACTTTAATAAAAATACAAAAACGAGCAAAATATGCGTTCGCACATTCACTTTTGTTATGAGATTTTATTTCATAAGATTTCCAAAAACAAAAATCATACACCGTTTTTTTTTATTGACAAATTATGCAGATTGGCCCCACCACTCCTCAGATCGTTGTAGGCTATTGTCTTTTTGAATTGGTTGTTATAATTAAAATTTATTAATTAAATGTATGTTATTTAAATTAGCTGAAATGAACAAATTCCATTCAAAATGTTTTTTTAATAGATTCGAAATGAATTTAAAGATGTGATTGGACCGAACGAACACAAGTTTTGATTATTTAACGAAAGAGAAAAAAAAAATAGTTGACAAAAATATGTTCAAGGTTATTTCAGACGTTATTAATAATAATTTATTATATTGTTTTTATTATTATCTATACATATATCTGCATTGTTATCTCTGAAAAGTGATGTCGTCTGTTTGTTTTAGTTAAAAGATGTTGTTCTTATTTCATAGTTTTTAAGGCCGATGGAATATGGAATTGAAAAGCATAACAAAATTATACTTATACATATTAATGATTCTCATAATAATATCTATTAAACGCTATGTATATAAAATTCCACTTCAAATCAGAAAAAAATATATCAATGGTCATAATTCAATTTTCAAAATTAAATTCCGCACTTTTCTGATAAGAATTTTTAATAAAATTATATTTAATTTTCCTCTCAAGTGTCACCACCAGTTACAGATTTCACAGAATTTGACCTAAAAATATGTTCTTCCATTGCCATTAATCGATATTAAAATATATATAAACGATAATACGTTATATCTCTCTTTCGGTATTTTTCATTTTCCAAAGCGCGAAAGTGTTTTTGTAACAAATTGTCAAACCATGAAAAATGCAGATGTAAGTAATTCATGCGGAGCAACAAAAAAAATCGAAACGCCATAATGCATAAAAACGATAATGACCCAAAAAACTATGTGGCCAACAAATAAATGAAGAACTCACCATCTGAAATCTGGAGCACTTTACTTGACTACAACGATATGATACTTTACGCGACATGACGTGTGAGGAGTGAGTGAGTGAAGGGAACGAGAAAAAAAATATACACAGAAAAATCATTATAATAACCCAGAATAGTTTCACAGACAAACACTCAAGAAAAGAAACATTAAAAGATGTGTAAAAAGATCAAATCGATAAAAAAAACATCAAAGAAATTAAGGGAAATGTATCAAAGTTCATATTGAAATCTGTCTTGCAATATTATTTCTTACTACACTGAAAAAAAATTTACATAAAATTAAAGAATTGCTCCAAAGATGTCCTTAGTCATTCTGTACTTAAAATATAGATAATTTAATTAATATTAATAACATTTTCTTTATTTTAAGTAAAAAACGTATTTATTTCAAAGATTAAAGACGTCTTTGGAGCCATTCCTTAACATTTTTTGTACAGTGTATGTAATTGCCCCCTTGTCACAATATTTCTTTTTTATTTGAACAGACTTTTGATTTTTAGTGTTGAAATTTGAGAGTAGGCTCTTGTAGAGGAGGGAGGATGAGGAGTTGAAGGCATATGTGGGTTGATGCTTCCATTGTCTGTAATAGACAACGCAATGACACTTTCAAACGCAACATCACTTTTCAACATGAAACATGTAACATGCATCATCATACTTCGTACATACTATGTACATTGTTCATGATTTTAATGATGAGAACAATAATGATATGTTAAAAAGTGAAACAATTGAGAACAAAAGTGAAGATAAAATAGGCGTTAACATTCTAGACATATAGATGTTATTATACTCGTAGAACGTTAAGAAAAATTAAACAAAACAAAATCTTAAAGTTGTACGCTAAAAGTAAGTTGTACTTCTGTAGTATATTGTCGCAAACATAATCTGCTTTATACATACATATGTTTAGGGTACACTCCAAATACATAATATTTGGCTCACACATACATATATTATATGTTTGGAAGGATGTTGTTCTAAATAAATGTTTCATTCAAATATTTTTTATTTGGAACTAATATTTCCGAAAAAATTAATAAAATGTATTTAGGTATTTTGGCAATGTTTAGCAATTTAAATTTAAACGCAAGTTTTCTGTTTTTTATTAGTCCAAGGTGTAATTTTTTAGATAAATTGTATAACACAATTTTTGTCGAAGGGCTGTGCATAACATTTTCTGGTGTAGTATGGAGTCCTAAACACGAAAAAAAAATATTTAAACAATTTATATATATATATATCATTTGATACGTACAACAAGTAAGAAATTTCAGTCGGGTAAACCGACTAAGATATACCCTCACTTTGTGAGCAATTTAAATATGCAATTTTAAAAACTCTACACTGTGCAGAAATTTTGAGTACATATTTACATGTATATGCCTTGGTATTCCCTATATATACTCTGTGAAATTTGTGTACAAAATGGTACGTTTGTGTGGGGAGTACAAAAAGGGGAGTGCTAATAACGCCCATTTTTCGACAGACTGTAGGTACAATAAAAACATTACACTGTACAAAATTTTAAGTTGTTGTAGGCACCAGTATTAAAGTTATAAGCTGTTAACTTTTAGTACAGAATGGTACGTTTGTGTGGGAAGTACCAAAAGGGGCATTGGCAATAACACCCATTTTCATTGGACTGTAGGTGCTATAAAACCATTACCCTGTACACAATTTAAAGTATTTGTACATATGCACTAGTATAAATGTTATAAGCTGTTAACTTTTCGTAAAAAATTTTACCTTTGTGTGGGAGGTACCAAAAGAGGCATCTAACTTCTATACTACCTATTCGAATTTCCTAAAATTCTACACATAGTATTCGTTTATTAGTCGCTAACACCATGAGAACAAGTAAAAAAGTTCAGTCGGGTAAACCGACTTATGAATCCCCTCACCAAAAAATATTTGTAAATGTCTTTATTTTTTTTGTTTTAATTAATTATTATCAATTTAAATGGCATTTAATAACTTAAAAGTAAGTGCTGGTATTAAAGTTATATGCTGCTAACTTTTGGATGCAAAATGGTCCATTTGTGTGGGAGGTACCAAAAGGGGCGTTCCAATAAAGCCCACTTTTCTCTTGATTCTAGGTACTGCAATAGCATTACACTGTACAAAATTTCAAGTATTTGTATGCACTGGTACTAATGTTATAAGCTGTTAACTTTTGGTACAAAATGGACCATTTGTGTGGGAGATACCAAAAGGGGCGTGCCAATAACGTCCACTTTTCTCTGGACTCTAGTTACTATAAAAGCGTTAAACAATACAAAATATCAAGTATTTGTATGCGCTTGTATTAAGGTTAAAAGCTGTTAACTTTTGGTGCAAAATGGTCCATATGTGTGGGAGATACCAAAAGGAGCGTGGAAAACTTTCAAATCTTTCTCTAAGTGATTGCTGCTAATAAATTAGTAATATGTGACGAATTTTAGAAGATTGGAATAAGTAGTATAGAAGTTATTTAAGAATCAATTTTCACAAAATGTTAACCATTTGTCGGGGAGCTACTGGAAGTAGTGGACCAAAATGGACCATCTTCGAACTTTGTCGGAGATAGAGAAAAATATTACCGCATACCAAATTTGAAGTCAATCCATTAATCCTTTCGAGAGTTATCGTGTGCCCCAGCTAGACAGGCAAATAGACTGACAGGACGGATATTGCTGAAATGACTTAAAATTTCCTAAACCAAAAAACTAAATCGACATACTAATGCATGCAATAGACAGAAAGTAACTGCAACATATGGTCCCAAACCAAAATAAATTCTGACTGAAACAAATTCTGACAAAAGCACAGGCCAACAAAAAATAACAACAGCACAAAATAAAAAATTCGCAAAAATATTTTTTGGCGAATTTTTTTACGAAATTGAAAATAGTTTTTGCATTTTTGTTAAGAACTACCTTTTTATTTTTTTTGCTCAAGCGAAAGCTTATGCCATTTGCTTTGACAGCCTAAAAGGAATTTATGGGATGGGACTTGCAAATATATCAAAATAAAGGTTTGGTATCTCGAAATCACGTTTTTTAAATTTTTTTTGCAATTTATTTGGTTAACTGCGTGGCTGACGTGTTTGTGAAATTTTAAATTGAAACTCATACCCAAAACTAGACAGATTTACCTTTCCAACGGTATATAAAAAAATAGAAATAAAAAAGTAGTTGTTGACAAAAATAAAAAAAAAAACAATTTTTAATTTCGCAAAAAAATATTTTTGCGAATTTTTTATTTTTTTTTTTTTGTTAAAGATTGAAGAAAAGGCTGTCGAAAACACGTTGGCCAAATTTTCAAAATGCAATAGGTAAAAACTTATTTGGATGGGACAAAAGGGCCGTTTGACCAAAATTTCAAAATTCAACACCCTCCAACTCGGACAGTCCTTAACCGATCTGGTTTGAAATTTGTGTCATAACTACTATCCAATAGGACTAAAGTTGGTGCAAGTTTCATCCCAATCAGAAGACATCGATTTTAAAAATGCACTCACTTGATATGAAATCTCCCATATACTCGTATTAATTACATTCAGTTAATCTCAAGACTTTAATGTTTGTATATTAAGTGCAATTTTTCGCATTCTAGTTTTATCAATCCCCATTTTCTAATGGTGAATCGAGTAAAGCAGAATGGCGTTACGCCACTTTCAAAATAAACAGTTCAAATCTGCGCAGTGGCACAACGGACCCTGGGACCTCGATAAAGGCCGTAAGGCCACAGAAAGACTATATGGTGTTCGAATGAAAGAAAAACTCCTCCTGATTAAAAAATAAAATAAAAAAAACAATCCAGGCCTTAACATATAGAAGCCCCGAAAGGAGAGCCTAAAAGTTGCAAACTTTGGCAAAGAAATATAATTCCTATGGCGAAACCACATAAAGTATGCATTTTTTTTTTATTTTTTTCTTCATTTTTGGAATATTGAAATTTTTTCATTCGCCGCTGAGTCCGAATTTTTAAAATTAACCTATGAATTTTGTTTTTGCCTCAAAAGAGTATAAAAGTTGCTAAATGGCAAAATACGATTTCGGCACATTTATTATTGAAAAAAAACTGTCCGAAATTTAAAAAAAAGCATTTTTGTTATTTTTACGTAATTTTTAATTGCTGTTAAACGGCTGGACCGATTTTTACAAAATTTAGGTCGTTCGAAAGAAAACATTAAAGGGTATTTTTATGCGTTTTTTGGTTTTCACGAAATTTTTAATTCTGTTAAACGACTGAACCGGCTTTTACAAAGTTTACGTCGTTTTAGAAACTAAAAAATCCATTTTTTATTGAATTTTTTGCAAAACTTTAATATAAACAATTGCTCCCCTTCGATATTTTTCAAGTCTACACAAAATGTGCAACAGACTCTCACAAATCCAAAACAGTAATTGGATTTAACATTTATGGAAGAAATACTAAGGAAGGTCTGGAAATTCTTGACATGTTTCTGCAAAACCCTGGGTGTAAAATTTCATACAAACGCATTTACAAATTTTATGTTTAAAAAAAAAAAAATCTACAAGGCGATGGCCCGTTATATTCTCTCTCAATCGATGTAAACTTTGAAAAATTGGTTCATTCGTTTAAGAACATTAAAAACTTGGTAAAACCCAAAAATTCATGTTTCTGAATTCATTTAAAATTTAAAATCCGCTTAAAATTATGAAATTATTTTTTTTTTTTCAAAAAATAAATGATAGGCATATCTGATTTTGCCATTTAGCTACTTTTTATAAAGTTTTTAGGCAAAAATAAAATGCATAGGTTAATATTAAATAATAAACGGTGTATGTGACCCGTTGTGCCACTGGGCATATTTTTGCATTTATTTATTTTGTTTTGATATGTGCCCGCTAAAGTGCAATTTAACCATATTCTGAAAATTTTACTAAAAATAGCCCAAATGGTAATTTTCAAAACCATTTGGGGGTTTTGATGCACTAATGGTTTGCTATCATGTCCAATGGGTCTCGTTCGAGAAAGATTTTATGAGTCAGATCTTGAGAATAAAAATGGGTGAAGTTCCCATCTCCAACAATGGAAACATTTGGTACAAAAAGTTAACAGCTCATAACATTATTAACAGAGTATTTATATACTTCACATTTTGTACTGTGTAAATATTCTTCGAATTATCTTTGAAATTGGTTCAATCGATATAAAGTAAATTGTTTGGGAAATAACTTCATTGTATATTTTTGTTCAATTGAAATTCTTCAAAAATTTCCACAAAAAATTATTCTAATTCTATTGTCTTTTGGATTAAGATGATAATGACGATATGATAAATGTCTCTAAAAAACATTGTGCAAACAAAACACCTAAAGTTTTATTTATTTATCCATTGTAAGTTTAGCTAAACTTGACACATTTTGTATAGTTTGCAAAAAGCCATTATTGAAATTGTTGCTAATTTGTGAAAAAATGTTAATAAACAATAGATTGAGTAGAGTTTGTTTTGTTGCTACTTTTTTTCTGTCTAGAGATTAACAAATCGCAAAAAAACTATTGACACAAACAATGAAAACATTTGTGCAGAGAATAGAAGAAACCTGTTCCATTCAATGGGAGAGAACAGTGTGGACCAACCTTGGACACAAAAAAATTCTAATTGAGGACAATTTCACTAATGATATTTGGCATATATGAAATTTATGATTTTAATTCCCATTCTATCAATAATGAAATATATTGTATGAAGTTTTATAATCTGCTTTCCTTTGTTAGGTTGGTCCCACCTGCATTGCCAGCTACACTCTACAATTTATGATTTTTTTATATAATTTATTTTTTCCATTTTGTGATTTATCTTATACGAATTTAAAACCGGCTGTTATGGCTCGGCCAGGCAAGGCACATGCCCGGGTGCTAAACTGAGCCAAATGGTCTTGCCTAAGCTCTAGCTATGCAGAAACTATGCAAATGTGAACACGTGCTCCTCCAGCCAACCAGACAGTCAACCATATATCTGTCTGCACTGCCAATACCTACAACACGAATAATTCAAAGAGTTTTGCATAAGAGAAAATCCAATGGATAACAGACAACTTTCAAGTTAAAGAAATATAGTAACGCCTAAACTGCAACAGATACAAAGGCAGACAGACAGAAAGAGGAACGTACAGATGGATGGACGGACACCCAAAAGATACAGTCTGATAATCTCAAGACAAAGATAGAGTTCAAACGGAAAATAAAATTTGAATTTTCTCAGATGTGTTGATAAGAAAACAAGTAAGAAAGTTTCAGTCGGGTAAACCGACTAAGGTATACCCTCACTTTGTGAGTAATGTAATATTGAATATTACTCGAATTATTCTGTCAATTTGTGTGGGAGGTATCATAAGGGGTTTATCAAATACACCTTTTTTTTTGCTGAACATTAGATACTTTAAATTCATTGCACTGTGCCGACTTATAAGCATTTGTGTGCACTGGTATAAACGTTATGAGACATTAAATTGTGGTATGATTTGGGCATTTTGAGTGGGAGGTACAAAGAGGGGCGTGGAAATAACGCCCATTTTTCACAGGGCTATAGACACTATAAAAACAGTACACTGTACAAAATTTCAAGTATTTTTATACACTGGTTTTAATGTTATAAGCTGTTAACTTTTGGTGCAAAAAGGTACCTTTGTGTGGGAGGTACCAAAAGGGGCGTGGCAACAACACCCATTTTTCACTGGACTGTAGGCAATATAAAAGCATAAGACTGTACAAAATTTCAAGTATTTTTATACACTGTTATTAATGTTATAAGCTGTTAACTTTTGGTGCAAAATGGTGCATTTGTGTGGGAGATACCAAAAGGGATGTGGCGACTTCGCCCATTTTTCTCGAGCTGATAGCGACTAATAAGCTAATACTATGTGTGGAATTTCAAAAGATTCGAATAAGTAGTATAGCAGTTATTAAAGAATCAATATTTCACAACATTTTAACCCTTTGTGGGGGGAGGTACTAGAAGGAGTGGACCAATATGGCCCATCTTCGAACTTAGCCGGAGATAGAAAAAAATATTACCACATACCAAATTTGAGGTCAATCGGTTACTCCTTTCGAGAGTTATCGTGCGCACCAGCCAGCAGACACACAGACAGACAGACAGACAGGCAGACAGACAGACAGACAGACAGACAGACAGACAGACAGACAGACAGACAGACAGACAGACGGACGGACATTGCTCATTCGACTTAAAATGACCCAAAACGGATTTCCTCCGAACATACTTGGGGTCTTAGGTCACTCCTTCGACGTGTTACACTTTTTTCCGTAGCAAATGATATATACCCTCGTCACACTAAAGTGAGGGTATAAATATTGACATTTATTTGCATGTCAAATCTCACAATTTAAAAAAACTGAGAAAGGCATTAACACATTTGCATAATTCATAATTGAAGGCATTAATTAGACTCTGCAACAAAACAAAAAATTAAATCCAAATACAAGGTGGCGCAAAAGTAACCTTTCGATGTTATTTTGGCTGTAATTTAAAAAAAAAAATGAAAAAATTTTGATTCTTCTTGTGGATTATTTTTATTTGGTCTTTTAATTTTTTTTACATCAAGTCGAGAATATGATGTCATGTAAATGGCCGCCGCCACAGTTGATTGTCATTTGAGCCCTTTTTATGGCATTTTCCATCACTTTGGCCAAAACTTCCGGCGATAGGTCCTCACATTCTTGACGGATATTGTCTTTAAGAGCTGCAAGAGTCTGAGGCTTGTTGACATAAACCCGCGACTTCAAAAAGCCCCACAAAAATAAGTCTGGAGCGGTCAAATCAGGCGATCTTGCTGGCCAGTGCAAATCGCCAAAACGGGAGATTAGGCGCCCGGGAAATGCATCCTTCAGCATATCGGTTGTGGCACGTGCAGTGTGTGCCGTTGCACCGTCCTGTTGAAACCACATGTTTTCCAATTCCAATTCATCAAGTTGCGGCAAAAAGAACTCGTTGATCATTGCTCCGTAGCGCTCACCATTCACAGTAACCGTTTGGCCCGCGACGTCTTCGAAGAAACATGGTTCGGATGACTCCTCCAGCGAAAACAGCACACCATACAGTGACTTTGAGCGGGTGTAATGGCTCTTCGTGGGTTACACGCGGATTTTCAGTGCCCCAGAAGCGTAAATTTTGCTTATTTACGTACCCGCTAAGATGGAAATGGGCCTGCGACGAAATTTACGTTGTGCCAAAGTCACCGACTGATTATTGGTAAAATAAATAGTCAGCAATATTCCGCGTTCTGGAGCAGTGTAGCGTAACATTGTTTATTAACGTGTATTTCGCATGTGTTTACTACACAAATGTCAAAACAGAACTGACATTAGGGGACAATCGCAAAATTTATAGCATTTTCTGATAGGAGGATTACTTTTGCGCCACCTTGTATAATAAAATCGATATTTGTTTGCTGCATTTTTATCCCCTCACCTTAGAGAGGAGGGTATATATCATTTGCTACGAGCCAAAAGTGTAACACATCGAAGGAGTGACCTAAGACCCTAAGTACGAGTATGTTCGGCGGATATCCGTTTTGGGTCATTTGAGCAATATCCGTCCGTCCGTCCGCCTGCCTGTATGTCTGTGTGTCTGTCTGCTGGCTGGTGCGGACGATAACGCTCCATACGTTAACTCTTAAAGGTAGTAACCAAGTGACTTCAAATTTGGTATGTAGTAATATTTGTTTCTATATCAGACTAAAATCGAAGATGGGCCATATTGGTCCACTCCTTCTAGTACCTTCCTCACAAAGGGTTGAAATTCAGTGAAATATTGATTCTTTAATAATTTTTCACTACTTCTCAGAATCTCCTGTTATTTCACACATAGTAATAGTTTATCTGTCGCTATCACCTTGGGAAAAATGGGCGAGCTTGCCACGCCCCTTTTCAGTACCTCCCACACAAAAAAACACAGACCAGCTGGACCATAAGTTCATTCTACAAAAATGATCTACCCAACATGTCATTTCAAAATTATAGGGTCGCAAATCTGTTCCAAAAATGTTGTTGGACAGCGTTATTTTTATCGGCTATATACTTACAACATAATACAGTTTGGTTGCCTCAACCGAATTTTGGTAGTCCTGTCTACTATCATGCGATTCCATCAGGACAACCAACATTTCGGTTGTGGTATACTTCTGCTTCCATGTTGACAATAATCATATTTGGTTACGCCAACTACGAAAATTGTGGCTTAGATTATCTGTTGTATGTTACCACAACAAACTGTTTTAAAAAATTGGTTGTTCTGACAATTTGTCAGTCATATACTACCGACAATTAATTAGAAAGAGTTTTCATTAATTTGTATTCTATTTATTGAACAAAAAACCAAACAATTCATAACAAAATAAAAAATCCCATATTACAAATTCATCACTATTATGTAATGTGGAAATATTTGACACAAATTTTAGTACACGAAAAAACTACACAAAGCAAATATGGCTTAACCCTGTGCTTTCAATTTCATGATTGTTGCTTTTATTTTTTATTTATGTAAAACATTTTGCACAACATATTCAGCATTCCACACATTATTATCCACACGAGATTATTTTTCACTGTACCGTACTTGAACAAAATGTTGAAGATTTATTTATGTCGAATAATTTTATTAATTTTATTTTTTGTTTGTCATGTATCAAGAAAAGGAGAGCAACCAATCTTTCGGTTATATTTCCCAAAATACATTTAATTATTCTAAATTTGGGAAATTAATATTTTTTCTATTGTAGTAACCACACCCAGGAAAATAATTGGTTGGAATTCGGTTGTAACAATAAAAAAAATAGTACTAGCAACAAAAAATAGGTCGGTTGTATTTACATATATATAAGTAGTTGAAACAACAATAATAACATGGATACGATCAAATGAAAATGCTTGCAACTAAATCGATGGTTGTATCAATCGAATTAAGATTGTTTTTTTCATTGACACTCGGTTAGTTGTGGTAACAAATTTTAAATTTTCGTTATAGTACCATATGATAGATTGTTGGTTGTGACAACCAATGTTTTATTCTTGACAACAGAAATTGTATCAATAGACCAAAGATTATTATTGCAACGAATAATTGGTTACTACAACAGAAAAAATATTAATAAATAATCGTTTATTAGTTATCCCAATCATTTCTCAAATTTAGAATAATTAAATGTATTTCGGGAAATACAACCGAAAGATTGGTTGCTCTCCTTTTCTCGATACATGACAAGCAATAAATAAAATTACTCGACATAAAAAAATCTTCAACATTTTGTTCAAGAATGGTATAGATAATCAAAAATAATCTCGTGTGGATAATAATGTGTGGAATGCAGAATATGTTGTGCAAAATGTTTTACATAAATAAACCAGTAAGGAAAGGTTAAAGTCGGGCGGTGCGGACTATATAATAACCTACACCACTCTCGTAATATTGAATAACTCTGATATATAAATTTTGTAATTCATGTATAAATTGTTTACATAAATTTACTTTTGGGACATTTTATACTTAAATAATACCCTGTACCACAGTGTGGTGTAGGGTATAAAAACGATTGGATCTAAAGAGCCAAATCGGATGAAACATATATATGTGAGCTATAGCTAAATCTTTACCAATTTTCTTCAAATTCGGCAATGTTGGTTCATGAATCAAGAAACTCTACCATTCTAAATTTCAAAACGATTGGATGTAAAATATAGCTTCTATAGAACTAAAGGGCCAAATCGGACGAAACATATATATGGGAGCTATAGCTAAATCTTAACCGATTTTCTTCAAATTCGGTAGTGTTGGTTCATGGATCAAGAAACTCTACCATTCTAAATTTCAAAATGATTGGATGTAAAATACAGCTTCTTCAGGACTAAAGAGCAAAATCGGACGAAACATATATATGGGAGCTATAGCTAAATCTTAACCGATTTTCTTCAAATTCGGCAATGTTGGTTCATGGATCAAGAAACTCTACCATTCTAAATTTCAAAACTATTGGATGTAAAATACAGCTTTTGTAGGACTAAATGCCCAAATCGGACGAAACATATATATGGGAGCTATAGCTAAATCTTAACCGATTTTCTTCAAATTCGGCAATGTTGGTTCATGGATCAAGAAACTCTACCATTCTAAATTTCAAAACTATTGGATGTAAAATACAGCTTCTATAGGACTAAAGGGCCAAATCGGACGAACGATATATATGGGAGATATATCTAAATCTGAACCGATTTCAACCAAATTCAATAGCGATCTTAACAGCCGCGAAATACTCTAAACTGCAAAATTTCAGAACGATCGTAGTGAAATTGCGACCTGTAGTCGACGAACAACTTTACATGGACAGACGGACGGACGGACAGACATCGTTAAATCGACTCAGCTAGTGATTCTGAGTCGATCGGTATACTTTAAGGTGTGTCTCGCTGTGTTATTTTCATGTGTTACAAACATCTGCCGTGAAACAAACTTATAATACCCTGTATCACAGTGTGGTGTAGGGTATAAACAAATAAAAGCAACAGTCATGAAATTGAAAGCACAGGGTTAAGCGATATTTGCATAAAAGTTTTGTTTTTTTTTATGTACTAAAATGTGTGTCAAGTATTTCCACATCTCATAATAGTGATGAATTTGTATTATTTATTTATTTATATGAATTACAATACAAGGTTAATTTATATTCTAATTTTACGGTCCAGGGAGAAGCCGGGTGACAAAGACCATGTTGCTTGTAATTTTTTGTTGCGACAGACCAGAGCCTCTGGTGGGAATCGAACCCACGACCCCCAAACTCATAGGCGAGCTCGCTACCAACTCACCTACTGGGGCGCTCTAAGAATTTGTAATATGGGATTTTTGTAATGAATTTTGTAATGAATTGTTTTGTTTTTTGCGGCAACTACAATAGATAATTTAAGCCACCATTTTCGTAGGTGGTCCAACCAAATATGATTGTTGTCAACATGGAAGCAGAAGTATACCACAACCAAAATATTGGTTGTCCTGATGGAACTGCATGATAGTAGACAGAACTACAAAATTCGGTTGGCAAATAATTCGGTTGAGGCAACCAAACTGTATTCTGTGTGCAGTTATTAGTTGCAATAATTGACAACAGAAATTGTATCAATAGACCAAAGATTAGGTCTATTGATACAATTTCTGTTGTCAATAATAAAACATTGGTTGTCACAACCAAAAATCTATCATATGGTATGCTATAATGAAAATTTAAAAGTAGTTTCCACAACTAACCGAGTGTCAATAAAAAAACAATCTTAAATTGATTGATACTCGTACAACCATCGATTTAGTTGCAAGAATTTTCATTTGATCGTAACCATGTTAATATTGTTGTTTATATGTGTTTACAATCGAATTCCAACCAATTATTTTCCTGGGTGTACTTTCAAAGAAAATTTTAATGTTAGAAAACAAAATTAAAAAAAAACTACCATAATTTAGCTAAATTCCTATTTGTATTTAGAAAATTTCGATAGTTTTATCATCAATCTTTTTAAGAAAATAAAAAGATTCACAAAAATATTTTTTTGCCGTTTTTTCTAACTAAAACTTGTTTTGAATTTTTTTGTCAAAATTCATATTTGTATTTTTGATTTTTTTTTGTTAAAAAGAAAGAATATATCAGTCAAGTTATTACATTATGCATCGATTTGCTTCGAAATGGTCTCATTTTATTCAAGGCCGATCAGACTTTATGAAAAAATGGGATTTTTCGCAATGGTATTTTTGAAACCGCTTATGGGAAATTATATAGGAAGAGGATGAAATCTACTTAATTTTGGATTAGTTTAAGCTTTTCACAACCAATTACGGTAAATAGTTCTACAGTTATGCTAGAATATATAGTTCAACTTGTTTTTGTTTTTGTTTTTTTGTTTTATTCGATCTGCTTTCATAGTACATATTTTGTTTTTGTACTCAGGCTCAAGATCGTTATTGTTGTTTTCATTATATGAAAACAACTTTGTTAAAAATTAAAGAAGAAGTAAGTGACATGTATTGGGGGCGGTTGTAATGGTTGGATAGACAGATCTGTTTCGGGAGCCACCAAACTCCCATTATCAATATCCTTATTACAACGATTACTTCAGTCGAAATTATTAAATATATACGCACAGCCAAGTATCATTAAACGAGAACTGTTTGCTAAAAGCGCATATCTTCAAAAAAAGACAATTCAGTAATCATCGTCCCTCGTACATGCACCAACTTCCACTCTCGTGAGTCTTTACAATGTAAAGAATTCACACGAATGTTTTGCTGTAGTTGACTATGCAACAACAACGTATTTGGTCGTGCCCTACCATTTCTTCTTGTTTTTGTTTTTTTGTTTTATTCGATCTGCTTTCATAGTACATATTTTGTTTTTGTACTCAGGCCTTGAGTTAAAAATTAAAGAAGAAGTAAGTGACATGTATTGGGGGCGGTTGTAATGGTTGGATAGACAGATCTGTTTCGGGAGCCACCAAACTCCCATTATCAATATCCTTATTACAAACAGATCTGTCTATCCAACCATTACAACCGCCCCCAATACATGTCACTTACTTCTTCTTTAATTTTTAACAAAGTTGTTTTCATATAATGAAAACAACAATAACGATCTTGAGCCTGAGTACAAAAACAAAATATGTATATAGTTCAACCTTAATTTTTTAGCGGCCTTTCTTTATTTTGGTCATCCAAAAAATGCTAAGTCGAATTAGCATGCTTTTAGGGAAATAGCATTTTTAACTTCTAAATATTGCAAATTATATTCAGTAAAAATTTGCTGTTCATCCGTCAACCCAATAAAAAGTTATTCCCAAAACAGTACAGATCATTCGATTTCCATTACAAAGGTATTCCACACAAATTTAAAAAAATGCATCAATGCATCCTGAACAACTAGGTATCGGTATCGGAGGTATCGATTTTATTCATGACCGATCAGACTTTGCGATAAAATAATACAAATATTATAATTGTGAATTTATCGATGTTTTTAAGAGATTTTAATTCAAAAATTATTAAAAATTTCTCAAAAATTAGATTTTTTTCGCACTATCTTGTAAGATGTCTTTGGAAACACTGATGGAATAACAAAATTATATTGGAAAAATATGAAGGCTGCTTAATTTAGGATTCTTTAAAGCTTTTCTGAACCAATTACTGTAAATAGTTCTTCAGTTATGCTCAAATATATGGTGTAACCTCTATTTTTTAGAGGGTTCTCTTAATTTTGATAGATTAACAGGTCACATTCCAACTTTTGAAATTATTCATAGATTTTCTTTACAATGCACATTGGTTGAAATGACCGGTTTCAGCGGCAGAAAGTCCATTTTTAAAGATATGTTTTTGTTAAAACTAAGAATTGCACTTTGTAGGAAACTATTTAGAATACCCGAAAACGAAAAAATTATGACCAGGTGGCATCTCTGTTTTTATAACGAAGCTGTCAAAACAACTGTTATTTTTTCATATTCGTTTTGTGTTGATTTACTTCAAAATAGTGAATTAGAAACATATGTTTTTTTAATAATAGTTGATTTAACAACAAATATCTAAAAAATGGAAATTACTTCTCAAGGTATGTATAACAATATGTTTGAATTATTTTCTAAATAAAAGTGTTGTGTTTGATGAAAATCTGCGTTAAAGTGTGTCGTGTTTGTAGTGACGTTTTGGTGGTGGCGTCTGTGTTTCTTGGAATAGAACCGTCTTCATTCGAGTTCATTCGCAAAGTTATTTGTATCTGTAGATATGTCAAGATGTGAGCTTTCATATCGTGAAAAAATCTGTTGCCCCATTTAACCCCAACTCATAACATAACTCATTTTAGGCACCATCAAAATCAACAATTCCGATATTGTAACTTTTTGGTTAGAAAATAACCACAATGCAAGACGCGTTTTTAATTGGATATCTGCGAAATTTAATGGAAGTGGTGATGATGACTGCAAAACATTTGTCAAGAAGCAAATAGATAACATTTGTGCTAAAATTAAACAAAAATGGATCAAAAACAAAAGATGTTTCGACCGATTTAAGAAAAAGGAAAGCTTGTGGTTGTCTCGTACAACTTTTTTTAAACTGTCGAAAAATAATTGTGAACGCAAAAAGGGTCATCCTCATCTCAAATACAGCGATGGAAGTGAGCGCCTACAACGACAACTCGCTTCCAAAGTATTATCAACACAGGAAAATGATTCCAGGTTATTGCTTCATGCTGCTTCAATGTCAGCCCATGCTGCGAAAGAACACGATTTAAATTTTGTATTGAAGCATACAGCTAGTTCTCCATCAAAACCTAAAGAAGTGAGAAAACTAATAGTTTCTGCTGATAAAAAACCAACTCCACTTACCCCTGCAGAAGCATTGGTTTTTTTATTGGAAAAAAATTTTACAAAAATACAATATCTTAATATGAGAGACTTGAACAAGTCACGAAACTGTAACATTTATCCTGGCTACGAAAAAGTGTTGGAGTATAAGATACAATGCCGGCCTGAAGGTCTTATGGTAACACAATCAAAAGTCGACGTTCCTCTACAAAGCTTACTTAACCATACGTCAAAAAGGATTTTATCTTATCAGGAAGAGGTTTTAAATCGCATGGTTGAAGTCAATGAAGTTACGATCATTCTGAGCTATGGTTTCGACGGTTCCACAGGACAAAATTCATTTAAGCAAATATTTATCGGCGAATCTGCCGGAGGTTCGGATAATTCGCTCTTTGTAACGTCAGTTATACACCTAAAAATAATCACGTTGGATAATGCAATTATTTGGATCAATCGTACTCCTCAATCAGTTCGGTTTTGTCGACCACTTAAGATTGAATTTGTGAAGGAAACAAGAGAACATATTCTAAAAGAAAAACACAATCTGGATCAGCAAATATAAAATCTTACTAACTTAGAATACTTTTTGGAAACGGTAGAAAAATTTCAGTAAAATATGAACTTATTATGACATTAATTGATGGCAAAGTTTTAAACGTACTTACGGGATCAAAGTCTTCTCAGTCTTGTCCAATATGCGGAGCAAATCCTAAGCAGTTTTTGTTAATTAAAAATTTGAATTCATCGCTTTATCTCCCAAAGTATAATACATTAAAATTTTTCATAAGTCCATTACATGCCTGGATTCGATGCTTTGAATTTATTCTAAATATTTCTTATAGACTTGAGCTCAAAAAATGGCAAATTAGAAATGCTGAAGAAAAAATTATAATGAAAGGAACAAAAACTGAAATTCAAAAACAATTTTGGGAAAAAATGGGTCTTCATGTTCATAAGCCAAAATCTAATGGTAGTGGATCGACAAACGATGGCAATACCGCAAGGAGAGCATTTTCAAATCCTGAAGAGTTTGCGAATATAACAAACATTGACGTTGACCTTATAAAGCACTTGCGTATTATTCTTATTGCAATTTCCTGTGAATATGAAATAAATCCCGAAAACTTGAAAGATTTTTGTAATGCGACTGCTGAAATATATTTTAAAATATACGATTGGTACCCAATGTCCGCGACTGTACATAAAATTCTCGTACATTCTTCACAAATTTTACAAGCTTCAGTCGTACCTCTCGGTTGTGCAGGAGAAAATGCATCTGAAGCGAGGAACAAACTCTACAAAAAGGACCGCATTGAGCATGCTAGAAAGGATTCTAGAGAGCATAATTTAATGGATGTTTTCAACAGAGCAATGGACTCTTCCGACCCTATTTTGTCCAGCATTTGTTTAACAAACCGCGCTTCGGCCCAGAAACGACTTCCTCTTCCAAGAGAAGTTTTATACCTTTTAAAGATTCCTAATATTCCTGAGAGTCAATGTCCTACACCAAGTACTGCAGTAAAAGAAAATTCTTCAGATTCTGAAGATGAAGACTTTATACCTCATTTGGATATCGAACTAGATGCCGAAGAAACGTTAGAATATTTTGACGTAAGACTTTATTTACAAATGTTACCATACCACATAACCATTTTTTTAATTTTACCTTATCTTTCTTTACAGTTTGAATAAGTATTGATGAACCGTCTGGATAGACGTTATATATAAACCTTTCAGAGAATATTGTTTAAGTTATTTAATGTATTTGAGTACAGAAATGAATTTGATAATATGATTTAATAAATATTAAAAAAAAGAAAAAAATTGGATGGACAATATTTCGACGGACGGAGATATAAATCGATATAACTCCCCTATATATCGATCCAACTAGCTGATTTTTTCACTGTACACTTCTTTAACTGTCACTAATACATGTGCCAAATATTACAGCTCAAACTTCTTCCTGTGAATTACTGCCGCTGAAACTGGTCATTTCGACCAATGTGCAATGGTCTAATTTTATTCATGACCAATCAGACTTTACGATAAAATAATACAAATATTATAATTGTGAATTTTTCGATGTTTATAAGTGATTTTAATTAAAAAAAATATTAAAAATGTCTCAAAAATTAGATCCGCTGATGGGATGAACAGCTCTCTTTAAAGCTTTCCTGAACCAATTAGGATAAATGGTTCCCGAATTATTATAAAATATGCGGCTCAACATTTATTTTTTCAGATGTTTATCTTAATTTTGATAGATAAACAAGTCCCTAAGCTTTCTTATGAGCCAGAAAAAATCAATAATAAAAATATGAATTTTGACAAAATTGTCAAAACAAATTTTAATATCGCAAAAAAAATCACAAAAAAATATTTTTCTATTTTTTTAAAAAGATTGAAGACAAATCTACTGATTTAAATAGATAATTAGTTATATGGATGGGGAAAAAGGACCGTTTGACCAAGATGACAATATTCAACACCCTCCAACTCGGAAAGTCTCTAACCGATCTCGTTGAAATTTTGTGTCATATCTATTATCTAATAGGACTAATTTTGATGCAAGTTTCATCGCGATCAGAAGACATCGGTTTTATAATTTGACTCACTTGAGGTCCATAAACAAGCAACTTGTTAATAACTTGACTACAGCTCCACCTGTCGGTTCCAGATACTGTTGCGTATACTCACATTGATAATATAAATATAATGTGTTAAAATAATATCAATCGGTCAAGCCGTTTAGAAGTTACACTAGTCCAACCGACCAATCTAAATATACAAAAAAAATAAAATTGATTCAATAAAATTGCTATATCTTTTTTGGTCTATCAAGGTTCCATTTTGTGTTTTTCATAGTCAGTTCATAATAGCTCGAGCCTTTAGTGCCGAACAAATCAAGGACATGAATTGATAATTTTTCAGGATATTCAAGGAATACAAATTTATTCCATATTTTCACATCCTTCCACCAAAAGAACATAAATATTTCATTCCGCAACACGGAAGAGGAGTAGCAAAGCTTTTCATTGACATTAATATATTCAAAATACGTAAAGCGGTAATTTTGAGAAGAATACTTGAGATAGGTAATTTTGAAGCTCTGTACCACAAAATATACAATGCGAAATATACATTTTAGAAATATTAAAAAATCCCATAAAATGCATACACATTTGTATACTCATTGTGCCAAATTGTATTAAAATTAAAAGGGGTAATTTTTAGAATGTCTGTTTTTCAATTCATTTGCTTTGGAATTATCCATTAGCAAATGGTTGATGCAAATAAACCAAAAAAATAATGTCATTTATATTAAAAAATATATTAATTTGCCTAGCGACATCTTTGGGGAAAATTCTAACAATGAAGTGTTCGTTCTTTATTATTTATTTTTTATTTAGATGAATTAAGGAGGTACTTTTCAAAACTTGACTATTCCACTTTTTGTGTTTTTGCAAAACACAATGTGAGAAAATAATATGGCCCTGCGTATTGAACCCGAATTTTTGGTGCATTATTAAAGACGATAATATTAGTCTTACAGATTTCGCTCAATTTTATTTTCGCCGAACTTCCAATTCAATGCTACCAAGCAAAAAAAAAATCAGTTCTGTCAAAATGGAATAGTCAAGTTTTGAAAAGTACCTCCATTACAATACGAAGTAAATTTTTATAATCTTATTTGACGGTCCAGGGAAAAGCCGGGTTACAAGACAATGTGGCTATATATTAGCAGCGACAAACCAGAGCCTCTGTTGGGAATCGAACCCAGGACGTCCAATCTCATAGGCGAGCTTTCTACCTACTGGAGTGCTCCTTGTTCTTTATAATCTATACGTCTTTGAGTATTTTCCAGCCGTTTTACTTCATTGCGATTTTCTTTTCATTTTGTTGCACTGTGTTATTCTCACAACACTATTTATCTTTTTTAGCCTTATATATTCTCACACAAACCCAATTAATTGTTTCCAAATAAAAAATTTATCAGCGAAAAACAAACAAAAAATTCGCACACAAAAATATGGATATTAAATTTCTTATACTCTAATAACAATGCGATGATATCCACGACAATTATGTACATACATATGTATATAATCGTATATCTATTTATGTGTTACGTTAATGTGTAATTAAAAAATTGTTTAATTTTTAACTGAAAGTAAACTTAATTCGCGTTGGTTGGAAACGAGCTAAAATAGCTTTAAAAAAATCTTAAAATCCCCCAACAACAATAATTCAAAACATCTTTTCTCCGTCCGTCCTTCCTCTGTACTCTCCTCCCCCCCCCAAAAAAAATAATAACACAAAATAAACAATTCGTATCTAGCTATCATTAACTCGTATTACGAGATTTTTTTTACGTTTTGAATAAATACACTTATTAGTTCTTGCGCATAAATATTTATAAGTCCAATCGACGACGGTAAGCGTTATAAATATGAATTAACCAACCATTCAGCCACTCAACCAAAAAATGTTTAAACAAGTTTGTTGAAATAGTTGTTGAAGATTAGTGATGAATGGTATACAAAGAGACCCGGTTTTTGTACAAAATGTGATTAAGTACGATGAAAGTGCGAATATTCTACATCTACAGCTCCATCTATATGTAAAAATGAAACAAGTTGAGAGTGACGATAAAAAAGTTGAACTTGACTTGAAGATAGTGTTACAATCGACTGAAAATTTTAACATTGTATAGAAGACTATCGCGCTTAAAATTTAGTTAACAATTAACACTTCAGTAAAGACAATACTTCCAAAGATGTCAAAGACATTTTACTGTTAAACTTTTGCCAAAGATGTCGTTAAGAAACTTTTTAATTTTTTTTAATATTATAATAATATTATAGTGCTCTTTATAATATGCATAAATTTGCAATCTATTGTAACTATATTTTCATGTCAAGTTCCCATTTTTTATGACAATATGCATTTTGGTTTGTCTTGCCTGTTTTGTAGGTCGTCTAGACTTCAATGAACAGCTCCACCTATATGTGAATGTAATAGCAATCAATCGGATGAAGAGCAGAATATGATGGTTTTAGTGATAAAGTTGATTTTGTTAGAAACCGAAAATGGGCGCATTTCCCCAGTAGAAACGTGTTTAAAATCAAAATGAAGGTGAAACAAGTAAAAGCGTTAAGTTCGGCCATGCCAAATCTTATATACCCTCCACCATGGATTGCATACAATTTTATTAATGGAAACATCTTTGGATATGGAGCCAATTATGAAACGATCTTTTTTGTTTAAGTACATTATTAGAAAGACGAACGCTGCAATTTTTAAGCAGCAAATTCTTTAGTAAACTCTTCACCTGAAAAATGTGGTATTTATGGCTTAAAATAGTTTTTTGAGAGCTACATCTAAACAGGGACTACAACAAAATAAAATTTGATTTATATAAATTTTATTGATATGAATGCTTGCCAAAATAAAATATAAACTGAAAAGTTTCTGCTAAATTTCTTAGAAAATGTAGTGTTTATGGCTTATATAAGCATTTTTGGGAGCGACATCTATAGATGGACTATAACAAAATATGAACTGATTTAAAAAAATTATACTGCAATGAATTCTTGTCTTAATTAAATACAAACTGCAAAGATTCAGTTAAAATGCTTAGAAAATATGGTATTTATGGCTTAAATACATCTATTTTGGAGCGACCTCTATAGGGTGAATATAACAAAATATGAACCGATTTGTAAAATTTTTGCTGTGATGAATTCGTGTCAAAATATAATACAAACTGCAAACTTTCTGCTAAATTGCTTTAAAAATTAGGTATCTATGGCTCAAAACCCGTATTTTGAAGCGACCTCTATAGGGGAGCTATATCAAAACATTGACCGATATGGCCCATTTGCAATCCCAAACAAACTGCAACTATAAGAAATATTTCAACCAAATTTGATCGACCTAGCTCTATTATTACGTACTGTTGCGTGATTACAACAGACGGACGGACGGATGGACAGACGGACATGGCTAAATCGTCTTAGAATTCTACAACGATTAAGAATATATGTATTTTATGGGGTCTCAGATCAGTATTTGGAGGTGTTACAAACGTAGTGACAAAATTAATATACCCCCCATCCTATGGTGGAGGGTATAAAAAACACCAAAAGAAGCTGAACTTCATGTGCAGATGGCGTTACAAAAATAAGAACTCCTGCATCGTTCGTTTAATCATGTTGACTCAATTAATCATTTAATGGCCATACGATTTTTTTAAGTTAAAGTGAATTTTTTCATTTTTTCTCGGAATACCGTACGGAATATCTTTTTGTGTCTGAAGCAAAGTTGAAGATATCGAATAGGAGAAAAAAATGCCGAACAAACCTACCCGAAAAAGAGCATTCTGTGCCTTAAAAATAGCAAATATGAACACAAAGTCATAAAATATCTCTCAGTAAAATATTGAAAAATACGTATACGTGTAAAATATTACATTTTTAATAAGAACACAATAAAACCGAACAGAACTTCTTGGCGATTTTTAAGGCACTGGGTGCACTTTTTCGAGTAGGATTGTTCCGCATTTTTCTCCTATTCTATATCTACAACTTTGCTTCAGACACAAAAGAGATATTCCGTACGGTATTCCGAGAAAAAATATAGAAAAAGTGCAAAAAAATCCACCTTAAGCAAAAAAATCGTATGGCCATTAAATTATTTACTAAGCCAACTTGACTAAACGAATGATGCAGAAGTTCTTATCTTTGGGGCTACTTTTAGGTACTATTCTCAGAATTGAGTCCCAAATCAATGAGCTGAAAAATGCTGCACTGTGTAATTGAACTGAGGAATAAATCCGATGTTTGATCTCGCAAACTTTCCGAATTTGTTATGAAAAAGAAATTGGTCACAGATGGCATATTAATGTCGTAAAAGAGAGTTTCACGATGTGTTTTGGTTTATAAATTCTGAAAGAATTCGAAAGTAGCAACAGCAAAAGCCCACCTAACTTTAAAGACAAAATAAAATGGATTTTGCTATCAGCAAAAAGTTTAACTTGGAGTTAGAACGGCGTTACAATCAATCGACTGGAAATTTGTTTTCTCTCCGAGAATAATTTTGTGCTTAAGACAAAAAGAAACGAATATCATGAACAGTTCCCCTATATGTGAAAATTTAAAAAAAGTAACGATACACCCAGGAAAATAATTGGTTGGAATTCGATTGTAACAATAAAAAAAAAGTACTGGCAACAAAAAATATATTGCCTACACCGTCTGTCGGTTGTATTTATAAATAAATGGTTGAAACAACGATGGTTGTATCAATCGAATTAAGATTGTATATTTCATTGACACTCGGTTAGTTGTGGTAACCAATTTTAAATTTTCATTATAGTACCATATGATCGATTTTTGGTTGTGACAACCAATGTTTTATTTTTGACAACAGAAATTCTATCAATAGACCAAAGATTATTATTGCAACGAATAATTGGTTACTACAACAGAAAAAATATTAATAAATAATCGTTTATTGGTTATCCCAATCATTTTCCAAATTTAGAATAATTAAATGTATTTTGGGAAATACAACCGAAAGATTAGTTGCTGTTCTTTTGCTGATACATGACAAACAAAAAATAAAATTACTCGACATAAAATAATCTTCAACATTTTGTTCAAGAATCAAGAATAGGTAATCAAAAATAATCTCGTGTGGAATGCAGAATATTAAATGTTTTACATAAATAAAAAATAAAAGCAACAATCATGAAATTGAAAGCACAGGGTTAAGCGATATTTGCATATAAGTTTTGTGTTTTTTTCGTGTACTAAAGTGTGTGTCAAATATTTCCACATCTCATAATAGTGATGCATTTGTAATATGGAATTTTTAATTTTGTTATGAATTTGGTTTTTGTTCAATAAATAAAAAAAAAATGAATGAAAACTGTTTTTAATTAATTGTCGGTAGTATATGACTGACAAATTGTCAGAACAACCAATTTTTTAAAACAGTTGGTTGTGGCAACTACGACAGATAATTTTAGCCAGCATTTTCATAGTTGGCGCAACCAAATATGATTGTTGTCAACATGGAAGCAGAAGTATACCACAACCAAAATATTGGTTGTCCAGATGGAATCGGGTGATAGTAGACAGAACTACCAAAATTCGGTTGGCAAATAATTCGGTTGAGGCAACCAAACTGTATTCTGTGTGTATTAATATCAAAATTTGATGTTTTGGGGCTACCGTCGACTGGATTTTTTTTAATTCTACAAAGAGTTCTGTCAGAGCGTATACTACAACAAATTGGACGAAATATATTTTACATGGTATAACTAAATCGAAATAGATTTTTTCCAGATTCGCCAATGGTGGTTCATGGATTAAGAAACTCTAACATGATAAATTTCAAGACAATTGGATATAAAATATAGCTTCTATAGGGCAACAGAGCCAAATCGGAGCTATATCTAAAACTGAACCAATTATCTTCAAATTCGGCAATGTTGCTCCATGGATCAAGAAACTCTACCATACTTAGTTTCAAAATGATTTGATGTAAACCACAACTTCTATAAGGCTATAGGGCCAAATCGGACGAAACATATGTATGGGAGCTATATCAAAATACGAACCGATTTTCTTAAAATTCGGCAATGTTGGTCCATAGATCAATAAACTCTACCATGCTTAATTTCAAAGCGTTTGGATGTAAACAACAGCTTCTATAGGGCCAATTCGATTTTCTTCAAATTCGGCAAAGTTGGTACTTGAATCAAGAAACTCTACAATGCTAAACTTCAAAACGATTGGATGTAAACTACAGGTTCTGTAGACCTAAAGGACCAAATTGGACGAAACATATAAGTATATGAGTATATTTGGGGCTATATCTCAATCTGAACCGATTTGAACCAATTTCAATAGGGTTCTTTCCAGGTGCGAAAGACTTCTAACTGCAAAACTTCAGCACGATCAGAGTAAAATTGCGACCTATACTCAAGGAACAATATAAGATGAACAGACGGACGGACAGACATGGTTAAATCGACTCAGCTAGTAATTCTGAGTCGATCGGTCTACTTTAAGGCTGCTCTAGCTGTAGTATTTCTAGGTGTTACAAACATCTGCCATGTAACGAACTTACATATAATACCCTGTACCACAGTGTAATGTAGGGTTTAAAAGGAAAGAATAAAATGCATATTTCGATTAAGGAATATCGTAATTGTTCTTATTATACAGGGTTTTCCAATAAGAGTGATATGATTTCTTTGAAAAATAAACACACTTATTGTTAAAGAAATTCATAAGTTTTTTATTTAGTGTAAAGTACAATCGATACAATAAGGTTTTAAATAAAACGTCATTCAAATGGCACCCACAACTTCTTCTGCAGGAACGAATTCGATGAACCCAATTTTCGAGCACTTTTTCCACTAAATCAAGTCGTATGCCATGTATGGCACGTTCAATATTGACTTGTAAAGCTTGAAGAGAGTCTGGTTTATTTCGAAAGACCAATGACTTCAAATAACCCCACAAGAAATAGTCTAATGGTGTTAAATCACAACTTCTTGGAGGCCAATCAATATCACAATTTCTTGAAATAATCGATTCTCCAAACATTTCTCGCAACAATTCAATTGTTTCATTTGCTATGTGGCACGTAGCCACAATCGGTTAATAGCAAAATGATCTTAACGAGAGCTAACATATTGCTCATGGGTGTCAAGGTCGTAGGTGGACTGGAAAGTGTTTTTTTTTTGGATTTAAAAAAATGGACTTAGCATCATCTTCAAATGTGAACGGAAAGTTTATGCTCTAGCTCCTTAACGGTACGTCGGATCGGGAATCGGTCAATGACAAAAAGATAGCTCTTAACGAGGGCTAACATTGCTCAAGGTCGTAGGTCGACGGGGAAGTGTTTTTTGGATTAAAAAAATGGACTTAGCGCACGAAAAGTTGCAATTGGAGAACGATTATTTTGATAATAAAACTGAATAATTTGTAAACGTTGTTCTTGCGTATATCTCTCCATGATGAAAGTGTAAACACTACTGAATACAATGAAAAACAAATGACAGATCATGACATATTACAAATGACCGAAACGTCACTTCAAAATCATATCATCCCTATTGGAAAACTCGTTAAATGCGTTCCAAACAACATTTCTTGATTTTCAAATAATATTTATTCGTTCACAACAATATAATATTTAAAAATTTTGTTTCTAAATATATTTTCTTTGAATTCAAACATATCCAAAATTTCGATTTTCTCGGTGTTTTATACTCTCTTTTTATCTGTATCTCTGTATCTCCAAAATACTACAAGGTATACTTTTTCCAATAACTTACGAAAATTATCTATATTTTGAAAATATAAATTTATATGACCGAAATTTTTTACATCATATGGCAAATTTTGTTGTTAATTTAGAAAAGTTGATGTAAGAGAAATGTGTTTATATCCTGCACTGATATTAAGAAAATGCCAGGACAGATCAGGAAAAAATTTAAAAATAAATTTTCTAATGTAATAACGCCATAAAATATTTAAAAAGGAATGAAATATATCATTGAAATATTTTGTAGGTTGTAGGTCTTGATCATGATAATTCGTCCTTTTCCCTTTTGGGAAAACCTTTTTAAACTACTTAGTTTTGCTAAGGAGGTTAAAAAAAATTTGACCAAGAATTTGTGGTCAGGAAATTTTGTCATTTAGGGAAATATAGCCATTTAAAGTTTATAGGCTTCCTATGAAAGATGGATGAAAGAGCCTTTTTAAAAATGCCTGAATGCCTTTCAGTCTGCTGTAACGCCATCTATATGTCATAGATTCCTTTTTTATAGAAAAGAGAATTTTGTTGTGACTTTATTGTTTTGACGTCTTTGAAATGACAATGATTTGCTTTTATTGATACATTTGATTGATTTAAAACATATCCATAGTTATTAGGCCGGATCTATTTGTGGGGAGGCAAAAAAAGTCGCCATTGCCACAGTGAAAATCGTATTCTAGGGATCAAAATAAGAAACTTTGCCGAAGGAACCATGCCTCTAAAACGAATTCTGATGTCCCGGAATTTGGGTCGAACTTTTGGGTAGGGGCACATTTTGAAAAATCCCACTTTGACCCATTTAGAGTGCTCCAATCGAGCCCAAATGTATGACCGACCCCCACCAACTTTGGAGGCCCGACCCACCCATGCCAGTGGCACACCCCCTGGAACCCCCTGGGGGTTCCATATATTTGGACTCGATTGGAGCACTCTAAATGTGTCAAAGTGGGATTTTTTCCGGAACATCAGAATTCGTGTTAGAGGTATGGTTCCTTCGGCAAAGTTTCTTATTTTGATCCCTAGAATACGATTTTTACTGAGCACTTCACTGAGTGGTGGTCGGTCATACATTTGGACTCGATTGGGGCACTCTAAATGGGTCAAAGTGGGATTTTTTCCGGGACATCAGAATTCGTTTTAGAGGTATGGTTCCTTCGGCAAAGTTTCTTATTTTGATCCCTAGAATACGATTTTCACTGAGCAATGGGCGATTTTTAAATCGACCCGCCCTACCAGTTATGTATTTCCATAGCTTTCATTTTCATAGCCTTACATTAAATTCAATTTCTGCAAATTAAATTTCTCATCTTCTACTTGGAGTGGATTGATTATCACCGGTTCTTGTGTTCATACTTCCAAGGAAAAAAAATTTAACTTCACTCAACATTCACTGCACTTTAATTTGAAATATGAGAAAATCAATTGGATATTGTATCACTTTTTCTCTCTGCAATTTTTCTTGTCCTTCTCTACCTTTGTGTGGCCAGAAAAAGGGTTCATAGCCATGAAATGATAGTTTCAGTAACAAATAATGATTGCTCTGCGTCCGTCTTTTCGGTTGGTTGGTTGCTTCGTCGGTTACTTGTAATCCACACGAGCTGAAGTGAATGTTAGCCATGGTTGCCCCGGCAAATGGCAGCACAAAAGAAACTGAAGTTAAAAAATCTCTGATAAATCGTTGCACAGCGAGAAAAAAATGAAAGTACTTTTTTGTTGCCCTCTTTCATCGTCTGTATAAACCTTTGAGCTGATTTAATTTTTTTTTGTGAAGGGCTATCTCTCTCTCTCAACCTGCCTTTACAAATCAGCAATGCCAATGAACTTGTTTGGGTCTGGGAAAATCAAAGTAAATGCAAAGGTAAAAAAGTATCCAATGACATTGTTAAGGGAAAAAAAGAAATGTTGGCAATTTAGTTCGAGAAAAATCTTTGGTTTTTTAGCTTTGAGCCTTTTGCAGGAAATGGCCAAAGGAAGAGGATGTTAATACCAAATATGCATTAACTTGGTTATGGTTATCCCAGTTTTTCTTGTACATCACTGTATAATCCTTCATGGGATTTTATCCAATTTTAAGAACCTTTTCTTTGCAAAAATCTTTTTTTTTAAGTTCATTGTTCCATTTATTTGCTATTTACAGCCATAAGTAGTTTAATCCTAATGCCAAACACCAAAACAAGAACTCCAAGAAATCAACGAACTTTGGAAACCAACGGAGCCACATAACCACTAACAGACCACTTAGGGTTTTCGGCCAACTGCAGCAACAGCAACAGCTCCACCAACCAAGCAACCAAACAGCATTAAATAACAATTATAATGTAATTTGAACACTTGAGAGGAGAAAAAGCTCCAAAACCCTCCTTCCCACCCTCCTTGACAACATCAGACCGAACACAGTAAATCCTACTTGAATTTTTGCAAAAATAAAAAGAAAAAATTGCTGCCGAAACATTTTCACTATACCAACAGTGGGAGCAGCAGTAGTACAACGTGCATTGCAGTGGGAGTAGCAACATTGCTCGAGTAAAAATCCCTCCCAACAACATCAGTTTGTGGCAACACTCGAGTTGTGTTACAAGTCTGACTGTGGTATGCGGTTCCTGTTGTCACTGGCTTGGCTGGCTGGTGATGATGCGTTCAGCGTTTGCGTTCACTATTGGCGCAGTTTTGCACCACTTAAGCTTTTAAGCTGCTACAAGCAATCATCGACTAGAATATACTCCCTCTCCTCCACCCACCCAACCACTGCGATGGATAGATACATCGATATTCCCGCACTAAAAGCGGATGAGGATTTTTGGAAAGTGCATTCATTCCTCCCACATGTTCACTTAGAGAAAAACAAAAAAAATCTACAACTTTCCTTAAAGGACTCTTGGAATTAATTACGCTTTTTAATTAGTTCTTGCTCTAAAAAAGAGGGCGATCTGCAAAGAACATTTTGAAATGTCAGTCATTTGCGTCACGGGAAATAAAGGAAATCTTTTTTCGCCTGCTCCCAGTACTGTTTCAATTGGGACCTATCTCCGATCTGAACAGGTAGGAAGAGTTTGGTGTGAGTTAATTAGGTTTAATAGGCACCAAACAATATTGCTGGATGTGGTATGTCATCATATGACTACATCAGATAAATCTACTCCTATGTAGATGACCGACTGGTCGTTATATATACTGCCTAGTATTTGACTACTTAGGATATATACTCATTAGTACACACTGATAGAAAAACCGTTCGTCACCATGACGAATCAGTTTCGTCAATATATCTTCGTACTGGTGACGAAAAGTTTCGTACATGCGATGTTTTTGTACATCAATAGAACGAACACGATCATCAAGTCATGTTTTTGGTGATTTCGAAATTCGTCGAGAGAACGATAAGGTTTCATTCCCACGACGAAAGGATTTATTTAGCCATTTTGCTGAAAATATGATCAAACGAAGCAATCAAATTATATCTGCTTAAATGTACTGTTCTATATGCGTTCTGATTACCTTAGTTAAATAATTTGTTGTAAAAGATCAATTTAAAAAATCTAATAATTAATGACGAACACCGTTCGTCAATAAGATTATCCATTCATCATGAGAACGATCGACTTATTCGCCCTTTACGGCAACGTCAACTCCTACAGCAAAACAAAGTAAGACATGCGACGTTGTTATATTCGTCCACGTGTGTGTTCCACGCAGAACCGATTGGTTCAAACAAACCGCGCTGGCACGGCGTAACTGATGTTTGTTTAACAAAACATCAAACACATGCATATTCGTACATGCAGCTCGACAAGCTGTATATGTGTGAAACATTTGTGCTAGTGGTCTGTTGGCAAAGACATTACTTGATGTGATTATTTTTGATTTAAAATAGCAGAAGTAATGAATACTTCTCGTTTGTTTAATTTCAGCCTTACCTGATAAGAACTGCGTCTCGAAACGAATATTCACAACTGAACCTAGCAATGCAGTCAAATAATTTTATTTTCCATACCATTTTAAATGGTTTAAAACTAGAAGAACATTTATTGGAATTTTTTAAATTTAAATAGTCGTGGGCATGCATTCGTCGTGGTGATGAATGGGATTCGTCGTGATGATGAATGGGATTCGTCGTGGTGACGAATGGAATTCGTCGTGGTGATGAATGGAGTTCATCATGGTGATGAATAGAGTTCGTCGTGGTGATGAATGCTATTCGTCGTGATGATGAATGGGGTTCGTCATGATGATCAATGGGGTTCGTCGTGGTGATGAATGGATCATCCTGAGGACGAAAGTTTTTGGAAACAGAAATTCGTCATGGTGACGAACAAATTCATCAAGAGGATTATTCCGTACGTTAGCTGAATTTTGACGAAAAAATAATCGTGATGATGTACAAATTCGTCGTCATGACGAAGCTTTTTCTATCAGTGCAGGGCTTGGGATATCTACTACTTAGTAAAATGTGGGATTATTTATCTTCTCCTTAGTATGCGGTCTGTTGGGTTATCTACTCCTTAGTAGACGGCTAGTTGGGTTATCTACACCTTAGTAGACGACCAGTGTCTTTATCTACCCATCAGTAGGCGACCAGTTCCTTTATTTACGCCTTACAGGGGTTATCTACTTAGTATACGGTCAGTTGGGTTATTTACTCCTTAGTATGCGGTCAGTTGGGTTTTCTACTACTTGGTGTGTGGTCAGTTAGGTTATTTACTCCTTGGTATGCGGTCAGCTGGGTTATATACTCCTTAGAAGGCGGTTACTTGGGTTATCTACTCCATAGTTGACGACTAGTTGGGTTATATTTTCCTTAGTTGACGACACACTGGGTTATATACTCCTCAATAGGGTTATCTACTTCTTAGTAGATGACAAGTTAGGTTATCTACTCCTTAGTTAACGACACTCTGGGTCATGTACTCCTCAGTAGGGGTAACTACTCCTTAGTATTTCGCTAGCTGGGTCATATACTCCTTAGTTGACCGTGCATTGAGTTGTGTACTCCCCAGTAGATGTCTAGTTGGGTTATTTATCCCTTAGTAAAAGACCATTGAGGTTATCTACCCCTTAGTAGGCGGCCAGTTCCTTAAATGCTCCTTAGAGGCGGCTAGTTGTGCTACTCCTTAGTATACGCCCAGTTTGGTTATCTACTCCTTAGTATGCGGTCAGTTAGGTTATATACTTCTTACCAAGCGGTCAGTTGGGTTATCTACTCATTAGTATATGGCTAGTTGGCTTATATACACCTTAGTTGACGACATACTGGGTTATATGCTCATCAGTAGGGTTATCTACTCCTTAATAGATGGCTAATGAGGTTATCTATTCCATAATTGACGACTCACTGGGTTATGTACTCCTTAGTAGATGACTAGTTGGGTTATGTACCCCTTAGTAAACGACCAGTGAGGTTATCTACTCCTTGGTAGGCGGCCAGTTCCTTTATCTACTCCTAGACGCGGCTAGTTGTGTTATCTACTCCTTAGAATGCGGTCAGTTAGGTTATCTACTCTTTAGAATGCGGACAGTTGGGTTATCTACTCATTAAAAGGCGGTCAGTTTGGTTATCTACTCCTTAGTATGCGGTCAGTTGGGTTTTCTACTACTTGGTGTGTGGTCAGTTAGGTTATTTACTCCTTGGTATGCGGTCAGCTGGGTTATATACTCCTTAGAAGGCGGTTACTTGGGTTATCTACTCCATAGTTGACGACTAGTTGGGTTATATTTTCCTTAGTTGACGACACACTGGGTTATATACTCCTCAATAGGGTTATCTACTTCTTAGTAGATGACAAGTTAGGTTATCTACTCCTTAGTTAACGACACTCTGGGTCATGTACGCCTCAGTAGGGGTAACTACTCCTTAGTATTTCGCTAGCTGGGTCATATACTCCTTAGTTGACCGTGCATTGAGTTGTGTACTCCCCAGTAGATGTCTAGTTGGGTTATTTATCCCTTAGTAAAAGACCATTGAGGTTATCTACCCCTTAGTAGGCGGCCAGTTCCTTAAATACTCCTTAGAGGCGGCTAGTTGTGCTACTCCTTAGTATACGCCCAGTTTGGTTATCTACTCCTTAGTATGCGGTCAGTTAGGTTATATACTTCTTACCAAGGGGTCAGTTGGGTTATCTACTCATTAGTATATGGCAATTTGGCTTATATACACCTTAGTTGACGACATACTGGGTTATATGCTCTTCAGTAGGGTTATCTACTCTTTAATAGATGGCTTATGAGGTTATCTATTCCATAATTGACGACTCACTGGGTTATGTACTCCTTAGTAGATGACTAGTTGGGTTATGTACCCCTTAGTAAACGACCAGTGAGGTTATCTACTCCTTGGTAGGCGGCCAGTTCCTTTATCTACTCCTAGACGCGGCTAGTTGTGTTATCTACTCCTTAGAATGCGGTCAGTTAGGTTATCTACTCTTTAGAATGCGGACAGTTGGGTTATCTACTCATTAAAAGGCGGTCAGTTTGGTTATCTACTCCTTAGTATGCGGTCAGTTGTTGTATCTACTCCTTAATGAACGGCTAGTTGGGTTATCTACTTCTTAGTTGATGATACACTGGGTTATATACTCCCCAGTAGGGTTATCTACTCCTTAGTAGATGGCTAGTTGGGTTATCTACTCCTTAGTAGATGGCTAGTTGGGTTATCTACTCCTCAGTAGACGACCAGTGACTTTATCTACTCCTTAGTAGGCGACCAGTTCCTTTATCTACTCCTTACAGGTATTAGTTGTGTTATCTACTTCTCAGTATACGGTCAGTTGGGTTATTTACTCCTTAGTATGCGGTCGGTTGGGTTATCTACTCCTTATTGTGTGGCCAGTAAGGTTAGTTAATCCTTAGTATGCGGTCAGCTTGGTTATCTACTCTTTAAAAGTCGGTTACTTGGATTATCTACTCCTTAGTAGACGGCTACTTGGGTTATCTACTCCTTAGTAGGGTTATCTACTCCTTAGTAGATGACAAATAAGGTTAGCTACTTCTTAGTTGACGACACACTGGGTTATATACTCCTCAGTAGGGTTATCTACTTCTTAGTAGTTGACTGGCTAGTTCATCTAATCATTAGTTGACCACGTGTTGAGTTGTGTACTCCTCAGTAGATGTCAAGTTGGGTTATTTATCCCTTAGTATTCGACCAGTAAGGTTATCTACTCCTTAGTAGGCGGACAGTTCCTTTATATACTCTTTAGAGGCGTGTAGTGGTGTTATATACTCCTTAGTATAAGGTCAGTTAGGTTATCTACTTCTTAGCATGCGATCAGGTTAATAATCTACACCTTAGTTGACGACATACTGCGTTCCTTTATCAACTCCTTAATAGTTGGCTAGTTGGGTCATCTACTGCTTAGTTGACGACGCACTTAGTTATGTACTCCTTAGAAGACGGCTAGTTGGGTTATCTACCCCTTAGTATACGACCAGTTAGGTAAACTTCAACTTAGTAGACGGCGAGTTGGGTCATATACTCCTTAGGTGACGACACACTGGGTTTTATACTCCTCTGTAGGTAACCAGCTGGGCTATCTACTCCTTAGTATGCGACCAGTGGTATCTACTCATTAACAGACTAGTTGACTGATTAGTTGACTTAGCTAATCCTTACTAGAGGATCATTTGATACCAAATTTTCGAAGTACAGTGATTAAACGATCAACATTTACAAATTTTGTTTTATATGTGACTTATGCTGTCAGGTACCGTAGATATTCTTTTAGACCAGTACTTGCATATGTCACAAGGTGACAAAGACAGGTTAAAGTTACCGGTTGTATTCAAATAAAAGGGACTAACAATCTACGGACCGATCCCTGTTCTTAATGGACCCATTACGCGTTTGGTGTTGCACCGATTTGAGGGAAATACATTTTAGAAAATTTGGTCTATTTCTGTCCGTCTGTCTGTCGGGTTGCTCATAATAACCCTCAAAACGATTGAGATAGTTCAGTCTCAGTATACAAATGTACTATATTGAACCAATGTATCGGGTTTTAAAATAGATCTTTCACAGATTCTAATAATTGGGAGTTAAATTGTAAAGAAATATTTGGTTGGAATATCATTACCAGCCATTGTTAATGAGCTACGACATTCACATGTGAATAAAATGTTTGTGTACTCGTATTGGACAATTAAACGTATTTTGTCCCACCTCAATGGAACAAAATATCATCAGGCCACATTCGTGCAGCGTGTGACATATGGGTCCTGAGATTACTTCAGATCCTTTAGATCAGTAGTCAATGTGTTACAATTTTGATTCGTAGCAAATGCTTTAATATATCCTCCTCTCTATGGTTATACTTATGATTTGCCAAAGTTTCTAAGAGTTGCATATGAACGGGGTCCTCTTATTCCCCATGCAAAGTTTAAAGTTGAACGACATGTTTTAAATTACTTTGTCAAGTCATTTAAGTAAACTACATAATTAAATTACCGAATAACAACACAATTTAATGCAAATTGATTATAATTTTATATGATTTTTTTACAAAAAAGAGCCGTACCTTCGAACTAAATGAGTGTTATAATTATTACACGTCTTTGCGCTGAAATGCATTTTTACATTTCACAAAGTTTGTGGTCTGGTGAAACGAAAAAAACGCCCAAACCATGAAATGTCATTTCCTTTAATTATTTACTTTAGCACAGAATTGATTGAGGTGTTTTCTTGCACAAAAAGAGAAGCTTTGTTAAGAAGTGGTGGCGGACAAAAAGACAAAGGAACTTTGAAAGTCATTACACATGTGGGCCAATACTCCGAAGACGGTGTCTGGCGACTGAGCTAGTGGCTTGAGGTGATGCGAAAAAGTACAGTGGATGTATCGCATTATTATAAAAGGAATTTAATAGACTCATAATCGTCGACGAAAAACCGGGGAAATATATTAAATTAAGCACAAAATACTAGTCGCGAAAGTGTTCTTTTATATCTCAGAGAGGTACAAACTCCAACCCGTTTGAGGAAGAAGGCATTAATATGAGATGTTATGCTGGCACAGGGCTAGGATACCCAGGTTCAAATCGCGGAAATATGTTCAATTAGATAAAAAATCCTTTTGGACATAAAATAACAAAAAAGATTTTTAATTCATTATGCAAATATTTATTGGAGTTGTCATCACTCGGAGTATTATTATGCATCTTGTAATTTATTTTAAGTTGCCCTTTGAGGCTTCAAATTAGAAGTTGTGATGAAATATAGAAATACAGTCGTCTGCAAAATGCCTTACAAATGGCATACTATTATTGTGAAGTTTCCCAGAATTAGAAAAAACTCTTAAGCATATCTCATAAAATTATATGGAATTTTTAAAAAATATTTTAACGTAGATAATCATTTCAATAAACCTTCCATATCTTTTTATGAATGTATATATATATAAATAGTTTTGTGGGGTTTAAAATTAATTAATTACCTTGAATATCGTACAAATTTCTGATGAAATATTCAAATTTTATACACTCACCTGGAAATAAAGAAAATATTAAATGTATTAACATTTTGATACTAAATTAAAATAAAAGCCTAAAGATTTATAAACTACAATAGTGACAAAAATTTAAATGAATTTAAAGATATCGATATTCTTTCCAAATTTTTACCAGAATCACATCGGGTCTGTAGGCGAGAACCATTCATTTTATATTTTTCCCTTCTCAAGCATTAAGCTCATCATACCTAAGGTCTTTGAATAAATAAAAATTTCTTTTTATTTCATTTCTTCACGACGTATCGTCAATTTTTTGTTGACTTCTTCTGGGGATTCGTTAAATTGAGTGATATGATTTCTTTGAAAAAAACACACTTATTGTTAAGGAAATTCAAAAGATTTTTTAAAGTGAAGTACAATCGATACAGTTAAGTTCTAAGTAAAACGTCATTCAAATGGCCTCCACGACTTCTTCTGCAGGAATGAATTCGATGAACCCAATTTTCGAGCACTTTTTCCACTAAGAGAGTCTGGTTTATTTCGAAAAACCAGTGACTTCAAATAACCCCACAAGAAATAGTCTAATGGTGTTAAATCACAACTTCTTGGAGGCCATTTAATATCACAATTTCTTGAAATAATCGAATCTCCAAACTATTCTCGGAACAATTCAATTGTCTCATTTGCTGTGTGGCACGTAGCCACAATCGACCAATGGCAAAATGATAGGTCTTAACGAGAGCTAAAATATTGCTCATAGGCGTCAAGATCATAGATCGACAGGAAAGAGTTTTTTTTTTGGATTTTAAAAGAAAATGGACTTCAAATAATTTCAAATGTGACCGGAACGTTTATCTTTGCTCTAGCTCCTTAACGGTACGTCGGATCGGTAATCGGTTAATGGCAAAAAAATAGCTCTTAATGAGGGCTAAAATTGCTCATGGGTGTCAAGGTCGTGGATTAAAAAAAATGGACTTAGAGTACGAAAAGTTACAATTGGAGAACGATTATTTTGATAATAAACCTGAATAATTTGTAAACGTTGTTCGTGCGTATATCTCTTCATGATGAAATTGTAAACACTACTGAATACAATGAAAAACAAATGACAGATCATGACATATTACAAATGGCCGACACGTCACACGTCAATCATATCATCCCTATTGGAAACCCCTTTATTACGTTGAACTATTTTAAGGACACATAATGACAACCATAAAAAATATATTTAATATCACAGGGTTTTTTAATCTAAATTGCAACTCGATAACTAACGCTAATGTTATCGAATACTATCCCTATATATAAGGATTTATGAAAAAATTAATTAATTCCTTACTTACTTTGTATGTTGTGTAGATACACTAAAAAAAGATAGTATAGTACATAATAACATTAAAGACGACACATATTTAAATTAAGTATGCGACCTCGGCATAAATGCAAGAACAATTTTCATTAAAATAATGACAATTTACATTTTTTTTAAAAAATTTCATTGATATCAAGTTGTTTGAAGTTGATTTAATGAAACACTAATCTTTAGTTTTACATTAAAACAATGATGTAGACAAGTCATAAAGCCGGATCGGAATTAATTATCAATATGCAAAATTTCAGGAATAAAATTAAGGTTGTATTGTCTTTAAAAAAAGTCGGCTCTGTAAGTTAAGGGTGGTTAAATTGCAAGGGCCGATGTTGAATGTGAACTACACCTAGCCGTTAAGTTTTTTTCTGCATTTCATTTGACATTTCTCAATCTAACTCAATTTGGTGCGGCTTATGGGCTGGCGACGTCATCGGGCCATACTTCTTCGAAATGAGGCCGGTCAGGCAGTTACTGTGAATGGTGTTCGCTATCGTGAGATGATAACGAACTTTTTATGGCCCGAATTGGAAGAAATGGATGTGGACAATATGTGGTTTCAACAGGATGGTGCCACTTGCCAACAAATTCAATGACCGTGTTATCGTGGTGATGTCAATTAGCCGCCATGATCATGTGATTTGACACAGTTGGACTTCTTTGTTTGGGGTTATTTGAAAGAAACGGTATATGTCGATAAGCCAGCAACAATGCAAGAGCTAAAGGATGATATAATTCGGTACATTAACGGCATAGAACCTCATCTATGCCTCAGCGTCATCGAAACTTTGGACCATCGGATGGAGGTGTGCCGCCGAGGTCGCGGCGGCCATTTGACCGATATTTTGCTCCATACATAATTGAACCATACCAATATTATCATAATAAAAAGAAATGACAATAATTTCCTAAATAATTTGTGTTTTATTCAAAATCAACATCGGCCCTTAAAATTTAACCACCCTTTAAAATCTCTTTTTAGTTTATTTTTGTATGATCAGTTTTTGAGAAATGGTAACAGATGAAGGAGTTTTAAAGTGCACGTCGTGATTGTGTTAAAATTTAGCTGTGATAAAGACGTAAGTATTACGTGAATACAGAAACGTAATTTTATTTAAAAATATTTTACATTTATTCATAGTAACAACAACAAGTGAAAACTCAAGGATAGTGTACAAAACAGTGGCGAATGCATAATATTTCATGTGATGTGTGTATGTGATATTCTGTCGTCGACGTCGCCGTCTACATATATTCGAAAAACTTATATTTCTTGTACGTCGTAGTTATTTTGGATCATCTTGTTAATATGTCCGGTGAAGAGTCATTTATGCAAGCACTCAAAAAGAGCTTGATCGAAAACAAGTAAAATCTCACCATCCTATGGTGGAAAATATAAAAACAAAACACAGAGATGAAAAATTATTTCTGGCAATATGGAAATTTGTTACTAATAATATGAAAATTTTGTAGTATTAAAAAAATTTTAAATGTTTAGTACACAACTTTTGAATGGATCTTTTAGGCGGATTTGTGTCAAGAAACATGTTTGAAAGATTATAATCTTTCTACTACTTTTCAATGCTTTCTTATTGTGATATGATGCAATTTATTAATATTTTTTTGTTGTATACAAATTAGGTTGAAGGTCTTGAGCAAGCTGAAGTCATAGGCATTTCAAAAAGTGCTATACATCGCAAATTTACGGAAAATTTTTTTGCAAGATGGGTGCACATAGAGCATCGTGTAGATATTTCAAAGCAACAATGCCGAGTTAAGAGACATAGGAACACCACTTCACACCTGAGACAAAGGAACAGTCAGAGCAGTGGACTGAGTGGAATGGGAGAATCGTGTCCATAGAAGGCAAAGACAGTTCCAGCGTAAGTGATAGTCATTTCAGAAAGTATATATATATCGTATATTGGCCGAAAAATGTAAGATGAGCTAGCGTTGCGCAAGATGGGTGCCGCGTTTGCTCACAGTGGAACAAATGCTGTGTCGTGTAGATGTTTCACCGCAATAATGACGAGATGAGAGACATGGCTGCACCACTTCAAACCTGAGTTAAAGGAACATTGAAGACAGTGGATTTCAATAGGAGAATCGTGCCCAAAGAAGGCGAAGACAGTTCCATCTACAGGCAAGGCTTGGCGTCTGATTTTTTTTTTTTGAGGTTGCGAGTGGGATACTTTTTATTATCTTCAATAAGAAAAAGCAATTAACGACGAGTATTATGCTAAATTATTGCAGCGTTTAAGTGATAAAATTAGGGAGAAAGGCCGCAGTTGGGGAAATATAAACTGTTTTTTCATCAAGACAAGGCACCAGTTCAAAAGTGGCACTAAGACACTAAGCCTTCGGTAGCTTAGTGGTTAGTGCATTAGACTTGGATCCCGAAGGAGCTGGGTTCAATAGAAATAGACTTAAGGATTATCAACTCAGCATATCGAAGCTACAACAACAACAACCAGTTCAAACATCCCCTATTGCGATGGCTAAAATTCAATGAAGTAAAGCTCAAATTGCTTCATCACGCAGCTTATTAGCCGAATTTAGCTCCTTCAGATTATTTTCTTACTAGAAAAAATAACGGGGTGATAAAAGATGAATGAGAAGGTGGGGTCTGCAGTTGATGGCTATTTTAAGGAGCTAGCCTGTTCTTCCTATAAACGGGGTATCGAAGCTATTGAATGTCGCTGGGAAGAGTGTATCGAGTTCAAAGGAGATTATGACAATAAATAAAGAAAATGTTTCCCAAATTTGTTGTTTCCTTTGTGTTAGGTTAGGATTTTCTGTTATGAGTATAGATTTGTATGACTTTTGACATATTATAAGATTTGATTGGCATTCTTTAGTGGTAAGGGGGTGAAAAGAGGGGATAACTTTTTTCAGATAAATAATTCTCCAAGGATTCCTTTATTTAGTTTTTTGGACGTCTATTCCGAAGACTTCCATTTCAAATTCACCACCGAAATAACTAATCACACTGATTTCCCAGCCAACTTTGTGGCCGCATATCTTGAAAAGAGCTAACCCTTTTCATTTCGATTTGTAAATCTTGATTTAATATAGGAAATTTAAATACTTGAATTTCTGTTTTTATTTATAATAATAACGTCTGCAATGGTCCATTTTCGTCTCCGCCATAATTTCCTTGCCTCACACTGTCTGTTTTAAATTTCTTTCGCAATGCAAATAGTGCAGCCGTCATCGTCGTCTGAAACGATGTTAGAGGCATTGTCAGATTAGTCTGTAATTAAATATGCACAGACACAACGCCATCGCCATCTCCATTGCCGTGGAGTATAGCTACTCCACTTGCTTCGAAACTGGCTGGACTGAAAACACATTCATATGGAACAGAATGGAAAGGAAAACTACGGACTAATCTCCAGATACGATTACACCGCCACCAGTAACGCCATTCACATATTCTTCAGAGATACACAGCAGCAAAACAAGAAACGAGCCAACTCCTATTGGGGTTTACTCTAGGGGGCGAAGTTAAAGGCCAAATTAGCTTGGCCCTAGTGTTTTAGTTAACACACAATATTATTTTTTGCTACTTTAAAATTCATAAAAATTTATGTACAAATAGTCTCTGTCTCATCCGCTTGAAATGTTATCAAAATAAAAATATTAGCATAATTGTTGCTAGTGAGGGGGGGGGGGGGGGGGGGGCTCAGCAGACGCACTCGTAATGTCTCCTAAATATGAACTTTTTTTTTTTAAAGAGGGAAGTGTTTTTTTTTTATTTGCAATGTAAACGAAGCGTTACACATTTTTTTCTTACAAGATTAGGCTAACAATTTGTCCTATATTATATCTCCGTCTGTGTGTCTGTCTGTCTGTCCGTCTGTCCGGTATGTCAGCCTTTGGTGTGGCCTTTTACGGCAAATTATTTTCAAGCTACAAAACACTTACGAGTAGTTGGCAATTGCAGATGATTTTTATCTGCTAAATGGGGATAATTTTCTGCCAAGAGACAGAAATTGGAAGGTCGGTTTAGAATACAAAAATATAAAATAAAATTAGCCAAAAAATTACTAAAATTTCAATTATTATAAATTACAAAGTACAACACATATTTTGAGACTCGATTCTGAGAATTGGACGTGAAAGTAGCCCCAAAAATAAGAACTTCTGCATCATTCGTTTAGTGAAGTTGTCTCAATAATTAATTTAATGGCCATACGATTTTTTTGCTCAAGGTGGATTTTTTGCACTTTTTCTATATTTTTTTCGGTTTACCGTACGGAATGTCTGAAGCAAAGTTGTAGATATTGAATAGGAGAAAAAAATGCGGAACAGACCTACCCGAAAAAAGTGCATCCAGTGCCTTAATGGCACTGGCCACGACTCGACTACTACTCGACTCGACTACTAATTCTGAGTCTATCGGTATACTTTAAGATGGCGTCTAGCTGTAGTGTTTCTATGTGTTACAGACATCTGCCATGAAACAAACTTATAATATCCTTAACCACAATGTGGTCTAGGTTATAAAAATGTGTGTTTATTTCAACAAAATAATGTATATGATTTTTATACCCTACACCACACTGTGGTACAGGGTATTATAACTTTGTGCATTTGTTTGTAACACCCAAAAGGAGAAGAAATAGACCCATCGTTTATTATACCGATCGACTTAGAATCACTTTCTGAGTTGATTTAGCTATGTCCGTTTGTCCGTCTGTCTGTCCGTCTGTGCATGTATTCTTGTAATCAAAGTACAGGTCGCAATTATGGTCCGATCTCGACGAAACTTTACACATATCTTTTTTTTGGCCCAAGGACGATCCCTATTGGTTAAAATCGGTTCAGATTTAGATATAGCCCCCATATATATGTTAGCCCCGATTTGACATGTAAGCGCTGTAAAAACTTTATTTTATATCCGATCAGTATGAAATTCGGCAGAAAGAGGTTTCTTATTATATGGATGAACACTATTAAATTTGGAAGGAATCGGTTCAGATTTAGATATAGCCCCCATATATACGTTACCCCCGATTTGACATGTAAGCGCTCTAAAAACTTTATTTTGTATCCGATCAGTATGAAATTTGGCAGAAAGAGGTTTCTTATTATATGGATGAACACTATTAAATTTGGAAGAAATCGGTTCAGATTTAGATATAGCCCCCATATATACGTTACCCCCAATTTGACATGTAAGCGCTGTAAAAATGTTATTTTATATCCGATCAGTGCGAAATTCGGCAAAGAGAGGTTTCTTATTACATGAAGGAATACTGCCAAATTCGGAGAAACTCGGTTTAGATTTAGATATAACACCCATATATATGTTACCCCCGATTTGACCTGTAAGCGCTGTAAAAACTGTATTTTATATTCGATCAGTGCGAAATTCGGCAGAAAGAGGTTTCTTATTACATGAAAGAATACTGCCAAATTCGGTTCAGATTTAGATATAGCTCCCATATATATGTTACCCCCGATTTGACCAGTAAGCGCTGTAAAAACTGTATTTTATATTCGATCAGTGCGAAATTCGGCAGAAGGAGGTCTGTTTACATGAATAAGTATTCAGGGAAGATCGGTTCAGATTTATATTAAAGCTCCATATATATGTTCCTCCTGATTTGATATCAAACCGCTATAGAAGTTGTATTTTACTTCCGATCATTAAAATTTTCCAGAAAGATGTTTCTCACTTTAGGAACGAATATTGCTTAATTTAGCGATTATCGTTTCTGAATTAGATAATACGTTTCTACCCATTTACCAATTATTCCAAATTATTATGGCAATGACCCTTATCGCATTGTTAGGGAGGTGTAGGGTATTATATAGTCGGCCCCGCCCGACTTTCTGCCTTTCCTTACTGGTTTATTTTTATAAATGAATTCGATCGGGTCATCTATGTTAACACTTAATTAATGATAATGAAACACCTAACAAAATATTTTTTTAACACTAAGAGATCTGAGGTAGAGTAGGATTTGGTAATAATTTTTATATTATTAATCATCAAAATACAGTTTTTTTATATACATTTATTTATAAAATTATAAAAAAAACTGGATCAATTTCAACAATGTTTGCTTGGTGGACTATTTCCGGGACTTGCCCATATGTCCCACTGTGGTACTGTCCCTTTTCGACTGAACGGCTATATCTGAATGATTTAAAACAATTTTAATAGATGTTTAAAACGTTAAAAACCTTATTGCCAAATTTAATCAAGATCAGATATAAAAATGATCATCATAAAAAAAACGTTAAACAAATTTTCCAAAAATAATTCATAACTTTTACAAGTAAACTCTGCTAATTATCATAAACATTTTCTTAAATTGTCCATAAATGTGTTAAAAGCACTCTTTCAATTACTTTTGGACGTAAACAAAAGTTAACCTGTATTTCCCACTGTATTTTTTTTTGTGTGCATGTAAACATGACGAGTTTCTCTTTTTTAATGGCGTACTTTTTCCCTTACTTATTTTCTTCTTTCTCCTTTACTTTTTACACAGACAGACAGCCAGCCAGACAGACATACAGACGGACATACAGACGGAGGACAGACATTCATTCACCGAGATCAAGTCACATTCTTGATCTTGTGACACGAATTTTTGTGTCTTCAAGTTTTTGTTTGTTGTAGCTTCTTCATGTCTCCGTCTCCATGTATTACATGTTTCGTGTTCTTCTTCCTATGTTGTTGTTTTCATTTTTTTCTCTGTTTAATTTTACATTTATTGTTTACTTTTACTTTATATGGCTTGCCTTAACTTGGTTGGACTTGATTGAACAGGCCAAGCTTTGTTACACCGGCGTTAACATTATAACGTCCAATAATCGAATGCAAAGAAATCAAGTGGAACTGGTCTGGTTTCATATGCACACATCTCCAGCCAGTTTGTTTCATCTTCCTCCGTTTGTGGTTTCTTGATGTTACAATCAAACTTGTTGCACTCGATACGATGAAGTATCAGAACAGTCATGGACAAAAGTGATAATTATCGGATTTGATTGGATGTCAGGGTTCTGGGTTAAAGCCAACAATGATCTGGATTAAACAGGTTTCTTCAAGTAGGCATACAGAAGGTCTCAGTGGTCGACTCTAGTATAGAGGAGGTCCTCAGTGGTCAAATGGAATATAGAAGAAGCCTTTGTGATCGACTCTAAAATAGAGAAATATTTCTGTGTTCGACTCTATTATAGAGAAAGACCTCTGTGGTCGACTCTATTATAGAGGAAGACCTCAGTGGTCGACTTTATTATAGAGGAAGACCTCAGTGGTCGACTCCATTAGTGGAAGACCTCTGTGATCAACTCTATTACAGAAGAAGACCTCTCTGATCGACTCTCGTTTAGAGGAAGACCTCTGTGTCCGAGACTATTATAGAGGAAGACCTCTGCAGTCGACTCTATTATATAGGAACACACTAAAAGTCATTTTCAGTCAGGGTTCTGGGTTAAAGCCAACAATGATCTGGATTAAACAGGTTTCTTCAAGTAGGCATACAGAAGATCTCAGTGGTCGACTCTAGTATAGAGGAGGTCCTCAGTGGTCAAATGGAATATAGAAGAAGCCTTTGTGATCGACTCTATTATAGAAGAAGACCTCTGTGTTTGACTAAAGTTTAGAGGAAGACCTCTGTGATCGACTCTACAATAGAGGAAGACCTCAGTGGTCGACTCTATTATAGAGGAAGACCTCAGAGGTCAACTCTAATATAGAGCAAGACCTCTGTGATCGAATCTAATATGGTTAGGTAAGGTTAGGTTAAGAGTGGCAGCCTGTAAAACAGACTCGCTTAGACTATAGAGAACTCTTGTATAGGGGCGCTAAATGCACCAACTGTGGGCTAGTGTTGGACACTTTAGTTATTTTAAGTGAACGCTCTTTTTAGTTCAGTTCAATTGAGTGAACTAGTTCGTACCATTCAGTAAAGTGAACCGTTCAGTTGAACTAGTTCGTTCACAAACTACACAACTCTACTGTGTCCAAGTGATACCTCTAATTGGGAGTTGGTTTGTGTCTCTGCTAGTTAGAGTGATCAAAAAACCGGTTTTTTTGAAACAATAAAAAACCGGTGGATGGTTTATTTAAGTTATAAAAAAACCGGTGGACGGTTTTTTTCTTCGAAGAAAACCGGGGAAACCGGTAGAACCGGTTTTTTTCTGCATAACAAAACAGTATGAAAATTGCCGTTTGAAAAACATTTTCCTTTTTAATAACAAAAAAGGCGATTTTTTAATATTAAATTTTTAAAAGCGATGTCTTCTGATCAGGAATCTTGCGCCAAATTTAGTCCTGTTGGATAGTAGTTATGAGTTGGATTGTGATGAATATTGTCATTTGAGTCAAACGGTCCTTTTATCTCATACTTATAACTAATTACCTATTGTATTTAGAAACATTTTCCAAAAGTGTTATCGATAGTCTTTTCTTCAACCTTTTAAAAAAATTAGCAAATATATTTTCATTACTTTTTTGCAAAATTAAACTTTTTTGAAATTTTGGTAAAAACCTATGTTTTAATTTTTGATTTTTTTGCTCAAAAGAAAGCTTAGATAATTTCCTTTAAAAGCTTTGTGACCTATTAATGGGTTGGGACCTGTTGATCTATCAAAATTAATATAAACCTCTGAAAAAAATGAACGTTCAACCAAACATTTTAGCATTTCAGATGGGAAAAACAACCGTTTGACAAAAATGTCAATATTTGACACCCTCCAACTCGGAAAGTCCTTAACCGATCTCGTTGGAATTGTGTCTCATAACTACTATCTGATAGGGCTACTTGGTGCAATTTTCATCCCGACAGAAGACATCCCTTTTAAAAATTAACCCACTTGACATGAAATTCCCCTTATGTAGTTCAGTCAAGAAAATATTAATATTTCGGGGTATTAAATAGAATATTTAATAGAGGTACTAAATCTTTATACATATATATTTTATATACACACTTTAGTGCAGGTGGGTATATGCGAGTATATAAATATATAAGAGTATACACTTGTCGGTTTACCCAATTGAAATTTTCTTACTTGTTTTTCGTTTGGTTTGGAAGTGGGAGAATGCGTTTACTTTTCACATAACTTCTGCGCGTATGAATCATTTATTTTCTTTAAATTTTTGTAATTTGTATAGAAATTGGTGAATGGCTTCGTATTCTAGCAAAGTTGCCGAGTCTTTTTAGGCCATATAAGGAGATCTTTCATATTATTATCTTAATTTGTGATATTTTGTATATAAAGTTGTAAATAATTTTTAATATTTTAGTGATAATAAAAAAACCGGAAAACCGGTGGAAACAAACGAAAAAAACCGGTTGCACCGGTTGTTCGAAATTCATGATTTTGAGAAAAACCGGGGACGGTGGAAGCAAAAAACCGGTGGACCGGTTTATTTTAAACCGGTTTTGATCACTCTACTGCTAGTGCTACATGTAATTTTGTGGTACACATTTAGGTTATTTAATGGCCTCCAATGCGAATAAAAGTGATATCAGAGGAAGTCTTTTTTCCAAGGATGTGTTAAATAACAAAATTAATTTATTTTAGTAATTATAAATACCAATAATCTGAATTTAAAATGCTGATAAAATTAAAGGGAAATAAATAAAAAAAAAACACGTTTGAATTCCCAGTGTAGTTGAGTTTAATGGATTGTCAACATATACACTTATTAAAATCCGAAATTGGAGATATTTAGGCTATCAATAGATACATCAGTAGATACATTAATTTATCAGTAGTTTGTCTTTTTATTCCTTAAATCTCTTTAACTCCCATTTTATTGGCATTTCATCAAAGTAACCGTTGTTTTATTAGCTTTCACAACTTATTAATTCACAATTTCTAATAGTTCATAAGAGGACAAATAATTTTACCCCTAACTGTTCAATGAACACTGTTGTTCATGGATTAATTGAATCGAATACATTACAAAATCATGCGTATCTATCTGGAGTTAGTCTACCAAGTCTGTTACCAAGTTTCCTTTCCTTTGTAAACCACATCGTTATTGTTGTTGTTTGTTTTCAAATGCTAAACTGCCATTTGCTACAGAAGCAGCTGATGATATTGCACTGTAGAACCTGATCCACTCGCCGCTCAGATCCCCCTAAGATCATTGCAGGGGGTCTCTATCACCCAAACACAGTTAACAGGTTAATGCAAATGTATAATAACGGGTTTTATTCGTTCGGTTTCATTACGGCATCTACAGTTTTAGCAATTTAAAATGCAGGTCTTCTTCCTCCATATGTTCCAAGTGGTTATTATCTTTTTGTTTTAAGAAACGTCCGTTAAGTAGAGAATAAGCGGTAAAAGTACTTTTGACATTTGTCCATTTTGCCCCGGGGGAGAGGAGAAAATTTGCACACGTTCTATGGTGGGGCATGCGTCCAGCTAAACCCTGAGTTCCTGTTTGGTCGGTTCCCGTTGTTTGATGTTGTTGTTGGTCACTACTACTGCTGTCTTCACTTCACTTTAATTCATGTCCATACTAATCCATTCTTCGTCATCATGACGATGTAGAGGATGAGTGGCATTGTCTGTCCATTTCTGCGGCATTTGTGTTTTGTTTTGTTTTCCCAAGTCATTGAAAGTGAATGCGGAGACAAAAGTGCCATAAAGTGATGGACTTTCATTAGGATCTCTCTTTCGCAGTTTACAGTATAAATTATTATATTCATTGACTTGTTTTTTCATTTTAATGTCATATGAAGTGCAATGTTTATGGGGGGTTATAACAGGAATAGAAGTTTAGTTAACTTTATTATTCCACGAATGAATTGGAAAAGAACAAGTTCACAAATTAATATTTGAGTGAGGGACTAGAAATACAGAAGTTGCGTTAAACAAAATTTGACTCTAATTTAGATATCAGATACATTTTACATTTTGATTATCAGATCAACTTTTCGAAATATGCTCGAAGATAGACCATACCAACCCACTCCGAATTTTTTTTTATATAAAAATGTTTATAACGTCATTTTTCGAGAGGTATATTTTTGTATACGATTTGTTATGATGACAATTTCTTAGGGGTAAGGGGCTATGAACCGATCTCTACTGTTCTGAGAGAAATAATTCTCGCAGGGCCCTATTTATTTCGTTTTTTGGATTGATGCATGTATTCCGAAGCCTTCTGCTTCAAATTTTCCTCTGTAATATCTAACCTTCTAATTTCTCAGCAAACTTCGAGGACGAATATTTCCATAACGCTAATTAAAAAAAACTGCTACCACCAATGGATTGTCGAAATAGTTTACCCGTATGTTCTCCTTTCTGTTACACCCAGGAAACTAATTGGTTGGAATTCGATTGTAACAATAAAAAAATAGTACTAGCAACAAAAAGTATATTCGGTACATCGTGTGTCGGTTGTATTTATATATAAAAAGTTGAAAAAACAATAATAACATGGATACGATCAAATGAAAATGCTTGCAACTAAATCGATAGTTGTATGAATCGATTTAAGATTGTTTTTTTCATTGACACTCGGTTAGTTGTGGTAACCAATTTTAAACTTTCATTATAGTACCATATGATCGATTTTTGGTTCTGCCAACCAATGTTTTATTCTTGACAACAGAAATTGTATCAATAGAAGATTATAAAAGATTATTATTGCAACGAATAATTGGTTACTACAACAGAAAAATATTAATAAATAATCGTTTTTTGGTTAGCCCAATAATTTCCCAAATTTGAATAATTAAATATATTTTGGGAAATACAACCGAAAGATTGGTTGCTTTTCTTTTGCTGATATGTACATGACAAACAACAAATAAAATTACTCGACATAAATAAATCTTTAACATTTTGTTCAAGAAAGGTATATGTAGTCAAAAATAATCTCGTTTGGATAATAATGTGTTGTGCAAAATGTTTTACATAAATAAAAAATAAAAGCAACAATCATGAAATTGAAAGTTTTGTGTTTTTTCGTGTTCTAAAATTTTTGTCAAATATTTCCACATCTCATAATAGTGATGAATTTGTAATATGGGATTTTTAATTTTGTTATGAATTTGGTTTTTGTTCAATAAATAAAATGAAAATTAATGAATATTGTTTTTATTTAATTGTCGGTAGTATATGACTGACAAATTGTCAGAACAACCAATTTTTTACAACGGTTGTGGCAACATACAACATATAATTTTAGCCACCATTTTCGTAGTTGGCGCAACCAAATATGATTGTTGTCAACATGGAAGCAGAAGTATACCACAACCAAAATGTTGGTTGTCCTGATGGAATCGCATGATAATATACAAAACTACCAAAATTCGGTTGGCAAATAATTCGGTTGAGGCAACCAAACTTTATTCTGTGTGTACGCATCCCTTTAAATCCTCCATTTTGAAGCTGACTTCTCACTATCAGTCATTCGTCAAACATTTGACAATATAGGTGACAGTATAACTAAATATTTTTTAAAGATCTGTAATTTCTTAAAGCCAAAAAAACAGGTTTGAATTTTTAAAAATAAATATCGATGGCTTATATCCAAAATGGGCTATATTAAAAAACCCAATTTTTAAGAGAACAAAAAACTGTTGAATTTTATTATTTCACGATAAATTAAATATGATATGAATTAAGAATTTGAAGGTATATAAAGGGTGTCCCAAGAAGAACGCAATTTTTAAATCTCGCAACATTCGAAGTGTCATTGTTTGACATTTGAATAATTGTTATTGTTTGTTAGTAGAAGGTACGAGGTTAGTAAAAATGGAGCGCTACACGAATGAACAACGCATTCTCATTGTGAAATTGTTTTACCAAAATGGTGAAAGTTTTGCGGCTACAGTTCGCAAATTGCGATCAATTTGGGGTCACAATAATGCTCCAAAAGAGTCAACTGTAAAGAGATTAATGGATAAATTTGCCGAAACTGGGTCTGTTAGTGATGTAAAGACAACAACGCGCCATCGACCAGGTCGATCGACCGAAAATGTCGCAGCTGTACGTGATGATGTCGCTCAAACTCCATCCACCTCAATTCGACACCGAGCTCAGCAAATTGGTGTCTCCAAATCCACTCTGCAGCGAATTTTGACGAAAGATTTGCATCTTCATGCATACAAAGTTCAATTGACTCAGGAACTGAAGCCAACTGACCATGGACAGCGAAGGGAGTTCGTTAATTGGGTATTGGAGAGACAACATGAAAATTGAATTGGCAGAATTGGCCGCCTAGATCGTGCGATTTAACACCATTAGATTTTTTTCTTTGGGGTTTTTTGAAGTCGATGGTTTACGCGAATAAGCCGACGATGACTCAAGCCTTAAAAGACGAAATTGGACGCTGCATTAATGAAATACCGCAGCATTCATGCAAAACGGTCATTGAAAATTTCATTAAAAGATCGCGTGCATGCCAGCAAAGCCGCGGCGGCCATCTGCACGATATATTGTTCCATACATAACCTCATTCTGTCTACTTTACGATATAATAAAGTTTCACGATTTTTTCTTAAATATCTGTGTTTTATTTAAAATTAAAAAATTGCGCTCTTCTTGGGACACCCTTTATTATAAACGTTCGTATACATAATTCATATCATATGAAAATTATCGCGAAATAATCAAATTCAACATTTAGTTTGCTCTCCTGAAGAATTGGGTTTTTAATATTGCTCCTTTTGGATATAACCCATCGATATATAATTTATTTTTAAAAATTCAAACCTCCACAAAAATTGTAATGTATTATAGATTTTCTTCTGTAAACTATACGGTTTAGAAATAATTCTTTTAAAAATACGACCAAAGCAATTTGTCTGTCCTTTTCAGATATTTTAAATTTTTCTATTTTTTCTATAATCTTTGAAATTATCTGTTGAGGTCTTTTCAGGGATAAAATTGAAACAGAAGATCTCGTAATATGAATTTCATGTCTTGTCAGTTCGCTCGACTCTTACTTCAACAAGTAAGAAAGTTTCAGTCGGGTAAACCGACTAAGGTATACCCTCACTTTGTGAGTAATGTAATATTGAATATTACACAAATTATTCTGTCAATTTTTGTGGGAGGTACCAGAAGGAGTTTAAGAAATACACCTATATTTCGCTGAACAGTAGATACTTTAAATACATTGCACTGTGCCGAATTGTAACCGTTTATATGGACTGGTATATTAACGTTGAGATATTAAATTGTGGTATAATTTGGCCATTTTGTGTGGGAGGTACAAAAAGGGGTGTGGTGATAACGCTCATTTTTCACTGGACTATAGGCATTATAAAAGCATTACACTGTACAAAATTTCAAGTAATTGTATACACTGATATTAATGTTATAAACTGTTAACTTTTGGTGCAAAATAGTACCTTTGTGGGAGAGGTACCAAAAGGGGCGTGACAATAACGCCCATTATTCAATGGACTGTAGGCACTATAAAAACATTACGCTGTACAACATTTCAAGTATTTTTATACACTGGTATTAATGTTATAAGCTGTTAACTTTTGGTGCAAAATGGTGCATTTGTGTGGGAGTTACCAAAAGGGACGCGGCAATAACGCCCATTTTTCACTGGACTGTAGGCACTATAAAAGCATTATACTGTACAAAATTTCAAGTATTTCTAAGCACTTGTATTAATGTTATAAGCTTTTAACTTTTAGTGCAAAATGGTGCGTTTGTGTGAGAGGTACCAAAAGGGGCGTGGCAATTTCGCCCATTTTCCTCGAGTTGATAGCGACTAACAAACTAATACTATGTGTGAAATTTCAGAAGATTCGAATACGTATAATAGCAGTTATTAAAGAATCAATATTTCACAACATGTTAACCCTTTGTGGGGGAGGTAACAGAAGGAGTGTACCAATATGGCCCATCTTCGAACTTAGCCGGAGATAGAAAAAAATATTACCACATACGAAATTTTAAGTCAATCGGTTACTCCTTTCGAGAGTTATTGTGCGCACCAGCCAGCAGACAGACAGACGGACGGACGGACGGACATTGCTCATTCGACTTAAAATGACCCAAAACGGATTTCCGCCGAACATACTTGGGGTCTTAGGTCACTCCTTCGATGTGTTACACTTTTTTCCGTAGCAAATGATATATACCCTCGTCACACTAAAGTGAGGGTATAAAAATATTGACATAATAAGTAGCGTATATCAAAATCGTGAGCATTTTTAGATAGGAAATATGACAAATTACTATAAATCCTCTCATCAGCTGATTTAATGTTAATATTCAATTTGAGTAGAATTAGTTGGATAACAGAACAGATTAGTTCAGATTGTTTTTTCAATTTCAAAATCGAGTTATGCAGTTTTGTAGAGTACGGTTTAAATGTGAAATGTGCATTTATGGTTTTTTAGAAAAATTTTATTTTGTTTTTGAAAAACGAAGTAAAGTCCACGCAAGCAAGGCATGACTTATATTTTCATGCAATCCATATAGCGTTTTTTCCAATAGAGATGATATGATTTTGAAGTGACGCACGATGGGAAAATATGATGAAATATGCGCGCATAGGACTATGAAAACAACTTTCACAAATCATTTTTTTGGGAATGTTGTTTTATGGTGGATAACATTTAATGAAAATACCTTCAAATTTTATGAAAATATCTCTGGGCGATTCCGAGTTATGACCTTTCAAATTTTGTCTTTTTTACTAATAAATACAAATAAAATCGCGATGATAAAATGTATATACTAAAATGCTTGTAGAATTATCGTTTCTGGGAGAAATGCGACCGGACTTGTAACATATAATAAGATTATATTCATCTAAATTTTTGTGTATAAAACGTATTTGTAACGTCTTTAAATGAAGAGATATTTCAAAGTAAAAATAACACTTTTTTTTTGTTTTTCAAAAAAATTATCCGCAGTAAATGGAATATAACTTTTTTGGATCACGTGGTATCACTACGATATGACATAGAAAAGAGAGGTGACTTAGTGGTGAATCCAACGGTACCTAGTGTATATGCGACTTTTTGCGACTATGTCCGATTTTTGTACTTTAAATATGTTATTTTTTTTACTTTAAATAAAGAAAATATGCTTCATTTATCTATGAACCGATTTTCCCGAAACATATGGACCTATTTTCTTGGTTCAAAAAAATAACTTTTACGAAATTTCGGCAAAATCGGATAATAAATAAGACCGGTACAAGTCCGGTTGCAAGTTTGTAGAGTTCTACGATCAAAATTATCGATCTAATTAATATTATTATGATTATATGTGTAATTTTTATAGTTTACTGCTTCTACAAAAACTATAAAAATATAGTTAAACGCTTCTGCAGTTTATGTATATTAGGGTGGACGGATTATTTTTTTGTTTTTAATTTAACTTTTCTCTTATTAACAGTCGACGACCCATTGTGTAATTGCATTAGTGCAAAACTTTAGCTTTCAAAAATATTGCAGACTGCAATTTTATTCTTTTTATGTTGTTTTGGTTTCAATTTCAAAAACATTGCCTGGTTTTGTAGATATTTAACGCAATTTTCACAAAAATATATTTGAACTTCAATGGCCTATATATTTAAAACGCAGCAACGCACAATTAAGTAACTGAAATAGATTTTGAACTAAATTTTGTCAGATTTAATATAAAATCAAGATAAATGAAGTTTGTACGATATTCTGATTTTCACACTAATTTCCACAAAGTCGCTTTTGTAGCCCCACTGTGCGATATATGGTAACAGTAAAATAAAATCTGGGTACACCAATTTCTTCTCCAAAGAATTCTCTTAAAGATGGTCCAAACCGTAGGACTTTGTCTCTAATGGTATAGTCATGAGATAGAAAATACTGCTATGCGCGCGTATTTACCCCTTTTTTCCCATTGTGTGACGTTTCGGCCATTTGTAATATGTCGAGATCTGTCATTTGTTTTTCATTGTATTCAGTAGTGTTAACAATTTCATCATGGAGAGATATACGAAAGAACAACATTTATAAACTATTCAGTTTTGTTATCAAAATAATCGTTCTACAATTGCAACTTTTCGTGCGCTAAGTCCATTTTTCTTTTGAAATCCAAAAAAAATGTCCAATAGACCTACGACCTTGACACCCATGAGCAATATTTTAACTCTCTTTAAGAGCTATCTTTTTGCCATTGACCGATTCCGGATCCGACGTACCGTTAAGGAGCTAGAGCAATTATGTATAAGCTAGAGCAACTAACTTTCCGTTCCCATTTGAAAATGATGCTAAGTCCATTTTTTTAAATAAAAAAAAAAACCCATGAGCAATATTTTAGCTTTCGTTATCATTGACCGATTGTGGCTACGTGCCACACAGCAAATGAAAGAATTGAATTGTTGCGAGACAAGTTTGGAGATTCGATTAATTCAAGAAATTGTGATTTTGAATGGCCTCCAAGAAGTTGTGATTTAACACCATTAGACTATTTCTTGTGGGGTTATTTGAAGTCATTGGTCTTTCGAAATAAACCAGACTCTCTTCAAGCTTTACAAGTCAATATTGAACGTGCCATTCATGACATACGACTTAATTTAGTGGAAAAAGTGCTCGAAAATTGGGTTCATCGAATTCGTTCCTGCAGAAGAAGTCGTGGAGGCCATTTAAACGACGTTTTATTTAGAACTTAATTGTATCGATTGTACTTCACATTAAATAAAAAAAATCCTTAATAATGTTTTTTTCAAAGAAATCATATCACTCTTATTGGAAAACCCTATATAAACAATTCGGTCAACAAAAAATGTTGACCAATTTTATCAATGAAAAAAATTGTAATCAGATGTCCGCTTGGTGCTACCTCAATTAAGGTGCCATGACAAAGTCTAATGAATAGGGAAACGCTCACTCACCTGGCAACTCTGGTAATCCTTTTACGATGAGTGTTCCACCGAATTCTGCTGTGTTTTGATCTGCAACAGTTGAAGTTATTGTTTAATAATAATCCACATAAAATTTGTAAGCAAATTTTTATAAAAAAAAATTTTTTTAATTAATTCTCGTTGTAAACGATTGTTTGCATATTTGCGTGATTTATTAAGTTTCACATGTAATCTATCTATTGTTTGGTACTGCTGTATTCATATGTATGTATTTACACTGATTATTTATTAACTTCACTTGTTATGGTAAAATTCATTTGTATATAATTATTTTTTTTATTGCGATTTTATACTCTTTTTTATGTATTTCAATTGTGTGGTTGGTTTATTTGTAGTTTTACCTTGCCTTGCCTGATGGCTTACATTCTTTTTTTTTCTTAATTTATCATTATCCATATCGTGATCATTCATTAAGCCAGACAAGAGTGAGAGATTGCAAAAGCAAACATAAAGAAACTGTGGTGAATTTGCAAGAAAGGGGGGATAGACAATTCCATCCAGTGACAGGCCTAAAGGAACACACACACACTCGACTCGAGCACAGCTACAAATTACAAGCTAATAATTTACAAGTGTTTCTTTGGCGAAACAAAGAAACACGAATTACAACAACACTGCAACAAAACAATTGCAATTTTCATTTTCTAAATTACTCAAACAACAAAATATCAACGAAATAATAACAACGGCTGTACCGATGAGTGTGTTTTAGGAGTTCCTTTTTGATTAACTCTCCAACTGCTCATCTCGTGTATGTAAGTCGGTCGTTGTTGTAATTCTCAATTCGTATAAACCCAACGGACCACCGAGTACAGCAGTTATTGTAACAACAATAATAGTCCCCACAGTGATACGATACTCCCCTCTTTCTTCTTCTTCCTCTGGCACACTCACTTGTTGATGTAAAGTTAAAGTGCAGAGCACAAAGCGCGCAACAACGTCCACTTTTTTTCTGTGTGTTTGTTTACCTTTCCAAGTACTGAAGAATACTCCAAATTGAAACTTCTTTGACTGTTTTTAAGCACAAAAATAACACATTCAGATCGGACTGCCGCGCGAACCGTTCGTTGTTCCAATTGTCTGCTTCGTCGTTACGAGAAAACGCGCCCAAAACCGCCGTTCAATTATTTTTTTTCAATTGTACTGATCTTTTTTCTTCAATTCACTCGACGCAAACACGTTCGCGTTTCTCCTTTTTTTCCTATCTCGGTTAACACGTCGCCACACGATGTTTTAACTCGTTTTTCGTTATTTTTTTTCTTCTTTCCAGTTTACCCGTTTAAGTAACCAACGTCTAGTGTCTACCAGCAGCGAACTCGTATTGAATGTAAGCTCGTGTTATCTGTAGTTTTGGAGTCATCTGTGAGCAGCATACAAATGCTGCTTCGGCCGCGGCGCAGCTCTGCTCCAACTATTCACATGAGGAACGCATGGCATTGAAACGCAAACACAGTGTGTTGTGTGCGTGTCATAGAGAAACACAACAAACAAACTTTCGTGAGTTACAGACAGCAGCGCGACGATGCTTCAGGGATGGAACAACAATGTGGGGATCGGAGTGGGGATACATTTACGCCCCAAAATAATTGGGGAATAAAAGAACAATTTATGGTTTAGGGTGCGGTGATGGGCAAAAGGCTTAAATTCAATTTACATGAATTTATGGGCCTTGAAAGATTTAACTTCAAAATTTAAAAAAAAAAATTGAAGAAATTTGTCAAAGAAACCAGTTTCAAAAATTCGTTTAGAAAAATAAAATTTCGACGAAATTTTTGAGAAAGATTTAACTTAAAATTATTAAAAAAAAGGTCGGTAAAGTACGGTTTTGGTTAGTAGTTCTTGTTAAATACAATTTACAACTTCCATAAGTATTTCAAAATGATTTATGTTAAAGACATATATTATAGCTATTGAGTTCTGAAGATGACAGAGTGTTGTCTATTGAAACTGCAGTCAATTTGAAACTCGCTACTATTTTTTTTATATTTTTTCTATTACATTTTTGCAATAGACAGAAAGTAACTGAAACATCAATCATCTCAAACCAAAATCAACTCTGACTAAATTATTAAAAAATTAAATATGTTTTTCAATTATTTTTAGATCAATAAGTTGTGAGAACATTATTATTAATTTTAAATAATTCTTTACCAAAAAGTTATAACACATCGAAAACGCAAAAAAAATATATTTTTTGCCTTTAATCGGTCACATTAGAGTGAAAACTTAGAATAAATTTTGGAATTTGAAATGTTTTTTACTGAATTGTAAAAAATTTCTTCAAAATTGAAAAATTGCATTTTTCTATAAAATTTCTTTGAAATGGGTTTTTCTGAAAAGTTTCTTCGATATCGTTATTTTCTATAAAATTTCTTTGTAATTTCATTTCTCTACAAAATTTTGTTTAAATTGTATATTTTTCTGAAAAGTTTCTTCGATATCGTTTTTTTCTATAAAATTTCTTTGAAATTTAATTTCTCTACAAAATTTTGTTTGAATTGTATATTTCTCGAAAATTCCATCATATTTGCATTTTTCTAGAAAATTTCGATAAAATTTAATTTTTCTACAAAATGTTAAAACTTTATTTTTCTAGGAAAATTTCATCAAAATAGTATTTTTCCAACAAAATTTATTGAAATTGGCATTTTTGTTTTGAAAATTTCGTTAAAATTTATTTTTTTGTTGGAAATCCAGAAAATTTTCTTCAAATTAAATTTGTTTATAAAATTTTTTGAAATTCCATTTTTCTAGAAAAACATTGACTGAAAAATTTTAAATTGCATTTTCCCTTCCACTTTTTTTTAGAAAAATATCATGCAAATAGAAATTTTCATAGAATATTGCAATTTCAACAAATTTTATTTTAGAAAAAATCAGCTTTAACAAATTTTTCTGCAGAAATGGAATTTAAAAATCTTTCTACAAAAATTCAATTTCGTTGAAATTTTTTCTACAAAATGTTGAAATTTTTCTACGAAATTTCATCAAAATTGCATTTTTCTAACAAAGTTTATAGTTTTTGAATTTTTTTTAAGAAAATTTTGTTAATGAATAGAGGGGGAATATTCATGCTGTGTGTGAGTGGCGGATCAAATCAGCTGGCGTGGCGATCTGCTGGTACTGAGCGGCGGGAATATTCGTATGTCAGTGGACTGTAATTAGGAGATGTTGTAGGTGAAACTATTCCTCGAATCCAGAGGAATAATTTCACACAAAGCAAAGAGAAGAAAAAATAGGAAAAAAACACAAGTGTTAAATTTTTGTTTCCATTTTATTGGAGACGAGTTGAGATGCCCTTTTTATGATTTCAGCCAAGTGAATTGCATTTCTCAACAAAATTTTCTTGAAATTAAATTTTTCTATAAAATTTCGTTGAAATTACATTTTTCTAGAAAAAAGCATGTAATTACTAATTTTTATAGAAAAATTTAATTTCAACGAAATTTTTTAGAAAAAAAACAACATTTTCTACAGGAATGGAATTTTAACGATTTTTCTAGAAAAATTTGTTGAAATTTTCTAGAAAAATTCAATTTTGTTGAAATTTTCTAGAAAAATTCAATTTTGTTGAAATTTTCTAGAAAAATTCAATTTTGTTGAAATTTTCTAGAAAAATTCAATTTTGTTGAAATTTTCTAGAAAAATTCAATTTTGTTGAAATTTTCTAGAAAAATTCAATTTTTTTGAAATTTTCTAGAAAAATTCAATTTTGTTGAAATTTTCTAGAAAAATTAAAATCAACTAATTTTTCTTGAAAAATTTATTTTCATTGAAATTTTCTAAAAAAAATGCAATTTTAAAATAATTTTCTAGAAAACTAAAATTTAAAGAAATTTTGTAAAAAAGATATTTCAACGTTATTTTCTAGAGAAATACAATTTCAACAATTTTTCTAGATAAATATAATTTTACTTAATTTCTAACAAAATGAAATTTAAACGAAAATTTTCTAGAGAATTGGAATTTCAAGAAAATTTTCAAAAAAAATTAATTTCAACGATTTTTCTAGAAAAATCGAATTTCAACAATTTTTTAAAAAAAATCCGATTTTTCGAGAAGAAATCAATTTCAACAAAATTTTGTTGAAAAATGCGATTTCATACAAATTTTCTAGAAAAGTACTATGTCATCGATTGTGTAATTTGGAAGGCATTTCCATAAAATTTCATAGAAATTCAATTTCAGAAAAATTTTATTTTTCTCCGTTTTTCTAGAAAGTTGCATCAACAAATTTGAACAATGCTAACTTTTGTAATATGTTTAGAAGGTTTTAATTTTAATAGAAATTCAAAAATTCGTCTAGAAAAATGCAATTTCGACGAAACTAAATTTTCTAGAGAAATGCAATTTCACAGAAATGTTGTAGAAAAAGGCAATTTCAACGAAATTTTTTTCAAGAAAATGTAATTTCAACGAAATTTTCTAGAAAAATGTAATTTCAACGAAATTTTCTAGAAAAATACAATTTTATAGAAATTGTGCAAAAGGTAAATTACAACGTAATTTTCTAGAGAAATTTAATTTAATACTAATTTATACTAAAGACAATTTCATCGATTATGCAATTTTTAAGGCATTTTTGTATACACATGTTTTTCGAAAAGCATTTTTCTAAAAAAAAAAAATTCGGAATAAAAATTTCTCTATAAAATTTAGTTAAAATTGTATTTTTCTTCTAAATTTTGTTGAAATATGCGAATTCGACTAAATTTTGTAAAAAAAAATCGATAATGTTGAAATTTTCTGGGAAAATGCAATTTTATCAGAAATTTGGAGACATTTTTCTAAAACAGTTCTTCGAAATTTAATTTCTGTAGAAAATTTCGTTAAAATTTTATTTTTTTACAAATTTGGTGAAATTGTTGAAATTCAATTGAATTTTTCTAGAAAAGATCAATTTTATTGAAATTTTTCTAGAAAAAATCAATTTTATTGAAATTTTCTAGAAAAAATCAATTTTATTGAAAAATTCAAATCAACAAATTTTTCTTGAAAAATTTATTATCATTGAAATTTTCTAAAAAAAAAAAGCAATTTTAAAATAATTTTCTAGAAAACTAAAATTTTAAAGAAATTTTGTAAAAAAATATTATTTTCTAAGAGAAATACAATTTCAACAATTTTTCTAGAAAAATATAATTTTACTTAATTTTTAACAAAATGAAATTTAAACGAAAATTTTCTAGAAAATTTCAATTTCAAGAAAATTTTCACAACCATTACAACCGCCCCCAATACATGTCACTTACTTCTTCTTTAATTTTTAACAAAGTTGTTTTCATATACTGAAAACAACAATAACGATCTTGAGAAATTTTGCAAAAGGTAAATTACAACGTAATTTTCTAGAGAAATATAATTTAATACTAATTTATACTAAAGACAATTTCATCGAGTATGCATTTTTAAGGCATTTTTGTATACACATTTTTTCCGAAAAGCATTTTTCTAAAAAAAAAATCGGAATAAAAATTTCTCTATAAAATTTAGTTAAAATTGTATTTTTCTTCTAAATTTTGTTGAAATATGCGAATTCGACCAAATTTTGTAAAATTTGAAATTTTCTGGGAAAATGCAATTTTATCAGAAATTTGGATACATTTTTCTAAAACAATTCTTCGAAATTTAATTTCTGTAGAAAATTTCGTTAAAATTTTATTTTTTTACAAATTTGGTGAAATTGTGATTTTCAAGAATATTTCATCAAAAGAGCTTGAAAAATACGACCTTCGGCAAATTTTTTGTAAGCTAACGTAATTGATATCTGCTGATGTTTCAGACATTATACATATATACGTCATATACCTACATACTTATTTAAGACAATATTAATGAAAACTGATGAAGATCAAAAACAATTTCTCTATAATTGGACAATATTCTGGTTTTAAATAATTTTTCCGCCAAAATAAAATTAAAAAACTCCTTAAAATCCGCCTATTCCAATTGTCTCAAATAAAATCGCTCAATACATTTGTGCCATAACTGACAAGCTATGGTTTGTGACCACAAAATCAAACATCACGCACGCTGCCAACCGAACTGACAACACGACTCATCGTTTCATTTCATCTGACAGAGGGAGAGGTATTTCGTGTTTTGTGGAGCAACAGTTTGTTGTTTATACATTTCAAATGTGAATTGCATGTGAGGCTTCGTTGTATGTGTGTTTTAGTTAACTGGTTTTCGTTTCGTTCCCACATAGTTCCGTGACCACAAGTGCATATGTGTAGCTTAAAAATAAACTTTTTTATAAAAGCTTTCGCGAAGTTAACAGAGAAACAAATGTACACGAACAGAAACTGTAGACGACAATAGTAGTAGTGTTTTAGTAAAAGCTAACTTGAAGCTTTTTTAGGTAAAAGTGAAAAACTGTTTGTAAATTGTAAATAAATAACAATATATAGGGTGAGCCATTTCGAGGTTCCCTACTTTTTTAAAGAAAAAAACACATAAAATTCAAATTGAATGGGAAATGTTTATTATCATTTGAAAGAACATTATTTGGCATTTATTTTTTGAAGATTATGTTTATCAAATGTTGGCCGCGGCTACGTCTTAGATGGTCCATCCGTTGAGAGATTTTTGATCGTTCTCCGTAAACGAACGAAAATAAGTTACAGAAACAGGCCCTTAGTCTAGTTGGCTTAATTAATAAATTAATAGCCATACTAATTTTTTTGCTCTAGGTGGATTTTTAGCACGTTTTCTATATTTTATCACTGTTATATCTCTATATACCGTACGGAATATCTCTTTTGTGTCTGAAGCAAAGTTGTAGATATTGAATAGGAGAAAAAAATCAGAACAAACCTACTCGAAAAAAGTGCATCCAGTGCCTAAAAAACTCAAAAATGTTCTGTTCTGTTTTAATGTTTTGCATTATACGTATACGTATTTTTCAATATTTCACTGACAGATATTTCATGACTTTGTGGCCATTTTTGCGATTTTTGAGGCACTGGAAGCACTTTTTTCGGGTGGTTTTGTTCCGCATTTTTTTCTCCTATTCAATTTCTACAACTTTGCTTCTGACACAAAAGTAATATTCCGTACGGTATACCGACAAAAAAATATATAGAAAAGTGCAAAATATCCACCTTGAGCAAAAAAATTCGTATGGCCATTAAATAACACTATGCAACAACTGAACACTTTTTGAAAAATACACGGACTTGACAGCATAGGTTCGATTCTGCTGCCAAAGGGTAGTATAACCCCATACTCGGTTTGGCTAAATTGGTGACAAATTTTTTTTATGGGCCTCCAAAGTTTCTGAAAATTAGTGGGCCCCTCGAAAAGGGTGTCATCAGCTTTTGACCGACAACTAGTTCAAACTTGGTGATACCGCTTTGCTAAGAATATGCTGAACAAAGTATCTAAACATTTTACGCGGAAAAAAATGTTTTGCACTTTTTTTGAAAAAGTTAAGGAAATAATATTTTTTTTTCACTTTTTTCAGCATAACGTTCAGGGACTCATAATTTTTCACTAACATTATTTGGCAAATTGCAGCCAAGTTAAATCTAAAAAACTTTTGTGAACATATCAATTCAATCTAAACGTGTCTACACGGGGCAAAATCGCCTTTTTTGATATGTTTGAACCTAAAGAAAATATATTTGGAACACAAATTTTTAAATATTATATATTTCTTAGCAAATAAATTTTATTTGAAAATCAATAAAATATATTTGGAACGCATATATTAATATATTACAACAAATTGTATTTGCAAACTAAATTTCTCAAATAAAATATTTGATTAAATACAATTAAAATTATTATTTAGGATATTTTCCAAATATATTTTATTTAAAAAAGATTTCCAAAACTTTTGCTGACTTTTTCGAATTTCAGTTTTAATTTTTCCTTGGTTTCGAATTGTACCTCCCAGTTATGATACCATATGTAGCATTAACTTCTGTTTTAAATCAATCATTTCAAATTTCTGAGTATTCCAAGCCACCATTAGTTGTCAATCCTTTAAGTACTTTATTATACGATTTCAATTATTATTATTTATTATTTTTACGAACATTAAAAATTTCTAAAAATTTAACTTTGAGTTACTGAAAAATTAGACACAATTTATGTATTTTATGAATACTTAAATGCAAATAAATATTTGTTTCAAAATAACAGTCACATTGGGATGTTAACAAATATTTGTTTAGAACAATATCTTCCTAAATACACAACTTTTGTGTGTACCAAATATTATACGTTTAGAGTGTAACCTAAACATATATATGTTTCAAGCCGAATATGTTTGGGACAATATACTAAAGAAGCGCATTTTTTTTCAGCGTGTAGGCACCCTAAATAGCACAAAAGGCACTATTATGTAACAAAAATATTTTTTTGGTGTAGGCCAATATTTTAGTGGAACATATTAACCCTCTAGCTCCCCCACATAACGGTAATTTTTGGCCCTATTTTAACAAATAGTAAAATACACCCCTTAAAATGGGGAGGGCGTAGATGATTCTACAAAAATGTTGGCCTTACAATTTTACTATATGTGTCCGAACACACCAAAGCCCAAAACTTAACACAAAAACCGAAAAAAACGATAAAATTCCAGTCAAAAACGCTCTTTACTGATATAGTTATTGCTTCGAACACCAGGTCGTATGACTAACATTGCTGCACGAACAGGCCAAGGATGGTTTTTGACTGGAATTTGAATTTTTTTTTGGTGTTTGTGTTAAGACCGTTCATCGTTGACAGTAACATTCTGCCCATAGTCGTTTTGAGGACACGTGAACCAAGGACTACGCTGGCCCATAAAGAGCATCAAACAGTAATTTTTTCTGTGGATATAATGGTGTTTGGACAATAGCTTGTGTATTATCATTAATCTAAATGCGACAATTTTGCTTATTTACTCGTACGTACCCATTCAAACAAAAATAAGCTTCATCGCTTAAGTTTGACGAAAAAAGAACCATTATGATGTCCGAGACCCAAAAACTTTTTTGTGTAGGTTGACGCTTACTATTCCATAAAATCAAAACCAAAAATTGTTTGTAGTAACGTTTTTTTTTAAATTCCAATTTTCATGGAAGGTACCTTTAGTATTTTGACAACATTTTTTTTAAGTATTAGCCCGATGGAGCCGCAATATGCGTTAAGTTTAAGGCAATTATAATGGCTACAAATGTCGGAAATATTTATTTCATGTAGAAACAGTAGTTTAGTAACAGTCGTTAACAAATTAGATAAAAGTTGATTTAAAAAAAACCTAGCATGAAAAACAATATAAAAATAAAAGAAAACTCGTAAATGTCGGAATCACCACCAGTCTCCCAGACGAATGTACGGTTTTCGAGGCAGATTTGTATGCCTTTAACATTGCTGCCAAACAGATTTTGGAACACATCCTGTTCCATAATTCAAAATCTCTAGCAAAATTCAAAATCTACGCCGACAGTAGGGCAGCCTTAGACTCAAGAACCATCAAATCACGTTGTACTATGGACGGCTTTTCATCCTTAATCCAAACTCAGGGGCACGAAACCACGCTCTGCTGGGTACCAGGACATAGCAACATACAATACAACGAATTAGCAAACGAGTGTGCCAGAACAGGATCCGGTTCGAAGGAAGAATCCGCGACCTTGGACGTCCAATTCCGTTCGTCGAACTTAAAACCCAAATCGATTAACTGGGAGCAGCATTCACCAGATCGAGATGGGAGACTAAACTGCGGGACAGCTCGATCTCTTTGGCCAGTCATTGATGTGATTCGTAACAAAGGACTTCTTTCCCTCGGAAAGAACACACTAACTATTGTTATTGGAGTCACCACTGGACACTGTGCGATTGGCCAAATGGCCTCCATACCATGACTTCTGTAAAAGCTGCTCGGATGAAGAGGAGGAGGAGTCAGTAAAGCACAGGTTCTTCGAAGACCTCACCGACCTACCAGATGCTCCACTCAAACCCCTCGGCAAATTAATTAAGAAATCTCTCTGGTTCAGCAAAGCCACAAAGAGAGTTAATAATACTGCGCTACTAAATGTTCTGCTCTTCGCTTGTATCTATATATATAAAATTGTTGCGTGACTGGCTGACTGACTGACTGGCTGACTGACTGATCATCGCCCAGGCCAAACGGCTGAAGCTAGAATCATGAAATTTGGTGGGAGGGTAGACCTTGGGACGTAGACGAGCAATAAGGCGGGATTTTTCGAAATTCGTACTATTAGCCGCACAATAGGGCAAAAAGGGATAAACATGGTACCACCGCCAAATCTAAACGAAATGAGCTAGAATCTTGAAATTTGGTATGAGGGTAGCTCTTAGGACGTAGACATAGAAATTGGCAGGATTTTTTGAAATTCGAACATTTACGCACACAGTGGGGTAAAAAGTGATAAATGTGGTACATCAACCAAATCCAAATGGCAAGAGCTAGAATCGTGAAATATTGTGTGATGGTAGACCTTATGAGGTAGACTCTGAAATTGGCAGGATTTTTCGTAATTCGAACATTTACGCACACAGTGGGGTAAAAAGGGAAAAATGGGATAAATGTAGTACAACAGCCAAATGCAAATGGCAAGAGCTAGAATCGTGAAATTTGGTGTGAGGGTAGCTCTTATGAGGTAGACTATGAAATTGACAGGATTTTTCGAAATTCGAACATTTACGTACACAGTGGGGTTAAAAGGGAAAAATGTGGTACAACAGCCAAATCCAAATGGCAAGACCTAGGATCGTGAAATTTGGTGTGAGAGTAGTTCTTAGACGTAAACAAGAACAAGGAGTGATTTTTTTTAGAGGCACAGTGGGACAGGAAGGTATAAATATGGTACCACCGCCAAATTTAAAGCCTAATATTAGAATGGTGAAAATTGAAGCGAGGGGTGTCTTTATGACAACTGATCGGGGTATTAAGTTTTTTTTTTGTATTCGTAGTTTTCGGGGCACAGAGGGGCAAAAAGTGTAAAATATAGTACAGTGGCTTAAAAATGTCAAACATGGATCAATGGTTCCAGGGTAACTTTTGGAACATAAACTGGAGATTGGAAGTGATTTTTAGTAATTCTAACTTTAAGAGGCACAGTGGGACACGACGGGTTAATTATGGAGCATGGGGAAAAAAGGGAACAATCTGCCAAAATTGGAACTTAAACATAAGATATGAAGAGTTTATATGGTTTTAGGAGCACTGCGGTCAAAAACGGTTAAATATTGGAGTGGAGAAAATATGATTAAATATGTTACAGTCGGGGAAAAAGGTTTAAATACGCTATCGTGGAGACACATTTTAAATACGAGTACGGTACAGTGAGACAAAAATTTGTTAAATATGGTACAGTTGAATGGGGCACAGTTGTGCAAAAAGGGTTAACTATGGTACAGTGGGGTAAAAATAGTTATATGTATATGGTAAAGTGGGACATATGGGTTAAAAATGGTACAGTGGGGCAAAAAGCGTTAACTATTGAACAGTGGGGCAAACATGTATTTACTATGATACTGTGGGGCGAAAAGGGTTAAATATGGTACAGTGTGACAAAAATGGGTAACTATACAGTACAGTGGGGCATAACTGTGTTAAATATTGTACAGTGGAGCACAGAGGGTTAAATATGGTACAGTGGGGCAAAAACTGTTAAATATTGTACAGTGAGACAAAGCGTTTAATATGACACAGTGGGGCAAAAAGGGTTAACTATGGTACAGTGGGGCACAATTAGTTGAATATGGTAACGTGGGACAAAATGGGTGAAATATGGTACAGTGGGGCAAAAAGCTTTAACAATGGAACAGCGGGAAAAAATGTGTTAGCTATCGTACAGTGGGACACAAATGGTTAAATATGGTACAGTATGACAAAAATGGTTACGGTGGGCACAAAAGTAAAATATGGTAACGTGTAACAAAATGGGTTAAAAATGGTACAGTGGGGCAAAAAGCGTTAACTATGGAACAGTGGGGCAAACATTTATTTACTATGATACAGTGTGACAAAAATGGTTAACTATACAGTACAGTGGGGCATAACTGTGTTAAATATTGTACAGTGGAGCAAAGAGGGTTAAATATTGTACTGTTGGGCAAAAACTGTTAAATATGGTACAGTGAGACAAAGCGTTTAATATGACACAGTGGGGCAAAAAGGGTTAACTATGGTACAGTGGGCACAATTAGTTGAATAACGTGGGACAAAATGGGTTAAATATGGCACAGTGGGGCAAAAAGCTTTAACTATGTAATAGTGGGGGAAAATGTGTTAGAATGGTACAGTGGGACACAAATGGTTAATAATGGTACAGTATGACAAAAATGGTTACAGTGGGCACAAATAGTAAAATATGGTAACGTGGAACAAAATGGGTTAAGTATGGTACAGTGGGGCAAAAATGTGTTAACTATGGTACAGTGGGACAAAAATGGTTAAATATAGTGAACAAAATATAGTAGGACAAAAAGGTGTTAAATTTGATTCAGTGGACCCAAAAGGTTAAAAATAGCACAGTGGGTCAAAAATCGTACATTTAGTACAGTGGGTACAAAATTTGGGACAAACATGGTTTTATATTGTACCAGGGTGTGAATGTAGGTATTGGAACATAAACAAGGGGAAAGTTGCTAACGTATGAACCAAAAAAAATAGTTTTTCAACGTCCAGAGGTACTGTGGGAAAAGGGATAAATATTGTACCATGATGGCAGGGTAACTCTTGGAACATAAACTAGAAATGAAACGAGGGTTCGTATTTTATATATAAAAGAAATCAAATCTTCTTCATTTTGCAACATATGTAATAATCATGTCATTTTGAAAGAACGAGGTATAACTATTTTACAGTACCCTACACAGAAAATAAATAAAAGATGGGGGCTGCGAAGCGCACCGGGTTAAAGCTAGTTCTCTACTAAAACATTCATCTAATCATCTTATCCATCACTTCTATCTAAGGGATCCAACCAATATTAAAACCGAGCTAGATTCTACGTTGGGGGAGTCTGCTCCGTCGTTGACAACTATAAAATATTAGGTGGCAGAGTTTAAACGGGGTCGGCCGAGCTGCCAAGACGAACATCGTAGTGGTCGACCATTTGAGATGTCCCCGCCAGAAATGGTTTAAAAAAATCTACAAAAAGGTATTGGATGACCGTTGGTTGAATTCTTGAGCTATCTGAAGTCATAGGCATTTCAAAAAGTGCTATACATCGCATATCGACGGAAAATTTGATGACGAGGAAGCTGTTCGTAAGGTGGGGGCCTGCGTTTGGTCACAATAAGGTGCGTTATTCGCCAGATTTAACTCCCTCGGATTATTTTTTATTTCTACACTTGATTAAATGCCTCGGCATAAAAAGATTTGCCAGCAATGAAGAGGTGGAGTTTGCGGTAGATGGATATCTTGCTTTAAACAGGATATCGAAGCTATTGAAAATCGCTGGAAAGAGTGTATCCAGCTAAAAAGAGGTTTTGTTGAGAATTAAAGAAAAAAAAGCCCAAATTTTATGTGTTGGCGGAAACCTGTTTTGGACCATTTTAAGTAATTTGAACAATATCCGTCCGTCTGTCTGTCTGACTGTCGGCGTACGATAACTCTCGATAGGAGTAAGCGATTGACTTCAAATTGGGTACATGTTTACTTTTTTTATATCAGCCTAAGATCGAAAATGGCCCATGTTGTTCCACTCCTTCTTGTATCTCCCCCATAACGCAGTACAGCATTTTTCAGCTCATTGACTTGGGACTCAATTCTGAGAATTGGACGTGAAAGTAGTCCTAAAAATAAGAACTTCTGCACCATTCGTTTAGTCAAGTTGGCTCAATTAATAATTTAATGGCCATACGATTTTTTTGCTCAAGCATTGGATGTTTTTGACACTTTTTCTAATATTTTTTTTCTCGGTTTACCGAACGGAATATCTGTTTTTTGTCTGAAGCAAAGTTGTAGATATTGAATAGGAGAAAAAAATAAGAAACAAACCTACCCGAAAAAAGTGCATCCAGTGCCTTAAAAATCTCAAAAAAATTTCTCTTCTGTTTTATAATGTTCTGTTTTTTACGTACAGGTATATGTATTACGTATACGTATTTCATATACGTATTACGTTTACTTATACGTATTTTGCAATATTTTACTGACAGATATTTTATGACTTTGTGGGCATTTATGCGATTTTTTAGGAACTGGATGCACTTTTTCGGCTAGGTTTTATGTAATCGGTCAAAATTTAGTGAAATATTGATTCTTAAATGACTTCAACAGGGACGCTACAAAACTAGACGAAGAGGGACAGCAAACGACGCCATATTTTTTGCCGCTCTTTTGACATTTCTCTTCAGTAAGCCATTTCATGATGGAAAGATATACGAGCCAACAACGAGTCGAAATTATTAAAATTTACTACCGAAATTCGGAGTCAGTGGCCTCAACGTAAAGAGCGCGAAAAATCGAAAAATCATCTTCAGCGATGAGGCTCATTTCTCACATGTACTCCATCATTGCATCCCGAAAAAATTACGGTTTGGTGCGGTTTATGGGCCAGCGGCGTCATTGGGCCGTACTTCTTCCGTGATGATCAAGACCAGCACGTCACTGTGAATGGGAATCGCTACCGTTCAATGATAACCGAATATTTTTGGCCCCAATTGGATGATATGGACTTGGAGGATATGTGGTTCCAACAGGACGGCGCCACAAGCCACACAGCGAATGCCACAATCAATTTATTGGAAACCAAGTTTGGAGAACGTGTTATCTCACGAAATGGCCCAGTCGATTGGCCGTCTCGGTCGTGCGATTTGACGCCGTTAGACAGTTTCCTGTGGGGCTACGTCAAGTCTATGGTCTATGCCAACAAGCCAGCGACGATTGATGAACTTCGTACGAATATCGAACGTGAAATTGCAGCATTATCGGCCGATTTATGATTTAAAACAGTCGAAAATTGGGTTCAGCGTCTGGACTTCTGCAAGCGTGCCCGTGGTGGCCATGCAAAAGAAATCGAGTTCCATACATAATGACATCGAACGTACTTTCACAGGAATAAAGAATTTCATTGATATCCAAAACCGTTTTTGTTTTATTTAAAAAAACATTTGTAGCGCTCTTATTGACGGACCCGATATTTATCAGAATCTATCGCAATTCCGCAAATAGTAATAGTTTATTATTAGCTATCACCTTGGCGAAGTTTCCACGCACCTTTGGGTACCTCGAAAACAAAAAGGTCAAAATAAAACATAAACAATAATTTTTATTTTTTAAGTTTTTTTTCATTATAATATGGAATAAAATATTGTTTTTACGATTTTTTTGTGGAAAACTTAACAAGAACTTTTTTTAAAATCATATTTTTGATGTCTGTTACTAAACCAAATGTTCTTCGTGAAAGTGAAATGTGTAACCGTAATAATGTCCTTTAATTGATTAAAGCTTATAAATATTTCAAAAATATAGTCCAAATACTAGAGACACCTTCCATGAAAATTGGTATTAAAAACAAATATTGGAAAAAACCTTTTTTTTTGTTTTTTTTCGCGTTTAGGATACCAAATTAACCAGAAAAATATTTCAAAAATATAGTCCAAATACTAGAGACACCTTCCATGAAAATTGGTATTAAAAACAAATATTGGAAATTTTTTTTTCGCGTTTAGGGTACCAAATTAACCAGAAAATGTAATATACATACCTCCGACAAAAATTTTATAAACTAATGTAACCAAATATGTAAATATTTTAAAATTAAATTCCTTTTTTTTAATTTAAAATAGACAGTCCATACTTTTGGAGTTAAAAAGATGAAAATAGGTCCCAAATTGTGGGACACTCACCTAGAATGGCTATTTTCATATTTTGCCTAAAGTAACAGTTACACTATTGATTTGACCTTATTTAATGTTATGGAGATTTTCATCTATATAATAGTTCCCATCTCTGTTAAATAAGCTTTGACTAAAGCTTTTTTTCATAATGTACATTTAACAACACTGTGAAACAGAAAAAGCTTTCGTCAGTTAGCTTTTCGTCAGTTATAAAATTTGTAACTGTCACTGAGAATTCAAAAAATTTCCCCAAACATTAATTTCCTTCCGGATAACAAAAAGCCAAAAATGTTGCCTCCTCTCCAACAAGAGGACTGTTTTTCCAATATCGTTCAGGATTTCCTCATCTGCACCACAATCCACAAAGCCCGACAGTTGGGAGTTTTCCAAGGTGAAACCTATGTGCGTGTGACATTGGATAAAATGATACGACATACCAAAGTGTTTGCCAATTCGGAAAATCCTTATTTCAATGAGGTAAGTTTTGGGGGGGTGGGCGACACTGCTACTCAAGGGAATTATTATTCCTTTATTTCCAATGATAAATTTGCAGTATTTTGTTTTCGAAATCAAATGCACTTTGGGAGAACTGTTGCGCTTGACCATTTTGTACGAGGTCAAGAGACGAACGACATGCAAAAGAAATCCCACTCTAGGGGAATTGTTGATCGACATGCAAAGCGTGTGGCATCAGAGGAATCGTTGTTACTTTAAAAGATGGGGACGCCTGGAGGCCTCCATCGGTGAGCAACAACAGGAGAAGCAGCAAAATACGTCTTCAAATTTAGGAAACTTTAATAATGAGTCACGAGGCTTTTTGCAAATTGATTTGGCCATTGTCTCACAGGCCACAAATACCCGGAGTTTAATGCGTCCTTCGGACGATGAGGACACAATGTCCGTGACAAATGTGTGGCAATTGAATCAGGATTATGATGATATTGAAAAGTGGGATAGTTTTTTTTATTAATTGAAAAGAAATACAATTTTAATGTTTCAGAAATTTACTGGATAATATTGATGTGGGCACTCGATGCAATATTCGTTATACGGTCATCTTTTATCGGGGCATTATGTCGAAGAAATCGGATTATCTCATACAAGTAGTGTATACCTATTTCTATACTTAAAAAAAATGTCATAATTTAAAAGATTTTGCGCAAAACAAGTTGCCATCTTTACAATAAGGATATTTCACATTTAAATTGAAGAAGAACATAATTTTAACGGCCAATTCCACAATCTGCGGTTATCCTACAGTTATAGCTGTCAAATTGTATGAAATTGTTATTTTTTAACTGTGAGTTAGCTCTAACCGGAGGTTGTGAAATTGGGGGTAAGTGCGAAATATTTTTTAATATGAAGAACATTTTATTAAGTTTCAGTACGACATGTACTTAAAATAAAGACAATTTATTTAATATCAAGGAAATTTTAAATTTACTAAGATGTTTATTAATTTGAAGTATGAAATGAACTATTTTTTTAAATTAAGACATCTTTGGAGCGAAATCATTAAAATGAAGTCCTTATGTCTAAGAAGTTGAAATGTATATTTAAAAGTATTATTTATTGGCACCTACCAAAAATTATTTTAAAAATTTTGCGCAAAATAAGTAACAATCTTTGGAGTAAGTACATTTTATACTTAAAATTAAGACAAAATACTTAATATGAGGAAAAACATAATATGAATGAATTTTTTAATTTTAAGTACAAAATGTACTTAAAATGAAGACAATTTACCTAATATATAAGTATAAAGGAAATTGTCAAATTATTTTATTGATTTTAAGTATGAAATTAACTCGTTTTTTAAAATTATGACATCTTTGGAGGGAGGTCTTTAAAATGAAGATATTATGTCTAAGGAATTGAAATATTTAACACGTATTATTAACCTGATCTTACATAAAAAAATTAATGATTTTGCGCAAAATAAGTAGCAATTTTTAAAATGAGGACATTTCATAAAAAATTAAGACACTGTACTTAATATGATAGAAATTTTCTTAACATTACTAATAAAATGTACTTTAAATTAAGACAGTTTATTTAATATATCAACGAAATTGTCTTAATTTAAGGTATAAACTATACTTATATTAAAAAACTAATGTCATAAAACTAAGAAAGAAATTATCACAAATTCAAAGATTTTGTGCGAAATTTGTACCAATATTTAGAAAAAGGACAGTCCACAGTTACAATTAAGCCAATTTACTTAATATTAAAGAAAATTTCTTAATTTTAAGCATAACATGTACATATCTTAAACAATTATGACGCCCTTGGCAGGATGTCTTTAAAACTTAGTCATTTTGTCTAAGAATTGGGCTGTTTAATATGTATAACGAGTATTTACCTACTCCTTCACTGACAACAAATTGTCATAATTTTATAGATTTTGCGCAAAATAAGTACCAATCTTTAGAATAAGGATTTTTAATACTGAAAATTATGACAAATTACTTAATATGAAGGAAATGTTCTTGTTTATAAGTACACAATAAACATAAAATGAAGACAAAATTACTCAACATGAAGGACATCTTCTTAAATTTAAGTATGAAGTATGCTTAGTTTTAAATTATGACGTCTGTGGCGGAATATATTTAATGTTAAGACTTTATTTTTCTTATAATCTAAAGATTTTGCGCAAAATAAATACCAGTCTTTATTCAAATAAAGACAATTTCTATATAGGATGAATAATTTGCTTAATTCGTAGGACATTTACTTAATTATACCCTACACCACACTGTGGTACAGGGTATTATAAGTTTGTTTCACGGCAGATGTTTGTAACACCTGAAAATAACACAGCTAGACCCACCTTAAAGTATACTGATCGACTCAGAATCACTAGCTGAGTCGATTTAACGATGTCCGTCCGTCCGTCCGTCTGTCCATGTAAAGTTGTTCGTCGACTACAGGTCGCAATTTCACTCCGATCGTTCTGAAATTTTGCAGTTTAGAGTATTTCGCGGCTGTTAAGATCGCTATTGAATTTGGTTGAAATCGGTTCAGATTTAGATATAGCTCCCATATATATCTTTCGTCCGATTTGGCCCTTTAGTCCTATAGAAGCTGTATTTTACATCCAATCGTTTTGAAATTTAGAATGGTAGAGTTTCTTGATCCATGAACCAACATTGCCGAATTTGAAGAAAATCGGTTAAGATTTAGCTATAGCTCCCATATATATGTTTCGTCCGATTTGGCCCTTTACTCCTATAGAAGGAGTATTTTACATCCGATCGTTTTGAAATTTAGAATGGTAGAGTTTCTTGATCCATGAACCAACACTACCGAATTTGAAGAAAATCGGTTAAGATTTAGCTATAGCTCCCATATATGTTTCGTCCGATTTGGTCCTTTAGTTCTATAGAAGCTGTATTTTACATCCACTCGTTTTGAAATTTAGAATGGTAGAGTTTATTGATCCAGAACCAACACTACCGAATTTGAAGAAAATCGGTTAAGATTTAGCTATAGCTCCCATATACATGTTTCGTCCGATTTGGCCCTTTAGTCCTGTAGAAGCTGTATTTTTCATCCAATCATTTTGAAATTTAGAATGGTAGAGTTTCTTGATCTATGAAACAACATTGCCGAATTTGAAGAAAATAAGTTAAGATTTAGCTATAGCTCCCATATATATGTTTCGTCCGATTTGGCCCTTTAGTCCTATAAAAGCTGTATTTTACATCCAATCGTTTTGAAATTTAGAATGGTAGAGTTTCTTGATCCATGAACCAACACTACCGAATTTGAAGAAAATCGGTTAAGATTTAGCTATAGCTTTCATACATATGTTTCATCCGATTTGGCTCTTTAGATCCAATCGTTTTTATACCCTACACCACACTGTGATACAGGGTATTATTTAGGTATAAAATGTCCCAAAAGTAAATTTATGTAAACAATTTATACATGAATTACAAAATTTATATATCAGAGTTATTCAATATTACGAGAGTGGTGTAGGGTATTATATAGTCGGCACCGCCCGACGTTAGCCTTTCCTTACTAGTTTTTAGTATGAGGTATTTTAAAATGTAGACAGTGTATTTAATATTAAGGAAATTGTCTTGATTTTTAATATGACTACACTAACTTTTAAAGACAAGGACGTCTTTCAAATTATAACATTATGGCTAAACACATTCGTCTATGTAAAAAAATTATTATTTAAATAATGATGATTAGGAAGTCATAGTTTTGAAATTTAGAATGGTAGAGTTTATTGATCCAGAACCAACACTACCGAATTTGAAGAAAATCGGTTAAGATTTAGCTATAGCTCCCATATACATGTTTCGTCCGATTTGGCCCTTTAGTCCTGTAGAAGCTGTATTTTTCATCCAATCATTTTGAAATTTAGAATGGTAGAGTTTCTTGATCTATGAAACAACATTGCCGAATTTGAAGAAAATAAGTTAAGATTTAGCTATAGCTCCCATATATATGTTTCGTCCGATTTGGCCCTTTAGTCCTATAAAAGCTGTATTTTACATCCAATCGTTTTGAAATTTAGAATGGTAGAGTTTCTTGATCCATGAACCAACACTACCGAATTTGAAGAAAATCGGTTAAGATTTAGCTATAGCTTTCATACATATGTTTCATCCGATTTGGCTCTTTAGATCCAATCGTTTTTATACCCTACACCACACTGTGATACAGGGTATTATTTAGGTATAAAATGTCCCAAAAGTAAATTTATGTAAACAATTTATACATGAATTACAAAATTTATATATCAGAGTTATTCAATATTACGAGAGTGGTGTAGGGTATTATATAGTCGGCACCGCCCGACGTTAGCCTTTCCTTACTAGTTTTTAGTATGAGGTATTTTAAAATGTAGACAGTGTATTTAATATTAAGGAAATTGTCTTGATTTTTAATATGACTACACTAACTTTTAAAGACAAGGACGTCTTTCAAATTATAACATTATGGCTAAACACATTCGTCTATGTAAAAAAATTATTATTTAAATAATGATGATTAGGAAGTCATAATTTTGAAGATTTTTCGCAAAAAAAGTACAAATCATTAGAATAAGGACATTTCATACTTAAAATTATGACAATTTACTTAATTGAAAGGACATTTTCTAAATTTTAAGTACACAATCTACTTAAAATGAAGAAAAATTACATAACACTAAGACCATCATTGTTAATTGTCATAATTTTAAAGATTTTGCGCTTAGTAATTACAAATCTTTAGAATAAGGACATTTCATACTTAAAATTGTGACCATTTACCTAATATGAAGAACATTTTCTTAATGACATATTCTTAATTTTAAGTATGGAATATACATACTTATTTATTAAATTTGATGTCTTTGGTGGAAAATCTTTAACATTAAGACAACATAATTAGATTACTTTCAATCATTATTTACATACTCCTACACTGAGGACATTTCATACTTAAAATTATGAAAATTTTCTGAATGAAAAGGAAATTTTCTAGATTTTAAGTACACAATATACTTAAAATGAAGACAAATTACATATCATTAAGACCATTATTGTTAATTATCATAGTTTTAAAGATTTTGCGCATAGTAATTACAAATCTTTAGAATAAGGACATTTCATACTCAAAATTATGACCATTTAGTTAATATGAAGAACATTTTCTTAAAATGAATTTTTCTTAATGAAATCTTCTTAATTTTAAGTATGGAATATACTTATTTATTAAACTTGATGTCTTTGGTGGAAAATCTTTAACATTAAGACAACATTATTAGATTACTTTCAAGCATTATTTACCTACTAGGAGTAGGTAAATAATATTTTTATAATATTTTAAAGATTTTGCGCAAAATAAGTACTATCTTTAAAATAAAGACTTTTCTTAGAAAGAATAACATACTAATTTTAAATAAACTTTTTCTTAATTTTAAGTATAAAATTTACTTTAAAAGTAGACGGTAGGAATTCTTAATGTTAAGGAAATTATTATTTCAATATTTATTTACATACTCCTACACTGAGAATTTTTTTCATAATTTTTAACGATTTTCGCTTAATAAGTACTAATCTTTAAATTAAAGAAATTTCTTTCTTAGAATGAATAATTTACTCAATTTAAATTTAATTTTTCTTAATGTTAAGTATACAATTTACTTAAAATGTAGACAGTAGTCTTAATGCTAAGGAAATTGTCTTAGTTTTATGTATGAGATGTACTTATTTTAAAAGATAGGACGTCTTTGATGGAAAATCTTTAAAATTAACACCTTATGTCCAAAAAAATAGATTATAAAAACTGAGAAATAATTTTAAGTATAAAATGTACTTGTTTAAAAAATTAAGACGTCATTGATTCGAAATCTTTAAAATTAAGACAATATATTTCTCAAACATATTGTTAACACGCCTAATTACCTGTGTCACTTCCTTTTCGCCTAAAGTTTAGATTCCATCCTTTTAAGGGCAAGACCACGGTGATGAAAAACACCCAATTTCCCGTATGGAATCAAGAAATCCATTTTGCCTGGATTTATCCTTCATTGGCTCAGACATTATTCATACAGCTAATGGCTCACGAGCATTTGCATTGGAAATGTATAGCCGAACATGAAGTACATTTCGAAGAAATAGCCTTTAAAGGTACACAAAAAAACTATGAAAGACATTGGCATTGATTTGGCACCGAGACAACAAAAACTTTAAAATAAGTTCATTCTGTACATGATTTTAAGATAAAAGAATTAGTATTAGATATATATATTGTTTAGATTAAGTATGAAATATTCTCAACTTAATATTTTACAGTCTTTGGTGCCAAATCAGTATTAGTATTACGACATTTTTTCAGAGTAGTCAAGAAGAGTTGAAGCAGTAAATACATATGATAATCTTAGATATTTATATTTAATACAATAGATAAACCCGCCTTGGGTCCCACCTATATACACCTCTACGACAACCTTAACCCCACGAAATATGTGGGTCGTTTGCTGCTGGAAATTCACTCTGAATGTTTGGAAGCCCAACCGAAGCGTCAACTTCACATCAAGTCAATTCAGCCCTTAGACGAAACTCGTTATTGGCAGGAAGAGACATTTATTGCAGAGCTCCTGGTACTGCAGGGAGATTTTCTGCATGGTAATGTCAGTAATTGTAAGATACAAATGAAATTTGCAGGTAACTGGACTAAAATCTTCAAGAGAATAAGTTTACATCTCCCCAAAATTTAGAACATACCTCCAATAACTTGGAATGTTTCCTAAAACCCTACCACTTCAAAAAGGGCCAAAGCATAACCCAACCTTTGAAATATTTTCGCCAAGAACCTCCACATAAAGCCATTACATTGCGTTTGCAATTACCCGACTATCGTCATAAATACGAAAGTGAAAGATTCCTGCGAGAAATTCAGGAGTATATAAAACAGGAAATGGATAACGTCAGACAGTTCCTGCTAATATATGGTAAGCAGTTGCAAGCTCAAGTGAAGGTGTTGCGTGACATCATCGCTAGGATAATGGAAAAAATAAAAGAAGCCTTAGAGAGTCATAGACTGGAATATCAGGGACACAAAGAACCCACGCAGTGGGATGTGAAACGTTTGTTATATCTGCAAGATTATTTTGTAAGACCTAATTTTGTTATAACTCTATCACTTCTGACAAAATACTTTTCCATTTAGCTTAAATTCTCCGATGATTTGAAAGCTTTACGTTCTCGTTTGAAGCCTTTGAGTGGTCATGAAGATATCGAAGAAGTTTCCCAGAACTTGTTAAAGTACCTCCATAAACTTCAGAATTTATCTGCCCTCAATCGTTTGCAGGATGAATGGCCCGATTTGATTTTGGTATTTTGTGCTGGCAATAAAGAGTGCGGCTTTTGTCGTTTGAATGCCAAAAGCTTTCTCTATCCTGGCCCTGGAAGGGAAGACAGTTCGAGTGATCAATGCTGGAAGGTTCGTAACTGTATCTTTAAGGTAAGATAAATCTATTCAAGAACTCGATAAGTGATAGATTTACTAATTGCTCGTAATTTCTTCTCTTTCCAGGATACACAATGTCAACATACCTGCAACAATTGTGGCTGTACCGTGGCAATAGTCCTTGGTTGTCTCAGTATTGTCAAGGAAACAGAACGCTCACAGTTCTCCCAGAAAACCAGAATTGAATGGATGAATCCTGAACCTTTCTACTGGCGACCGACTATCCCATACACTACCTTTAAATGTCGTATATTCATACATCAAGCTAAAGTTCGGCCGGGTTCCGATCGCAATGGTCTCTGTGATCCTTATGTTCGTGTAATGATCTGTTCACAGGCAGCAGAAACTCCAGTACTCTATGCCACCTTATCTCCGATATGGAATACAGTGATTTCTATGGATTACATTACAATGCCGGGGGACATTCAGTGGTATAGTGGAAGCAATGCTCCTCTGGTGGCTATAGAGTTGTATGATACCGATAAGAAAACAGCAGACGATTATTTGGGTTCGGGTTTGCTACCGGTAGTCGTAATATCTGCGGATAAACTGGGGTTGGAAGAGGAAGATCATAATGGAGATATAAGACTGATGCAGAACAAACATGCCTTGGAAAAGTTTGAAGCTTTGAAAAGCTTGTCCCCACCTTCTTTGAAATGGGTGCCGATATCAGTAAGTGGAGCCATAAGAGCGGAGGTTTTAATATCGGCGGAACTGGTAGAATTGTCGGAGGAGTCTGAGGCAGAAACGGTGACAGAACCTCTCGTTACTGTGGGTATACCGGCAGCAATTAGGCCGAACATGAAAAACTATGTGTAAGTAAGTAAACATTATGGAAAATTCAGTCGTACACAGAAAGAAAAATGCCATACTAAATGCAAGTAAAAAAATCCTAATTTACCCCGAAAACGTACTTAAAAATGTAAGTACGTTCGTACTAAATTTTTCTTAAAACAAATATAAATCTGCTTAAATTGAAAAAATCAAGCGCTGACGGCTTGCAATAAGTATATAATGCTTGAAATCAAGTAAACATTTCTTGAAAAGGAAAATTAAGCCTAATATAGCTTAAAGTAAGAAGAAAAAGTTTAATTTAATCTCTGAGAGACAGAACCATTATAGAGCACAATAAAATTACCCTCTTAACCACTCTCATTTAAGTGGTTGATTTTGGCTGACGCAACATCAAACACACACGCATATAAATCGACGAGATGTACTCGTATATGCATACATATTTGTGCGCAACCATATCCAATTAGTTTTTCGTTCAAGCAGTGTTTGCAAATACATTACTTGGTGTGATGTTTTTTATTTAAGTTTTTTGAAGTTGTTTATAATTCCTGTTCGTTTCGTTGATGCTATTCCTTTTATGTTTCATATTTAAATCGAATAATTACAGCAAAACTTTTACTATTGCTGTCAAGCAATCATATTTTGACATACACCGAAAAAAAAGTGTACTGAAAATCATTTAAATTTTCTTAACTTTTAAGATATTTTCTTTGATTTGGCTCCAAAGACAAAGACTATTAAAATAAGTACATCTTGTACTACAATTAAAATCATAAATCATCTTTAAATCAGGACATCGTACGTCTTTGAAAAAATTACGCCTTATACTTCGATGAAAGACTTCACATTTTTAAATCTATTACGCCTTGTACTTCGGTGAAAGACTTCACATTTTTAAATCTATTACGCCTTGTGCTGACATTAAACACATAAAATTACTTTAGATTAAGTACATTATGTAATTAAGCCAAGCACATGCAGTACTTTCCACGAGTGTAAAATATGTTTCGGAAAATATTTTTTTTTTTAATTTGTCTAAACGTTAATTTTTGTTATTAACTTATTTATTAGCATATACGTACTTTCCTGGCGATACCTAGTTTTCTTCATATTAGAGGGAATGCTTATTCTAATGAATAAATAAACATTTGGCAAAATATTTCCAAAAGCAAATCGTTCTCTTCGAATGAGCTGCGGTGGCAAATACATTATTTGACGTGGTTATTTTGAGTTGAAATACCAGAAGTGAGGAATACTTCCTATTCATTTGGGAGAAGCTAGGCCTCTTGGAGCTGGTGTTTTAAAGCTGAACCTTGCTGAATGATTAGTTTTGAGCTGTCGAGTAATCGTATTTGCCATACCTATGTTAAAAAGTTTGAATTCTATAAAATTATAGAGACTTTCTATGCAGGAGAATATCCTAGTAACAAATCAATAACGATTCAAAGACCAAAATAAAACAAACGAAAATACAACTTTCCATCGGGACCTGTTACAAAGATATTTTAAAATATATATTAATACCAAATTTAAATTCGAAATTTAACATAGTTCACCATCTTTTTAAATACTCATAGATACGGGAGTTTGAATGATGCAAAATCTGCAGCCTTTAACAAGCCTTTTTCACAATTTAGACGTAATTCTAATATTTTCTTTTTTGATAAAGACGTAAAATTTCTGAAAATTGCAATGTCTGAAAACGATTAGCAGTTATTTCAAATGAACAACAGAATTTAAAAAACAATCTTAGTGTAATAGAATTTACCAAAAGGAATATTAATAAAATGTACATATCGCACCCGTTCAACAAAAGGGTAACACTCAAAATTAACAAGTAAAGCGTTAAGTTCGACCATGCCGAATCTTATATCCACCATGGATAGCCATTCACAGGCTTTGGACACAAATAAAGTAAAATTACCAAATTTCAGGCCGATTCGTTGAAACATGTGGTGTTTGCTGCGTTAAGAAGTATAATCTAGGGGACTTTGTATGGGGGCTAATCATAACATGATACTATGGCTACCGTTGTTCGTGTGTAGTTTTCCGGGTATAAATAAACCCCAGTTTACAATTTTCATTTGTGAATTGATATTTGTGGTCTCTATGAAAGAAGTGAAATCGGACAGATTCTATATATGGGGGCTATATCAAAATATGGACCGATATTGCCCATTGTTACCTACAGCTATTAAATCAATACAAAATTTCAGCCACCTAGCTCAAGTATTATACATTGTAGCGTGATTACAACAGACGGACATGGATAAATCGTCTTAGAATTTTAATGGGGTCTCGGATCAATATATAGATGTGTTACAAACGGAGTGAAAAAATGAATATACCCCCCTCCTATGGTGAAGGGTATAAAAACAATTCAGTAGAGGCCAAAAACTGCTTCTGTTAATATTATTGATATAATAAAATATGTCAGAAAATGAGAAAATATAGTTTTAATGATATTTTCTTGCAGTCACATATTTCCGTTAAAATCAATTTTTTGGAAAATAATATATACGAAAACATTCTTTGGCTTCTACTGAAATTTTTTAAATTTTAAGTCTTACCCTTTTGTGGAACAGGTGCGATATGTAAATATTGCTTACTCATAAATTAATACTTGTTCACATCAATATTGTTGTATCGCTTCGAAATTATTTAATACTAGCTGGACCCGGTCCACTTCGTTGCCCCAGATTTAGATTTCCGATCCCGTCCATTTTTGAAAACAAACGATTTGTCACGCCCACATTTGCGCCGCCCACTTTTTGCAAATTTTTTTTTCCAAAACCATCCCAGACTAAATAGCTTTCAAACAAAAGAAAAAAATTTTAAATCGGTCCAGTGGTTTAAGCGTCTATAAAACACATACATACATACAAACATTTTTCCATTTTTATATATATAGATGACATATCGTTAGCAAAGCATGCAAATATGCTAAGTCCAGTTTCAAAAAGTTTCCAGAAGGTAGAACAATTTTTTAACTGTTTCTATTTAACATAATTTTCTTTCTGCAAATACGCGAATGATCTTTTATTTGTTCCGCTAAAATATCAATGATTTGTTAAATATAATTATCTTTTATACAGACTTCACATGTTTTGCATTTTTGTGTGCACTTAGAATATTTGAATATCACTGCTCAAAGCATAATGGTGTTTTCATTTTTCTAGATTATTTATTTCTGAATCTTCTATCATTTTATAAAAAATCTAAATTTTCATAAAATTAGATTAAGCAAATTGGCATATTTAGTTAATGATATTCTATTTAATGCACAAAATAAAAGTTATGTTTTTTATGTACTCTGAATATCCGAAAGAGATTCTATGACTCTTTTTTATTATTGTTGCGCGTAACTATAACGCACACACTCACATTTTGTAATCTACCAATCGATATTTCCAGATACATAATTTATTTTCAACTACCTGTGATACACACTGCCGACAAACAGCCGCCGACTGTTGCAACAACTTTTCTCTACCACCGCTCAACAGGAACTGATTACAAAAAATTCCAAACAAAGTTCACTGTAACTCTCGCTATTATTCTCAATTTTGCGACCAAAAAGAGTCTAGATTGTCCTCTCGCAGATAAAAACGATCTCTTAATTTAAAAGATAACTAATCTTTAATTAAAAAAACAAAGAAAAGGGGACTGAAAATGAAGGGTAAATTGTTTTTAAAAACATGACATGAGAATTTCTACATTTTTAAGGAAAAAATCTTAAAATATCTACTTGAGTTAATAACAGTTGCACTACAATCAATTATTTTTTCTTTAATTTTATGACGTAGCGTTAAAGTCAACATGACATAGTGTTATGGATATCTTATCATAGAAGTAAGAAATTTTACTATAAACGAATGAAAATTTCTTTAAAATCAATTAAATTTTCTTTAATTTAAAGAAAATTGTTCTTCAAACAAAGACAGATTAAATATCTGATTTAAGGGCAAACTTGTATTTTAGTTCATGTAAAAATTTTTTCAGTGTACCATTTAAAAAAATGAATTCTTTGTAATACAGTGGCAAAAATGGTATAATTAATATAAGTGTACAAAACGAACGAAAACACAATAAATCTAGTATGATCAGACTTAAATCAAGTATTGGTTAGGCTTAAATCATGAACTGATCAGGCTTGAATCAAGTATTGGTTAGGCTTAAACCAAGAACTAATCAAGCTAAAATCAAGTATTATCAGGCGTAAATCAAGAATTATCAGGCTTACATCAAGTACAGGGCAGGCTTAATCCAATCAAAATTTTCTTCATTAAAGGCCGTTTCGCATTCAAATCAATTCCATAAAATTCTTAAATTAATCGCTTTATGCTGGAAATAAGAATATTTCGGCCTAATCAGCCTTAATGAGCGCTAAGATTAAGATTTCAGGGCTTAAAAATACGTACTTGATTCAAGTATTTTGTACTTGGTTTAAGAAAAACCGTACTTACAGTACTTTTATTCAATTTTTTTCTTTCTGTGTACTCTTATTCAGAGTATGATGACCCAAGGTTTCTGAGTTTCCAGAACTCTAAGAGAAAATATGTATACATCATAGTAGAAGTTCTTCAGAATTTTCCTAGCTCTGTGAGTGAGTGGATAAAGAAGAAGAAGCTAAATTTCTATACAAAGTATTAGTGTTTTGAACTTATATCAATGGAGGGTGGTAGTAAAATCAGAATTATCTGAAAGTACCTACAATTTCGCTGAAAAGTAACACTACTTGTGTCTTTTCCTCGTATCTTTTCCTATTTCCATATATCTTTGATAACGATATAGATAATGAAGAATGAAGACATTGTATCATTTATATGTTCTGCAACGCCACCTTGGGGGCGTTTTGGAGATATTCTGTTTATCTAAAGGAATGATTTATCTATGCCTCCGGTGTGAAGACAGTGTTGCCACCATCGAAACATAACCTAAGACATGGTTAGTTTAGTTTAGGTTAGGTTAGGTTAGGTTAGGTTAGGTTAGGTTAGGTTAGGTTAGGTTAGGTTAGGTTAGGTTAGGTTAGGTTAGGTTAGGTTAGGTTAGGTTAGGTTAGGTTAGGTTAGGTTAGGTTAGGTTAGGTTAGGTTAGGTTAGGTTAGGTTAGGTTAGGTTAGGTTAGGTTAGGTTAGGTTAGGTTAGGTTAGGTTAGGTTAGGTTAGGTTAGGTTAGGTTAGGTTAGGTTAGGTTAGGTTAGGTTAGGTTAGGTTAGGTTAGGTTAGGTTAGGTTAGGTTAGGTTAGGTTAGGTTAGGTTAGGTTAGGTTAGGTTAGGTTAGGTTAGGTTAGGTTAGGTTAGGTTAGGTTAGGTTAGGTTAGGTTAGGTTAGGTTAGGTTAGGTTAGGTTAGGTTAGGTTAGGTTAGGTTAGGTTAGGTTAGGTTAGGTTAGGTTAGGTTAGGTTAGGTTAGGTTAGGTTAGGTTAGGTTAGGTTAGGTTAGGTTAGGTTAGGTTAGGTTAGGTTAGGTTAGGTTAGGTTAGGTTAGGTTAGGTTAGGTTAGGTTAGGTTAGGTTAGGTTAGGTTAGGTTAGGTTAGGTTAGGTTAGGTTAGGTTAGGTTAGGTTAGGTTAGGTTAGGTTAGGTTAGGTTAGGTTAGGTTAGGTTAGGTTAGGTTAGGTTAGGTTAGGTTAGGTTAGGTTAGGTTAGGTTAGGTTAGGTTAGGTTAGGTTAGGTTAGGTTAGGTTAGGTTAGGTTAGGTTAGGTTAGGATAGGTTAGGTTAGGTTAGGTTAGGTTAGGTTAGGTTAGGTTAGGTTAGGTTAGGTTAGGTTAGGTTGGGTTAGGTTAGGTTAGGTTAGGTTGGGTTGGGTTAGGTTAGGTTAGGTTGGGTTGGGTTAGGTTCACCTCTTACATTAGTAAGTTCTGGTCGAGTGTTGACATATAAAATGCTCCATCATGTCGATGTTTTCCCAGCATGCCCTGCTTTCGTCGTTACCTACTCATGTTGCTGTACAGTTGTGCTTGTAAGATTGAGTGTCCTGTTAGAACACTCATCATCTCATCAAAATCTCGCTAACTCTAATTATTTCCCCTACTCTCTTCTGTTAAAAATTCGTTAGGTTGGAAGTGGTATTTTCTGGATTGCGAAATTATAGCAAGTCTTCAGGATTTTCGGGACGACATCGAGTGAAGTTAATGATGGCTGATCTTCTGTTAACCAGCGGCCTATCCACATCTCGCCTAAGAAACAGTATCAATTTCCTTGTTATCTATGCCTCGGGAGTGGTGGTGAGTCAGGAAGTAAGTATATCAAACCCAAATCAACTAACCTATCCACTTTCTTCTCAGAGTCTTCCGGAGCAATTGGAATATTGGCCAGCTATAATAGCTACCGACGTTGCGGTTATCTCCAAAGACCAAGAAACAACTCTGGGAGCTGTTTTGATTTCCAACACCAAACGATATTTACAGGACTACAAAGAATTAAAATGTATAGAAATAAATTCAGCCGAGGAATCCGATAGGGAGACTAATGTAACTACAACAACTCTAAATATAACCCCTGAAGAAAATTCAGAATCTTCACCTCTTTTGAAGAAGAAACCCAAAGACTCAATTTGGAAACGAATCTCCGGGAAATTTCAAACTAATTATCCAAGTATTTTAAGCAAAGCCGATGATCCTTTCGGTCTGAATGAAGTTATCGATGAGAAAGAATTCTCTTGGTGGACCAAATTCTATAATTCCGGCATAGTGGAGTCATGCAGTGCTATCTCACGTTTCAAACATAAGCTCTGCATTTATCATAGTGAATTGGAAAAACAGCCCGAATTTAGTCGTCTCAATGATTGGGCCGAACCTTTGCACTTGGTACATGGGGTGAAGTATAAGAGAAACTCTCTGCCCAAGGAAGAAGTTTATGCTACCTTAAAAATAAATATAAAAATCACAGCCTGTCAGTGTGAGCGCTCGGAGGCTCTTGATGGTTCCACATTGAGACCTTTGGCTACAGCCTTGAATCCTCGCTATCTGGCTCAATTGCAATCATTGGCCGAATTGGTTAAGTTGTCGATACGAGTCTATGTGGTGCAAGCTTTGCAACTAAGTCCTGGTGGAAAACAAGCTCAAGCTGATTCTTATGTCCGAATTCAATTGGGTCAAAAAGTCCTGACTAATCGGGCACAATATGTGCCAAATGAAAGTAATCCGGTATTTGGGAAATGTTTTCAGTTGGAGGGATTGATACCAAGGTAAGGTACTTTAAATGAGAGACAAACTTATTTATGTGAATTTCACTTTCGCAGTCCGAAATTAGACATTTTAACATCCAACTGTTGCTGTAAAATGTCTAATAATGTAAAATCTTGACAATAAGCGTCTCGATCTAAAGGATCCCTTCTGTACCTTTCGAACCTAAGCCACTTGGCAGAACGTGAGGAGCAATCTGACAGTACTACGTAGTAATTTGTAGATGTTTTGCAAAAACAAGTTGAGACAGATGCTTCAGTTCTCAAGGGGTAATTTGGACAGGTCCTTATGTTCTTCCGCTATGTATCAGTAATTGGTCAATAAAGTTAAGAATTATCCATTAGTCGGTGATTGGCTTGAGCGAACTTCACATTATTCTCATTTAAACGCAGATAGAGTTAGTGTTTAGGTTATCTTCGGGTCAAAGCAAGCAATATTTAATCCGTTGATTTGAATTAATTTTTACGATGCGTACGGTTCTAAGCAATCACAGTTAACATTTCGCAAAATATAAGTAATTGTGATGTCCGTGCACCCACTTCGGGCATCGAATGCACTTCACACATATTGAACGATTTTTTCGGTTCTGACAGACGGAGCAGATCCAAGGTCAGGGTTTTGTTTGGTACCAGCATGGACCAGCAATATGCGGAGAAGGCATTCCGGGATGTGCCTTTTCCAAGACAAACAAATGAAGGAACATGGAATACATATTGTTGAGGTGACAGCTCTTGGACGAAAAGATGTTGCTTCGGGTCAACCCGGTGCGTAGAACTGTCTGCCGTAGGTCGCACAAGCGAGCTAACCCAAATTGGTAGATTTGATAGATTCACATTGTTCCGACAGGAACGCCATCAGGCATCTAAAGGATTGATACCTACGGAATTCATACTTTCGATCTATAAGAAGACTGTTAGTCTCCCGATATCTCTCAACCTTCGAGAGCGCATAGCTTATCTCTACCAGTCAGAAATTCTCAGAGTTATTGATTGGACTCGTCCATCTCAAGGATTGGTTGCACAATCGCAAACTTTCAATACATTGGTCGCTTGAAGATGTTATGAACTCCAACTGGCTCAGAAGACTGGAAGACTCTGAATAAGATCAAACGACTGTGAACGACAAAGGTTGTTGCATTAAAGCTAGTCATTGAAACTATGAAGGGAGAGGGAGACAAGGCTGAGTTTTGACGAACATTTGATCATCAGATCGGAACCTATCTTCAAGAACTGGAATTATCCCTAAGGAAAGCCGATATAAATCGAGCTCACCATGTAGGACCATCTGAAAGACCTTGAAGATATGTAAGGTCATTGCACTCCCCAAAAAGGTTGGTTGGGCGACTAATTTATTCCGACAAGAATGCTAACGGGCCACCGTGGAAAGGCTCACTTGAACTGGTTAAACATAACCTTTGATAGTGAAGTAGATTAGAATCGGCTGGTAACTCTTAGGGTTATTAGCATTCGCACCTTTCAACGCTCCGGAAGGACAACTGCACGTTACGTACGGTTAAAGAAAAAGGGTAGTTATGTAGGACAAGTGCTTAAATGAGCTCAAATGCTCATAAACTGAAAAAGAAAAAATTCCCTACCATTAGCAGACCATTACAGTTCTACCATTTGCAGACCATTACTTTACATCCGGACAACATGAGAATCTTCGAAATCGAACATAAGATTTCCACCAAAATCGGTCGCATAACAAACTTTTGTTCAACTAGAAATCATTATTTGTTAAGTGTTCCCTTAACAAAGTTTATCTACTTAAGTAATTATAAATTACAGAGAACATATTTTGGAGGTATCGGTTTTCAATCGCCACAGTTTACGCGATGAGCCGATTGGTTCAACACATATAGACCTGGAAGATAGATGGCGCAGCAAACATCGGGCTACTGTGGGAATAGCTAACGAATTCTCTAGGTTTGTAAAGCGTCTTAAGGTATTTGGAAATATTTCTAAAAATCCTAATATCTATAGTTATGGCTACAATAAATGGCGCGATTCGCAAACGCCAAAACTGATGTTGCAGGAGTTATGCTCAAAATATGACATTAAATTACCCCGCTTTAAAGGTGAAACCATAGAAATCGATGGAGTGAGCTTAGAAGATGAAACCGAAATAGACACAGGTAATTTCTAGGAACACAAAAAAACATATTCGTAAATTTTATTTTATTACTCACCTAAAGGCGAAGATCTCCAGGAACGTTTAAGCTTGACCGCATTAAGGAATCTCCAAGATTTACCCTCATTTGGTTATAAATTAGTACCCGAACATGTGGAGACCCGGTCATTGTATCGTTCTGAGTGTCCCGGCATAGAGCAGGTAATTTCTTAATTTTCTACTACTGCGCCTTCTCCTAGTTAACATCTTCATTGATTAGATTTGAAATGGAAACCAATTAATTTGTTCTGATTCTAATCTTTCACATTTCTGCATTACTAAGGGCAAAATCCAATTGTGGCTGGAATTGTATGATGGCAACATCAATCTGCCGCCGGTCATCGATATTACACCGCAACCTCCACAATTGTATGAATTGCGCGTTGTTATTTTCGGTGTCAGCAATGTGCTTTTGGATGAACGCAATATTTTTGGCAATGCTATGAGTGATATTTATGTGAAGGGGTGAGTGTTCTGGTCGAGCTGGCCGTTGGTGGCCATGGGTGGCAGCTGGTTTAGGAGTTGAATGTACTACTTATAGCTCGCTCTGAGTGATACTCGTACTACCAACGTGCGCCTTGAAATGAATATGTCAGCGATTAATAAGTAACTAACTATCTGCTAATGGGTCACTTATTTGGTTCAATAATGATATGGGTATTTCCATAAAGGGGGGAAATAGAATGAAATAACATTACTAGGACATTCTCCTGGCTAAGGACCACTATTTTATTCAATGTTCCACATGTAGATTTACTATCCTCATTCACATTCCATCGCTTTCTGTTCTGGGAATACCGAAATTTATATATACATCGTATATATGCCACCAATCTCCGTACAGCCGACCCATCACCTCTTAGGTGATAATATCGAGCCATAACCGCCAAAAAGACGTAAGCGCCACTCACAAAAATTTAGAGGAGAAGGTTTCTTTTGTGATTATTTTTTGTTTATATGCATATGTAATGCATACATCTATTTATATAACTGTGAAATTTAGTATAACGGTACATTTTACAGCTATAAACTTCAGAAACATGATGCCATTTGTCATCAGTAAACGATTTCCTTCAAAAAAAATAAAAAGTTAATAATGGTGGCGCTTACGTCTTTTTGGCGGTTAGGGCTCGATATGTTTACCATGGGAAACTTTAATGCACACCCTGAACTCTGGCTTTCAAGTCTCGGAGACTTTCATAAAAGCATGTTCCTGACTAAATAAATCGACAATGACTCTACGTTTTTCATCGCTCGCTTTCCTGATTCCACAGCGCAGATCTTAGTATATTCATGAGATACCCTAAATCAATAGCCTCAGATCACCATCTCATAATAATAGAGCTTCACCGACCAAACAACTTCAAAATCTCTCACGGCATGTATCGACTAGAAAAAGACCGACTTCTTCCGACCCCTTCTAATACTCGCAACACAGATGAGGGTTTCCACAACGTTAGCGGCCGCTCGCTTCAGTCCGGCCGATGGCGGGACTCGTCTATCCAAACACAGTTACACAAGTATTAGCCAATAAAAACGGCAAATCAGAAAGTTGGTGGGCTAGCACAAGCAGAATACTCGTATGTGATATGAACATATCGGTTCTAGGAGAATCATTGCATTGAAAACTCACTGCTAATTACACACTTCCGAAGTAGTTCCTCATGGGATTTTACCGGAGGATGACAGAGAGTTAGTTGAGCTTTTATGATGGGAGTCTGCAACGACCACCAATTCTGGCATTAGAGTCTCGGCGATTATCAGAGTGGCACGGCCCTGGCGAACGAAATCAATGATACTAAATTTTTCACAATACTCGACACTCTCCTGGGATGCCAACCGCTGGGCTTCGGAGAATACGCAGTCTTCCGGTCCACAGCGTTACAACTCAGAGAAGGTTAATTCTCGCCAGAAACATCTTAACCGACTGAGCGGCTTACATTGTATATCAACCAGAATATTTCTGACTTGCAGAGAATATACACACGATCCTCTTCTAAAACTAGCAACTAAGAGAAGGTTTCCCGGTGACAGGACCATCCTCGTGGCGCTAGACCTATCGAAGGCCGTCAGCCACGCCACGCTAATTGTGTGTCAATTACATGTGTGAGCGCCAGTCGTATGTGGAACTCAGAAGCAAGAAGTCCAAACTCCGTAGAGTGAAACCGGCAGTTCCCCATGTTTTAACATCTACCTTTCTACTACCAATTCCACCACCAACTGACGAGGTTGAAATCGCGCTCTTGTATGCTGATAACTGTAGGATTCTGGTGTCGGGCCCCTTGATAGATGACATATGTGGAAGGCTGTCTACCTAGTTCAGATTGACAATTTCATCGCTGCGAGGAACATGAAGATATCCGCCACCAAGTCATCTATCACACTATTTACTGCATGGACATCGCAAGTGAAGGAGCAACTCAATGTCGATGGCACAACAAATCCGAGCACAAATTATACAGGGTTTTCCAATAAGATTGAAATGATTTTTTTCGAAAAAAAACACACTTATTTTTAAGGAAATTCAAAAGTTTTTTATTTAATGTGAATTACAATCGATACAATTAAGTTCTTAATAAAACGTCATTCAAATGGCCTCCACGACTTGTTCTGCTGGAACGAATTCGATGAACCCAATCTTCGAGCACTTTTTCCACTAAATCAAGTCGAATGTCATGAATGGCGCGTTCAAAGCTTGAAGAGAGTCTGGTTTATTTCGAAAGACCAATGACTTTAAATAACCCCACAAGAAACAGTCTAATGGTGTTAGTTCACAACTTCTTGGAGGCCATTCAATACAATTTCTTGAAATAATCGGATCTCCAAACTTTTCTCGCAACAATTTAATTGTTTCATTTGCTGTGGCCACAATCGGTCAATAGCAAAAAGATAGCTCTTAACGAGAGCTAAAATATTGCTCATGGGTGTCAAGGTCGTAGGTCGACTAGAAAGTGTTTTTTTGGATTTAAAAAAAAAATGGACTTAGCATCATTTTCAAATGTGAACGGAAAGTTATGTTTGCTCTAGCTCAATAACGGTACGTCGGATCGGGAATCGGTCAATGGCAAAAAGATAGCTCTTAACGAGAGCTAAAGGTCGCAGGCCGACTGGAAAGTGTTTTTTTGGGATTTAAAAAAAAAATGGAAAAGTTGCAATTGGAGAACGATTATTTTGACAATAAAACTGAATAATTTGTAAACTTTGTTCTTGCGTATATCTTTCCATGATGAAATTGTAAACACTACTGAATACAATGAAAAACAAATGACAAATCATGACATATTACAAATGACCGAAACGTCACTTCAAAATCATATCAAAACATAACGCCCAAAACGATTTTGGGAGTTATGTCCGCATATATTCTTGGACATAACACCCAAAATTTTTGGGACTTATGTCCAACGTTATCGAGTGGACATAACGCCCAATGGGAGTTATGTCCTTTTTATTAATTTACATAATTTTCTTAGGGAAATACAATTTTATTCCGAATGTATAATTTAGTTCAAGTAAAGGAGTAAATATTTATAATATATTTATATTATGAAATATAATACTCTTGATAATATATATTGCTCTATATTTAAAGGAAAACATTATTTAAATTAAAAATTGTTCAGCGCAACAATCTGCCTGCAGAATGGACATAATGTAAGTGTAAACATTTTTATTAATTTCGTCAAATGGTTTCAAAATTGTATTTATTTATATTTCTCAAAGTCTGTAGTAAAAGGTTTTGGTTTAAGTTTAAAAATGTTTGAGTCTATAAACTGTAGGATATGCTCATATGACTTCTGTTTTTTATTAGCCATCAGTATGAACGCAAAAGAGCAAACCTACAAGTACGTAATTAACATAAATGTCATTTTGAAATTTAGAATGGTAGAGTTTCTTGATCCATGAACCAACACTACTGAATTTGAAGAAAATCGGTTAAGATTTAGCTATAGCTCCCATATATATGTTTCGTCCGATTTGGCCATTTAGTCCTATAAAAGCTGTATTTTACATCCAATCGTTTTGAAATTTGGAATGGTAGAGTTTCTTGATCCATGAACCAACATTGCCGAATTTGAAGAAAATCGGTTAAGATTTAGCTATAGCTCCCATATATATGTTTCGTCCGATTTAGTCCTTTAGTCCTATAGAAGCTGTATTTGACATCCGATCGTTTTGAAATTTGGAATGGTAGAGTTTCTTGATCCATGAACCAACATTGCCGAATTTGAAGAAAATCGGTTAAGATTTAGCTATAGCTCCCATATATATGTTTCGTCCGATTTGGCCCTTTAGTCCTGTAGAAGCTGTATTTTACATCCAATCATTTTGAAATTTAGAATGGTAGAGTTTCTTGATCCATGAACCAACACTACCGAATTTGAAGAAAATCGGTTAAGATTTAGCTATAGCTCCCATATATATGTTTCATCCGATTTGGCTCTTTAGATCCAATCGTTTTTATACCCTACACCACACGGTGGTACAGGGTATTATTTAAGTATAAAATGTCCCAAAAGTAAATTTATGTAAACAATTTATACATGAATTACAAAATTTATATATCAGAGTTATTCAATATTACGAGAGTAGTGTAGGGTATTATATAGTCGGCACCGCCCGACTTTAGCCTTTCCTTACTGGTTTAACGCTCGATTTGAACCAAGGACCAATGGCGAATAGTTTTTAAAAAATCGCGCGATTTTTAAAAAAATATTCGCCATTGGTCCTTAGTTCAATGATTTTTTAAATCGCGCGATTTAAAAAACATATTGAACTTAGGACGGAAAGCGAAAAATTAAAAAAAAAAAACTACAAATAAATAATTAACATAAATGTATTTATCAAGAATGAAACAATTTGTAGACGATAGAAAATTTTTTAATCGAGCGATTTAAAAAAGTATTCATTGAATTTAGGACAGAAGGTAAAACTTTTTTTTTCAAAAAATCGCGCGATTTTTAAAAAAAAAAGGTTTTACTTTCTGTCCTAAATTAAACGAAATCTTTTTTAATCTGTAATATTTTTTATATGTTAGAAATTTGAATACCTACATGTCTATCTTGAGAAATATAGAGTTTTAATAATTGTTTGTATCCACTGCTTGGGACCACCGAAAAGGTCGCATCCATCATATAGTGACGATCAAGTCGCATCCATCATATAGTGGCGATTATTAGGATCAATATTCCTTTAGATTCATTTGGTGATGGATGGTGAGAAAAGAATGTGTAGGAAATATCTTCTTCGATATTGTTTGGTAAAATGTTTCCTTGCTGTTACTTTGGCACATCAAAAATATGTCATAAATGAGTAATTTTTAAATAAATTTATTTATTTATTTATTTATATGAATTACAATACAAAGTAAATTTATATTCTAATTTTACGGTCCAGGGGAAAGCCGGGTTACAAATACCATGTGGAAAGTTTTTGCAGCGACAGACCAGAGCCTCTGGTGGGAATCGAACCCACGACCCCCAAACTCATAGGTGAGCACGCTACCAACTCACCTACTGGGGCGCTCTTAAATAAATTTATTACGTTGCATTTTATTAAAAAAAAAACAATTGAGCGGCATTTTCATCACTTTGGGTGTTAAGACCGCGGTTAGTTAAGGACATAAGTCCCAATATACATTGGGTGTTATGTCCGCGTTTTTTTTTTTGGGGTGTTATGTCCGATAACGCTCCGCGGACATTACGCCCCACAAAGTTTGGGAATTATGTCCGAGTATACTGAAGGAAATAAGTCCCAAAATCGTTTTGGGCGTTATGTCCTTAGGAGCTAAGTCCGGGCACCTTTATATCCTCCCTGTGGAAATACCCATATGGTTACCATAATACGAGTATAATAATGATACGCACCTACCTACCTTCTCTCTTTCTGATTTTTTTTTGCATTTGCCTTTTAATTTTAATATCGCTTTTCTGGGTGTTCTCCATGTCTGTCTGTCTACAGTTGGTGTTCTAATCCCGATGAAGCCCAGACCACAGATATCCATTACCGGTCCATGGATGGCGAGGGTAAATTTAATTGGCGCATGATATTTCCCTTCAAGTACTCCAGCGTTGAAGATATGGTAAGAATATTCGGGTCCACCAATATTTTTTGTTTCAAATTTTTTCTCATTAAAATTCCTCAAAAATAATCACTTCTAATTAATTTTAATTGTGAGTTAATATGTTCGTCGAGAGGGGAGAGTTGGTTGGTCACTGAAGATGGGCTGAAAAACGAAGAAGGGAGGAATATGAAAAAATGGAAATAATTAATGAAAGGGCATCTGAAACGCAAAAAGATCAAATGTCAAAGGATTATTTGAACATTGTATATTAAAAGAAATTTTTTAAAGAAGTAAATCCTTGGAACTTCCTTCATAAGTTGTGATTTCGAAAGACCATTTGCCCTTGTTTTGAGCCAAAGACATGAGTCATGAGCAATGACATTCCTGAAGGATATTCTTAAATATCTTCCTGTCCACAGCTGTGTCTTGTCCTTACTTTGATGTTCCTTTTCTTTGATTATGAAAGATTTTTTGTTTAGTCTAATAAATACTTCATTAGAATTAATTAGAGCTTAAACCACAGACAAGTATCTCCCCCTTCACTCGAATTCGTGAAGGGATAATAAGAATAATACTAATTGCTTACATATTAAACCATATGAAGTCTTTATGTACATATAAATGAAGCTGATTATGAATTAATGGTTCCTTCCTTCTCTTCTCGGCTCCAGATGCTGATCAAACGTAAGTCTGGCCTTCGGGATGAGTATCAAACCAAACAACCACCTAAATTGTCTCTGCAAATCTGGGATGATGACATCATATCACAGGATGATTTTCTCGGTTCTTTGGAAATAAATCTCTCTAATTTCCCTCAACCCTTCGAGACTGCAAAGAAATGTCAATTAACTTCACATGATAATCTCATGGCTACTCTGACCTCACAAGGACCACAATTGAATAAAAAATCTGCAGCTGCAGCAACTTCGCTCAAACTCTTGAATATTTTCCGTCAAAAGAAAGTTCGTGGTTGGTTTCCGGTTCGTGGTAATATACCGGAAATGGGAAATAAAACGGGACTGGCGGGTAAAATTGAATTGGAATTAGAGGTGGTAACAGAAAAGGAGGCGGCCACATATCCCGTGGGTCTAGGAAGGAATCCACCAAATGCTTTGCCAGAACCCAAGTGAGTTTGAAAATTTTGCAAGTAGGATATTATTCTGGCTCAAGACCATTTTGAATCAATAATGTAAAGTTTTTTCGAAATGTTTTTATTATATTAAGGGCCATTAATAATAAATAAATAGACTATGGTTAAGAGCTAACTAACGGTTATAGCTGCCAAATCCATACAATTTAACTTTCTTTAGCTCTAGCTCTCGATTATTTTGTTTTGTGTCAATGGGGGTTAATCCTTTTTTCTATTTTCTTTCTAGACGCCCAGCTTCCTCATTTAATCCCTTCACCCATCCCTGGAAAGGATTTAAGCAAATTGTGGCTCCCAAATTAATGAAATATTTATTGATTATAGGATTATTGATAATTCTAGGGTTCTCCATATTTTTACTTATTATGAATTTTCCCATCATTTTAGAAATTTGGACTTATTGATTTCAATTGTTGTTAATAATATAAAAAATATGTTTATTATTTATATTATCTAATTAATAAAATAATCTTTTAAAAAGTGTCTGCATTTACGGTAATTATATTGATTTGAAAGGTGTGATTCATATACATAATTTCGTCATAGATAATTGGAATTTATTCATCATTTTTTGTGATTTGTTTATCATTAATTAAATATTCTTATCTGTTTGACACACAGGGCTATGGGACACAATGAATGCGCAGGGTTTCCCCATAAATATTCATACAATATGCGTTTGCTATGTATAATAATAAATCCAAGAAATTTCAAAACTGAGTGGATGGATAAAAAATAAACAATATATCAAAAAATGTTTATTAATTAATACCTATTAACCCGGTGCTCTTCACTGGCCCTATCTTTCATTTCGCTGAAGGTTCAGAATTTTAAATCTTTACCTATGAAATTTATTTTTACCTAAAAACTTTATAAAAAGTTGGCAAATGGAAAAATAGCTGTGTCTATCATTCATTTAAAAAAAAAATTATTAAGTTTGAAATTTTGAAAAATTGAGAAAAGTGATTTTTTGGTTTTTACGAGATTTTCAATTGATCTTGAACGACACAGCCGATTTTAACAATGTTAACGCCTTTTGAAATAGAATTTTTTATTGAATATTTTTTTAAAAAACTTTATAACTTTTCTATAGTTTTTTTAAAACTTTAATTTAACAAAAATTATTACCCATTCGATTTTTTCAAGTTTACGCAGAACATGCACCACCCACTCTCACAATTTTCAATTTTCTAGACGTAAGGTTTGTTTAAGCCATCTCTTTATACTAAAGAAACTCAATACATATATCGATACCTCCATTCTAAAACAGATTAATGGAGATTTCATTTTTAAGTTCTAAATATTCCAACTTATATTCTGTCAAAATTTTGTGTTTATCCGTCAACCCAATCAAAAGTTATTCATAAAACAGTATAGGTCTTTCGATTTGCATTGTAAAGGAATTTCTCATTCAACTTAAAATGACCCAAAACAAATATCCGCCGAACATACTTAGGGTCTTAGATCACGCCTTCGATGTGTTACACTTTTGACCTGTAGCAAATGATATATACCCTCGTATCACTAAAGTGAGGGTATGATAATAACAAGTAAGAAAGTTCAGTCGGGTAAACCGACTAATGAATCCCCTCACCTTGAGTCTCAAAAAAATATTAGTAAATTAATTTATTTTTTTTGTTTTATTTAAATTATTTTCAATTTAAATTTCATTTAATAACTTTAATGCTTGTATTGGTATTAAAGTCAAAAGCTCTTTACTTTTGGTACAAAATGGTCCATTTGTGTGAGAGGTACCAAAAGTGGCGTCCCAATAACGGTCACTTTTCTCGGGACTCTTGGTACAATAAAAGCATTACACTGTAAAAAATTTCAAGTATTTATATGCACTGGTATTAAAGTTAAAAACTGTTAACTTTTGGTACAGAAAGGTCCATTTGTGTGGGTCGTACCAAAAGGGGCGGGCCAATAACGCCCATTTTTCTCTGGACTCTAGGTACTATTAAACATGTAAGAAAGTTCAGTCGGGTAAACCGACTTATGAATCCCCCACCTTGAGTCACCAAAATAAAAAATATTCGTAAATTTATTTATTTTTTTGTTTTAATTAAATTACATATTATAAATTTAAATTGCATTTAATAACTTAAAAGTATGTACTGGTATTAAAGTTAAAAACCGTTTACTTTTGGTACAAAAGTACCTCACATTGGTACCTCCCATTTAAGTGGGAGGTACCAAAAGGGGCGTGCCAATAACGGTCACTTTTCTTTGGACTCTATATGCTATAAAAGTATTACACCGTACAAAATTTCAAGTATTTGTAATCACTGGTATTAAAGTTAAAATTTGTTAATTTTTGGTATAAAATGGCCCATTTGTGTGGGAGGTGCCAAAACGGGCGTTCCAATAACGGCCATTTTTCTCTAGACTCTAGGTATTATAAAAGCATTACACTGTATAAAATGTCATGTATTTGTATGCACTGGTATTAAACTTATAAGCTGGCAACTTTTGGTACAAAATGGTCCATTTGTGTGGGAGGTACCAAAAGGGGCGTGTCAATAAGGCACACTCTTCTCTGGACTCTAGGTACTATAAAAGCATTACACTGTACAAAATTTCAAGTATTTGTATCAACTGATATTAAAGATATAAGCAGTTAACTCTTGGTGCAAAATGGTCCATTCGTCTGGGAGGTACCAAAAAGGGAGTGGAGCGACTAACAAACTAATACTATGTGTGAAATTTCAGAAGATTGGAGTAAGTAGTATAGAAGGTATAAAAAAATAAATATTTCACCAAAAGTTAACCCTTTGCGGGGGAGGTACTAGAAGGAGTGGACCAATATGGCCCATCTTCGAACTTAGGCGGAGATAGAGAAAAATATTACCGCATACCAAATTTAAAGTCAATCGGTTACTCCTTTCGAGAGTTATCGTGCGCACCAGCCAGCAGATAGACACACAGACAGACGGACGGACCGACATTGCTCAAATGACTTAAATTGATACAAAACGGATTTCCGCCGAACATACTTAGGGTCTTAGGTCACTTCTACGACGTGTTACACTTTTGACTCGTAGCAAATGATATATACCCTCCTCTCTAAGGTGAGGGGATACAAAATTTCAAGTATTTGTATGCACTGGTATTAAAGTTATAAGCTGGCAACTTTTGGTACAAACTGATCCATTTGTGTGTGATTTTTGCATGGCCGATTTTTGCATGGCCTTAGCAAATACACCTCTGTACTCTTTGCACTAGCGGTGGCCAAAAAATCAACCCTGGGTGAGTCAGTTGAGCTGAATCAAGACTCAATTCGTTCTCTCTCTCACACGTCTCTCTCATTGTGCACTCTTGATTTGTATACCCTACACCACACTGTGGTACAGGGTATTATAACTTTGTGCATTTGTTTGTAACACCCAAAAGGAGAAGAAATAGACCCATCGTTTATTATACCGATCGAGTTAGAATCACTTTCTGAGTTGATTTAGCTATGTCCGTCTGTCCGTCTGTCTGTCCGTCTGTGCATGTATTCTTGTAATCAAAGTACAGGTCGCAATTATGGTCCGATCGCGACGAAACTTTACACATATCATTTGTTTGGCCCAAGGACGATCCGTATTGAATTTGGTTAAAATCGGTTCAGATTTAGATATAGCCCCCATATATATGTTACCCCCGATTTGACATGTAAGCGAAAAACTTTATTTTATATCCGATCAGTGCGAAATTCGGCAGAAAGAGGTCTTTTATTACGTGAAGGAATACTGCCAAATTTGGAGAAAATCAGTTCAGATTTAGATATAGCCCCCATATATATGTTACCCCCGATTTGATATGTAAGCGCTGTAAAAACTGCATTTTATATCCGATCAGTATGAAATTCGGCAGAAAAAGGTTTCATATTATATGAATGAACACTTTTAAATTTGGAAGAAATCGGTTCAGATTTAGATATAGCCCCCATATATAAGTTACCCCGATTTGACATGTAAGCCCTGTAAAATGTTATTTTATATCCGATCAGTGTCTGTATTTTATATCTGATCAGAACGAAATTCGACAGAAAGAGGTCTGTTTACATGAATGAGTATTCAGGGAAATCGGTTCAGATTTAAATATAACCTCCATATATATGTTCCTCCTGATTTGGTGTCAAAGCGCTATATAAGTTGTACTTTACTTCCGATCATTTAAATTTTCAAGAAAGATGTTTCCCAATTTAGGAACGAATATCGCTAAATTTAGCGATTATCGGTTTAGAATTAGATAATAATTAACCAATTATTCCAAATTATTATCGCAATGACCCTTATCGCATTGTTAGGGAGGTGTAGGGTATTATATAGTCGGCCTCGCCCGACTTTCTGCCTTTCCTTACTGGTTTTCATCTTAGCGAGCTGCCAATGTTGACTTCTTTATGCTAAAATATGTATACATATGTATACAATTTTATTATTATTTAATTGATTTTACTATAATTATATTAATATCTACTTATTTTTCCTCTAATAAAGTTTTTTTTATCATTGTTCCTATCAGTCGACAAATAAAATAAAGTGACTCGATCTGACATTTGTGTTCGACCAGATGACAGCAAAGAGAGATAGAGAAACCAAGATTTATACTGAAATTATTACGTTTTCGTACGAGTTCATTATCGTGCGACTTGTCGTTGTGGTGGTAGTTAGTGAAACCCAAATCAGCTGTTTGTCGCCTGGCAGGCGAACGAAAACAAATTTTAAAGTTACAGAAACAGGCTGTAAGTCTTTGTATGCACTGGTAATAAAGTTATAAGCTATTAACTTTTGGTTCAAAATTGTCCATTTGTGTGGGAGGTACCAAAAGGGGATGGGACACTTCGCCAATTTTTCTCGAGGTAATGGTGACTAATAAACTAATACTATGTGTCGAATTTCAGAGGATTCAGATAAGTAGTATAGAAGTTATTAAATAATCAGTATTACACTAAATGTTAACACTTTGTGGGGGAGGTACTAGACGGAGTGGACCAATATGACCCATCTTCGAACATAGCCGGAGATAGAGAAAAATATTACCGCATACCAAATTTGAAGTCAATTGGTTACCCCTTTCGAGAGTTATCATGCGCACCAGCCAGCAGACAGACAGACGGACGGACGGACTCAAATGACTTAAAATGACCCAAAACGGATTTCCGCCGAAAATACTTAGGGTCCTAGGTCACTCCTTCGATGTGTTATGTATATTCTATAAAAATGCCATTTTGACGAAATTTTCTATAAAAATGCCTTTTTGACGAAATTTTCTATAAAAATTCCATTTTGACGAAATTTTTTATAATAATGCAATTTCGACGAAATTTTCTATAAAAATACAAAAATGAAATTTGACAAAATATTCTATAATAATGCCATTTTTACAAAATTTTCTACAAAAATTCAATTTCGACAAAATTTTCTATAAAAATGCAATTTCGACGAAATTTTCTACAAGTGAGACATTCCCAGCAAAATCTTGGTAAGTACCTGTCATTATTCCCTGCATTACCAAATAATGACATCTCAATATTCGCTGAATTACTTTCGGCTTATTAATAATGACTTACCAATAATAACAGAAATAAGTGATTTTTTTTATCAAAATAATTTTTGGCAATTTTGGCTATATGTGGGTTATTGTAGAAGATTTATTTATTTTCAACAAATTTTCCAAAATACGTGCAAATTGAATGAAAATACCAAAAATATTTACGTATACCGTATGATGTTAGACCGTTGAAGAATTTTTCTCATGGTGGTTTGGGTTCAGAAATTCGAAATATGCGCGACAATATGCCCAAAATTACTTTCAATGGCCATATCTACCATATCTACTACGTATTTTGTATCTTATTGGTAATGCATTATTCATGTACTTAAAATCGTAAAACATAAGCACATATTTATGTGGTATGCCTATGCTACAAATAAGTACTTATTATGCTACTTTATTGTATGCTTTTGGGAAGTACTTCCCTCCAATGACATCCCCATGTTAAAATAATGAGAAAAGTGGCTAAATAATAAGTACTTACCATTATCGAACTTTGCTTACTCGTCGGATTATTTGGTAATGAGAAATTTTGCTGGGTTTTTACAAAATTTTCCATAAAAACTATTATTTGAAGAATAAAAAAATTTTATTTTGACGAAATTTTCTATAAAAAAATAAATTCGAAATTCTGAAGAAAATTTCTAAAAATGCAAATTTGACAAAATTTTCTATAAAATATAAATTCGAAAAGTTTTCTTATTTAAAATTACAATTTCGAAATTTTCTAAAAAAAAATAATTTTGATGTTATTTTCTATAAAAATGCAAATTGACGAAGTTTTCTATAAAAATTTAATTTTGGCGAAATTTTTTACAGAAATTAAATTTTCTACAAAAATAAAAACTTCTACAAAAGTGAAATTTGACAAAATATTCAACAAAAATGCAATTTTGACGAAATTTTCTATAAAAATGCCATTTTTACGAAATTTTCTATCAAAATGCAATTTCGACGAAATCTATATATATAAAAATGGAAAAATGTTTGTATGTATGTATGTATGTATGTATGCTATAGACTCTGAAACCACTGGACCGATTTTATTTGTTTTTCTTTTGTTTGAAAGGTTCTTTGTCAGAGATGGTTTAGGGAAAAATTTTTTTGGAAAAATGTGGGCAGGGCAGGAGTTGGCGTGGCATTACTTCAAATCCGATTATCTCTAAAAGTGTTGACCCTAGACGAACGAAATTTGGAACACACGTTAGTGGAGTTATTTTCTAAATCTTCAATAAAAATGGACGGAATCGAAAAACTGATATCTGGGGCAACGAAGTGGACCGGGTCCAGCTAGTTTTCTATAAAAACTAATATTTGAAGAAGTTTTCTGTAAAAAGGAAATTCTGACTAAAATTTCTAAAAAAATGAAATTTTGACGATATTTTCTATAAAAAAAATTCGAAAAAGTTTTCTTAAAAATGGCAACTTTGACGAAATTTTCTACAAATATGCAATTTTAACGAAACTTTCCAGAAATATGCAATTTTGACGAATTTTTATACATTTTCTATAAAAGTTCAATTTTGATATTTTTTTTATAAAAATTAATATTAGAAGAAGTTTTTTATAAAAAAAGAAATTTTTGCGATTTTTTCTACAAGTATGCAATTTGACCAATTTTTCTACGGCCCAATGACGCCGCCGGCCCATAAACCGCACCAAACCGCATTTTTTCGGGATGCAATGATGACTCATGGAGTACGTGTGGATTGCTGTCTGACCAATAACGCATATTTTGTTTATTGACGAAGCCATTCAGCCAGAAATGAGCCTCATCGCTGAAGATGATTTTTCGATTTTTCGCGCTCTTAACGTTGAGGCCACTAACTCCGAATTTCAGTAGTAAAATTTAATAATTTCGACTCGTTGTTGGCTCGTATATCTTTCCATCATGAAATGGCAAACCTTACTGAAGAGAAATGTCAAAAGAGCGGCAAAAAATACATATGGCGTCGCTGTCCCTATCGGTCTACTTTTGTAGCGTCCCTGTTGAATGAATTTTTCCATTAAAATTCAAATTTGGCAAAATTTTCTACGAAATGCAGTTTCGAAGAAATTTTTTATAAAAATACAAATTTGATCCAACTTTCTATTAAAATACAATTTTCCTGTAAAAATTATTGGGTTTCACGGAATGTTGCCAAGTCTTGTTGTCCAATCGTTTTGTTGAGTCAAGGTCAAATGATGGTCAAGTGATGGTCCAGTGATTTGTTATATGTGTTCTATAATATAACTTGTAGAAGTATGCGTGATTCAATAGCAATCACTTAAATGCTTATTCAAAAAAATCCGCAGCTACCTTTTTCAAATAAAGTCATTTTTAAAATCACATTATTGAGGAGCACGAGTACATATTCTCATATATCCTTTTTCCAGGAATTCAAAGAACCCACATTTTTATTTTACATTGCGAAAATGTAGACAAATTTAATACAACAATTCAGAACATTGACATTCTTCCCAAGTTCCATTTAATATTTTGATATTTATATAGTGATATTTGATCTAAGAAACCAAAAACAATAAAAAAATGTTTTTAAATTTGTATTTATATGTAAATAATAAAGGTATGAATGTATTTCTATGCAAATATTTTCATATTTTCTATGAATATTCAAGCGGGCACTTCGGGAACGTTAGGGTGGAACAGTGTTGTTTCACTTTGACTTCAGTGATGTTCTGCTGTGTAAATATCAGAAAAATATCATGCAATATTTCACAAAAAATACAAAATAAGTTACTGCAAAAAAACTACAAAAAAAAATTATGAACATTATATTTCCCTAAAAGGATTTTGCTCATTTATCTACCATTTTATATAGTAAGGTATCGGTTCGAAAAAGATTTAAACATATTAATTTGTATTATCTATTATCAGTTATTAGTTGCCTATGCAATATTGCTCCCCCACCAATAACTGCGTCCACACAGAGGTATAATTGCAAGTGGAATGAAATAAAAGAGATAATAAAAAAGGCAAACAAACCATAAAGAATAACCAAATTGAAACATTTCATTTTTTACGCCTTTAAACACACACAAACGGACGAAAATGCAAACGTGTGTATATGTACAATACACTCACATCTGCATATGTGTGTATGTGTATGACTTTAAGTGACACTTCGACGGACAAGTCAAGCGATGGATGCACAGCAGTACGCACGGTTGGATGGGCGAAGAGACGGACGGACATATTCAGTGTAAATATACTGCCAACTATCAATTTCACAACCAAATGGCCAAGACTGTCACAATACACTCGAATGGTCGAACACTCGAGTCGAGCGAGAGTGTGTGTGATAATTTGTGTGGGTGATTTGAGTGTGACAATTTACTAGAGAACATTTATGTGTTTGCAAGTGTTCGTTCGTTCGTATGAGAATAACGCACAAATCGTTCACGCTAAACGGGGATACGTGAGAAGGGTCCTTTTAAAGTTTATGATTATTTTCAAAATACTGCACTGTGCACGAAATGGACAATTTGAAAATGTAACCGAAATGAAACCCTATTGTACACCTTCCTAACCGGGGAGGCGCGGCTACCCAAGCGGGCGTAGCGATCTTCCAGTGAAGCGGTGAGTACATTTAATAAATTCGAGTATACTAGTATTTATTGTGAATGTTATATTTAAAATATTTTTATTGTTAATTTTTATGGTGATATTGACCTTTGAAAATGTAAACAAATTACTTGAGAAGGTCATATGAGAAAGTGATGAATTAATCGATTCTAATGGAATTTGTGCAATTTTTAGACAAAATAAAGGTTTATTTTAAGACTTAGTTTTTAAAATATTAAATATTATATGTATAAAATATTACATCTCTTTTAGGTTATTTTTTTAAATTTAAAAACAAAGCCATTCGTCTGCAAATCCATTGTAGAATAGCTTTAATTTCTTTATTTTCCAATATTTTTGTCCTTCAGATATGCAATTTAATTTGATTACTTTGTCTTACTATAAAAAAGTTTGACGAAATTACATAAAAATTGAAATTTTATTGAAAATTTCATAGAAATTGAAATTTTATTGAAAATTTCATAGAAATTGAAATTTTATTGAAAATTTCATAGAAATTGAAATTTTATTGAAAATTTCATAGAAATTGAAATTTTATTGAAAATTTCATAGAAATTGAAATTTTATTGAAAATTTCATAGAAATTGAAATTTTATTGAAAATTTCATAGAAATTGAAATTTCATAGCAATTGAAATTTTATTGAAAATTTCATAGAAATTGAAATTTTCATAGAAATTGAAATTTTATTGAAAATTTCATAGAAATTGAAATTTTATTGAAAATTTCATAGAAATTGAAATTTTATTGAAAAATTCATAGAAATTGAAAAGCCAATCGTACAGGGAACTGAATCCGCTTGAATTGGAATGAAAGATCAGTTGGAATAATCGGAATTCGTGGGATAAGGACTTCCTCTCCTTTGAATTTTCCCTGGATGATCGTCGCCTGAATCACATTGTCCATCAGTTTCATAATGGACAACCGCGAACTATGCACAATTTCGGATGATTCAGATTCCGCAACATGATTATGATCGATTCCACCTTCAGCTGTAAATTATGCGGCGGAGCTCCTGGCACATCAAGCGAGTTCGATTTTACTTTGAATAATAAAATTCATGCTATTGACGTCCTTATTCTTCGCTGCTAATATTGCCAGTTCACTAATCTAATCGAGATTTGGAAAAACTTTGGTGATGAGTTCCTCGTTCGACGATGTGAACTCGCAAAAATTTGCCGGGAACAATATCAATGCAGTGGAAACATCAACAGTAATTTGGCCATTGCCAAGCGCCAACGGTTGTTTCGAGAATTCAAGAGCCGATGAGTCGTTCTGCAGCGCGACTCTCATGTTCGTGGTCAATTTCAACTTCTTGACATTCCGCCACAAAGACCACGATTTCAGGCATGCATTAATTTCATCGGCAGTAGATTTCGGGATGACGGGAAGCGTTTGACGAAAATCTCTGGAGAGCAATATCATAGACTCACCAAATTGTCTCAAATCACGTCGTAAATCCTTCATCGTTCGGTCAACTGCCTCCAGAGCTCGTTTATGCGCCATCGTGCATTCATCCGAAATTATGATTTTGCAATGCCCGCAATCCAATAAGATAACCTTACCTCTTATACTCAAACTTATTATCTGAAAAAATGTTCGAATTGATAAATATCGCGTTGAATTTTAATTGATCGTAATGCTTGTACCGTTTGTCGATGTGATACGCGAAATCAGTGTAACAATACGCAAAACTCGAATGAATTGCAGCAAGAAAAATAGCACATACTCGTACATATGTTTAATAGAAAACTTTTTTGTTTAATAGAAAATTAATAAAAAAATTTGGATTGAAAAAGAGAGCAGTAGATAGGAACAGTAGGAATCTCGCAAGAAATAGCAATTTTCGATTTTCCCAATTTTCCGACTTTTCCGGAGGGTTTTCCCAAAATTTTCTTTCGTAACAACCTTCTCCAGGCAAATACGAACAACTGAAAAAAAATTGAGCCAAATCGGTCCAGCCGTTCTCAATTGATGAATTACTATACATTTTTCACACCATTTTTATACCCTCACTTTAGTGTGACGAGGGTATATATCATTTGCTACGGAAAAAAGTGTAACACATCGAAGGAGTGATCTAAGACCCTAAGTATGTTCGGAGGAAATCCGTTTTGGGTCATTTTAAGTCGAATGAGCAATGTCCGTCCGTCTGTCTGTCTGTCTGTCTGTCTGTCTGTCTGTCTGTCTGTGTGTCTGCTGGCTGGTGCGCACGATAACTCTCGAAAGGAGTAACCGATTGACTTCAAATTTGGTATTTGGTAATATTTTGATCTATCTCCGGATGAGTTCGAAGATGGGCCATATTGGTCTACTCCTTCTGGTACCTCCCACACAAAGGGTTAAAATTTAGTGAAATATTGAGTCTTTAATAACTTCTATACTACTTATTCGAATCTTTTGAAATTCTGCACATAATATTAGTATATTAGTCGCTATTAACTCGAGAAAAATGGGTGAAGTTGGCATGCCCCTTTTGGTACCTCCCACACAAATGGGCCATTTTGCATCAAAATTTAACTGCTTATAACTTTAATACAAGTGCATAAAAATGCTTGAAATTTTGTACAGTATTATGCTTTTATATTGCCTACAGTCGAGGGAAAAATTGGCGTTGTTTCCACGCCCTTTTTGGTACCTCCCACACAAAGGTACCTTTTTGCACCAAAAGTTAACAGCTTATAACATTAAAACCAGTGTATAAAAATGCGTGAAATTTTGTACAGTGTAATGTTTTTATAGTGTCTATAGCCCTGTGAAAAATGGGCGTTATCGCCACGCCCCTTTTTGTACCTCCCACACAAAATGCATAAATCATACCACAATTTAATATCTCATAACGTTTTTACCAGTGCACATAAATGCTTATAATTCGGCACAGTGCAATGAATTTAAAGTATCTAATGTTCAGCGAAAAATAGGTGAATTTGATAAACCCCTTCTGGTACCTCCCACAGTGCACATAAATGCTTATAATTCGGCACAGTGCAATGAATTTAAAGTATCTAATGTTCAGCGAAAAATAGGTGTATTTGATAAACCCCTTCTGGTACCTCCCACACAAATTGACAAAATAATTCGAGTAATATTCAATATTACATTACTCACAAAGTGAGGGTATACCTTAGTCGGTTTACCCGACTGAAACTTTCTTACTTGTTATATATATAGATTTCATAGATATAGAAATATTATTGAAAATTTCAAAGAAATTGAAATTTTATTGAAAATTTCATAAAAATTGAAATTTTATTGAAAATTTCATAAAAATTTAAATTTTATTGAAAATTTCATAAAAATTTAAATTTTGTTAAAAATTTCATAATAAAATGTTGCTGTCTTTTGTTAATCTGCAAAATAATTAAAATAGAAGGTCTACGACACACGAATCAACATTTCATAAAAATTTAAATTTCATAGAAATTTTTTTGAAAATTTCATAGAAATTGATTTTTATACCCTCACTTTAGTGTGACGAGGGTATATATCATTTGCTACGGAAAAAAGTGTAACACATCGAAGGAGTGATCTAAGACCCTAAGTATGTTCGGAGGAAATCCGTTTTGGGTCATTTTAAGTCGAATGAGCAATGTCCGTCCGTCTGTCTGTCTGTCTGTCTGTCTGTCTGTCTGTCTGTCTGTGTGTCTGCTGGCTGGTGCGCACGATAACTCTCGAAAGGAGCAACCGATTGACTTCAAATTTGGTATGTGGTAATATTTTGATCTATCTCCGGATGAGTTCGAAGATGGGCCATATTGGTCTACTCCTTCTGGTACCTCCCACACAAAGGGTTAAAATTTAGTGAAATATTGATTCTTTAATAACTTCTATACTACTTATTCGAATCTTTTGAAATTCTGCACATAATATTAGTATATTAGTCGCTATTAACTCGAGAAAAATGGGTGAAGTTGGCATGCTCCTTTTGGTACCTCCCACACAAATGGACCATTTTGCATCAAAATTTAACTGCTTATAACTTTAATACAAGTGCATAAAAATGCTTGAAATTTTCTACAGTATTATGTTTTTGTAGCGCCTATAGTCCGGTAAAAAATGGGCATTATTGTACAGCCCCTTTTGGTACCCCCCACACAAATGGACCGTTTCGTACCAAAAGTAAACGGCTTGTAACTTTAATACCAGTGCATACAAATACTTGAAATTTTGTACAGTGTAATGCTGTTATAGTGCCTATAGTCCTGTAAAAAGTGGGCGTTATCACCCTGTCCCTTTTTGTACCTCCCACACAAAATGACCAAATCATACCAAAATTACATAGCTCGTAACTTTAATATACCAGTGCACATAAACGCTTATAGTTCAGCACAATGCAATGTATTTAAGAATGTACTGTTTACCGAAAAATATGTGTATTTGGAAAACCCCTTCTGGTACCTCCCACACAAATTGACAGATTTATTGGTGTAATGTTATATATTACATTACTCACAAAGTGAGGGTATACCTTAGTCGGTTTACCCGACTGAAACTTTCTTACTTGTTTTTTGAAAATTTCATAGAATTGTTTTTTTTTTAAATTTCATAAAAATTTAATAGAATTTTTTTTTTTTAAATTTCATAAAAATTTAATAGAATTTTTTTGATAATTTCATAAAATTTTAAAATGTTATATAAAATTTAATAGAAATTGGAATTTTATTGTAAATTTCATAAATAAATAAAAATTTTAAATTTCATAGAAAATTAAATTTTATTGTAAATTTCATAAAAAATTTAAAATTTCATAGAAATTGAAATTTTATTGATAATTTCATAGAAATTGAAATTTTATTGAAAATTTCATTAAAATTGAAATTTTATTCCAAATTTAATAGAAAATGAAAATTTCATAGAAATTGAAATTTTATTGATAATTTCATAAACATTTACAATTTTTTGATAATTTCATAAAAATTTAAAATTTTATATAAAAATTAATACATAGAAATTGAAATTTTATTGTAAATTTCATACAATTTTAAAATTTCATAGAAATTGAAATTTTATTGTAAATTTCAAAAAAATTTAAAATTTCTTAGAAATTAAAATGTTATCAAAAAATTAAATAGAAATTTAAATTTTATTGAAAATTTAAATTGTTTGGAAAATTTCATAGAAATTTAAATTTTTGTGAAAATTTCATAGAAATAGAAATTGTTGTGAAAATTTCATAGAAATTGAAATTTTTGTGAAAATTTCATAGAAATTGAAATTTTTGTGAAAATTTCATAGAAATTTAAATTTTATTGAAAATTTCATTGCAATTGAAATTTTATAGAAATTTTATTAAAAATTTCATAGAATTTGAAATTTTATTGAAAATTTCATAGAAATTTAAATTTTATTGCAAATTTCATAGATATTGAAATATTATTGAAAATTTCATAGAAATTTAAATTATATTGAAAATTTCATAGAAATTTAAATTTAATTGAAAATTCATAGAAATTTAAATTTTATTGAAAATTTCATAGATATTGAAATATTATTGAAAATTTCATAGAAATTTAAATTTTATTGCAAATTTCATAGGTATTGAAATATTATTGAAAATGTCATAGAAATTTAAATTTTATGAAAATTTCATAGAAATTGAAATTTTATTGAAAATTTCATGAAAATTTAAATTTTATTGAAAATTTCATAAAAATTAAAATTTTATTGAAAATTTCATAGAAATTGAAATTTTATTGAAAATTTCATAGAAATTGAAAATTTCATAGAAATTGAAAATTTCATAGAAATTGAAATTTTATTAAAAATTTCATAAAAAATTAAATTTTATTGTAAATTTCATAGATATAGAAATATTATTGAAAATTTCAAAGAAATTGAAATTTTATTGAAAATTTCATAAAAATTGAAATTTTATTGAAAATTTCATAAAAATTTAAATTTTATTGAATGTTTCATAAAAATTTAATTTTTGTTAAAAATTTCATAATAAAATGTTGCTGTCTTTTGTTAATCTGCAAAATAATTAAAATAGAAGGTCTACGACACACGAATCAACATTTCATAAAAATTTAAATTTCATAGAAATTTTTTTGAAAATTTCATAGAAATTGATTTTTTTTTGAAAATTTCATAGAATTGTTTTTTTTTAAATTTCATAAAAATTTAATAGAATTTTTTTGATAATTTCATAAAATTTTAAAATGTTATATAAAATTTAATAGAAGTTGGAATTTTATTGTAAATTTCATAAAAATTTTAAATTTCATAGAAAATTAAATTTTATTGTAAATTTCATAAAAAATTTAAAATTTCATAGAAATTGAAATTTTATTGATAATTTCATAGAAATTGAAATTTTATTGAAAATTTCATTAAAATTGAAATTTTATTCCAAATTTAATAGAAAATGAAAATTTCATAGAAATTGAAATTTTATTGATAATTTCATAAACATTTACAATTTTTTGATAATTTCATAAAAATTTAAAATTTTATATAAAAATTAATACATAGAAATTGAAATTTTGTTGTAAATTTCATAAAATTTTAAAATTTCATAGAAATTGAAATTTTATTGTAAATTCCATAAAAAAATTTAAAATTTCTTAAAAATTAAAATGTTATCAAAAAATTAAATAGAAATTTAAATTTTATTGAAAATTTAAATTTTTTTGGAAAATTTCATAGAAATTGAAATTTTTGTGAAAATTTCATAGAAATAGAAATTGTTGTGAAAATTTCATAGAAATTGAAATTTTTGTGAAAATTTCATAGAAATTGAAATTTTTGTGAAAATTTCATAGAAATTGAAATTTTTGTGAAAATTTCATAGAAATTTAAATTTTATTGAAAATTTCATTGCAATTGAAATTTTATTAAAAATTTCATAGAATTTGAAATTTTATTGAAAATTTCATAGAAATTTAAATTTTATTGCAAATTTCATAGATATTGAAATATTATTGAAAATTTCATAGAAATTTAAATTTAATTGAAAATTCATAGAAATTGAAATTTTATTGAAAATTTCATAGATATTGAAATATTATTGAAAATTTCATAGAAATTTAAATTTTATTGCAAATTTCATAGGTATTGAAATATTATTGAAAATGTCATAGAAATTTAAATTTTATTGAAAATTTCATAGAAATTGAAATTTTATTGAAAATTTCATGAAAATTGAAATTTTATTGAAAATTTCATAAAAATTAAAATTTCATTGAAAATTGAAATTTTATAAAAAATTGCATAAAAAAATTTCCTGTATTTTGTTAAGCTGCAAAATAATTAAAATAGAGGGTCAACGATACACAATTGCGTGCCCACAGACTATATCATGATTTCTGGGGAGTGACCCCCTTCATCAGTAGTCTACATGGCCGGCTTTCAAAAAAGCCTTTGATTGATGATTCGATAACCAAACTCTCAATGAATATCACGGGGCGACTCACACGAGCAAATGAGAATTGCACCCAAAGACTCACTTGCAATATATTTTGCCATGTAAAATACTTGCTTTCTATCACTGTATAGAAGCAGGTTGGTCTTTAGCCGAGAGAGTATCTTAGTTTAAATCATAACGATTACAGACCAAAATAATAACGGGCAACCGACATGGACAAAAGCACGGCACAGCTGACTTGTTGTAAAATAAATATTACAACAAAGCACTTAAAACAATAAAAAAAAGCTTTTTACAATGAAGATAAAAATTTAAAATTTCATAGAAATGGAAATTTTATTGTAAATTTCATAAAAAAAATAAATTTTATTAAAAAATTAAATAGAAATTCAAATTTTATTAAAAATTTCATAGAAATTGATATTTTATTGCAAACTTAATAATTGAAATTTTATTGAAAATTTCATAGAAATTGTGATTTTATTGAAATTTTCATAGAAATTGTAATTTTATTGAAAATTTCATAAAATTGCAATTTTATTTACAATTAAATAATGTAAAATATCGTAAAAAAAATTTCCTAAAAATTTAAAATTTCGTACAAATTGAAATTGCTGTATTTTGTTAAGTTGCAAAATAATTATAATAATTTCATAAAACATTTAAATTTTATTGAATATTTCATAGAAATTGAAATTTCATAAACATTTAAAAATTCGTAAAAATTGAAATTTTATAAAAAAAAATTTGCTGTATTTTGTTAAACTGCAAAATAATTAAAATAGAAGGTCAACGATACACAAATCAACATTTCATAAAAATGTAAATTTTATTGAAAATTTCATAGAAATTTAATTTTTTTTGAAAATTTCATAGAAATTGGAATTTTTGAAAATTTCGTAGAAATTGAAATTTGTTTGAAAATTTCATAGAAATTGAAATTTGTTTGAAAATTTCATAGAAATTGAAATTTTTTTAAGTTTCATAAAATTTTATAGAAATATTCAGATAATTTCATAAAAATATAAAATTTTATATAAAATTTCATAGAAATTGAAATTTTATTGTAAATTTCATAGAAATTGAAATTTTATTGTAAATTATAAAATTATGTAAATAAAAATTAAAATTTTATTACAAAATTAAATAGAAATTGAAATTTCATAGAAATTAAAATTTATTGAAAATTTCATAAAAAAAGAAAATTTCATATAAATTCAAATTTTATTCAAAATTTTATAGAAAATTCCATCGAGTTATACTTTTATAATTACGTCCTTCAAATTTGACGAAATTGTATTTTTCTAGAAAATCTGGCCTTAATTAATATTTTCTTGCAAATTTTATCAAAATTGTATTTTATACAAAATTTAGAAAAATAATTTTTTTTAAAAAAAATTAAGAGAAATCAAAAAAACGAAAATTCTGTCAAAATTGGTGTTACAAAACTTGAATTTTTTCCAAAAAAAAATTCGTTAAAGAGAAATTTTTCTATGAAATTTCCTCAAAATTGTATTTTTTCTAAAAAATTTCGTCGAAATTATATTTTTTGAAATTTTATTGAACAAATTTTTTCCATAAAAATTTTGTTGAAATTGCATATTTCTAGAAAATGTCTTCGAAATTTAATTTTTCTACAAAATTTCGTTAAAATTTTATTTTTGGACGAAATTTTGAAAAAAAAAATTAATTTCAACAAAATAAGAAAATGCCATCGAGTTACACTTTTAAAATTATGTCAATTCAATTTGACAAAATTGTATATTTCTAGAAAATCTTGTCTAAATTAATATTTTCTAGCAAATTTTATCAAACTTTTATAGAACTACTTTTATAGGCAACAATAAATTTTGTATAAAAATTTATAGAAATCAGATTTATAACGAAAATTTTGTCAAAATTGGTATTAAACCAGTAAGGAAAGGTTAAAATCGGGCGGGGCCCTACACCACCTCTGCAATGTACATTAAGAATTTCTTTTTGAATAGTTGGAATAATTAGTTTCCTTTCTTTTACGAAAGTACTTAGCTCCCCCGCCACGTCAAGGCTTATTCCAAAGAGGAGTTTAATATAATGTGTGGAATTAAAAATTGAACTAATAATAATATTCCACATATTTGCATTTACTGTGGTTTTTATTAGCCTTAACACAATAAATAGTCCGATTTTTTGTCGTACACAATATAAGTAATATATGCAGGGTATGTTAGGTAGGTACTACCTTGGAATAATTAGTTTAAGTAATGCTTTAATTTGCATTTCCGCTGAAGCCTTTCAGGTCTCTAAAATAGCGCTTATATAAAAAAATTAGGAACATCTTTCTGGAAAATTTTGATCGGAAGTAAAGTACAACTTATATAGCGCTTTGGTACCAAATCAGGAGGAGGTTATGGCGGCCGGAAGTTGGACCCCAAGAAAATGCTCCCCAAATTGAAAATGAAAGTGCGCCCCAAATTTGGGGCCTATTTTCGTTACAAAAACTGATTTAGGAAATTACACCCCAATCAAGAAAACAGCATGAAATGAAAATAAACCCCAAAAAAACTAAGAAATTTTCTCTTTGTAAATCTGGGGAGTACGAAATAATACACGTATACAAACCTATTTTCTAACTATAAATATTTTCCTGGGCGGTCGGCCTACGGCCTGCGGCCTACGGCCTCTGTTAAAGACTTTCTCCTATGGACAGGATCCAAAGTTGGCAACGCGGAGCAAATCTTTTATGCGTAGCCTCTCCTGTTTCTAAATTAATAGATGAAAATAAGCCCCAAAAAGCAGATAAGAAATGAAAGTAAACCCCAAAAAGCAGACAAAATATGAAATTAAGCCCCAAATAACATTGTTGTTGTTTGATATGTTATATTTTGGGGCCCTTATTCATAAAAATATTGGGGTGTATTTTCCTGGGGTCCAATTTCATTCCGCCTACTGACCGGATATAAAATACATTCTCTACAGCACTTACATGTCAAATCGGGGGTAACATATATATGGGGGCTATATCTAAATCTAAACCGATTTTCTCTGAATTTGGAAGTATCCCTTCATATAATAAGAAACCTCTTTGTGTAGATTTTTTTACTGATCGGATATAAAATACAAATTGTACAGCGCTTACATGTTAAATCGGGGGTAACATATATATGGGGGCTATATCTAAATCTGAACCGATTTCCCTCAAATTTGGCAGTGTTAATTCACGTAATGAGAAACCTCTTTCTGCCAATTTTTTTACTGATCGGATATAAAATATAGTTTCTACAGCGCTTACATGTAAAATCGGGAGTAACATATATAAATCTGAACCGATTTTCTCCGAATTTGGCAGTATTCCTTCATGTAATAAGAAACCTCTTTCTGCCAAATTTCACACTGATCGGTTATAAAATAATTTTTTTACGGCGCTTACATGTGAAATCGGGGTAACGTATATATGGGGGCTATATCTAAATCTGAACCGATTTCTTCCAAATTTAACAGTGTTCATTCATATAATAAGAGACCTCTTTCTGCTGAATTTCATACTGATCAGATGTAAAATAAAGTTTTTACAGCGCTTACATGTCAAATCGGGGCTAACATATATATGGGGGCTATATCCAAATCTGAACCGATTTTAACCAAATTAAATGGGGATCCTTGGGCCAAAAAAAAGAGATGTGTAAAGTTTCGTGAAGATCGGACCATAATTGCGACCTGTACTTTGATTACAAAAATACATCTACAGACAGACGGACACAGTTAAATCGACTCAGAAAGTGATTACAAGTCGATCAGTATAATAAACAATGGATCTATCTCTTCTCCTTTTGGGTGTTACAAACAAATGCTCAAAGTCATAATACCCTGTACCACAGTGTGGTGTAGGGTATAAAAAATTCGTCAAAAATTTAATTTTTCAAAAAAAAAAACTTCGTTAAAGTCGAAATTACATTTTATGAAAATTTATTGGACGTTTAGTTTTTTTCTACAAAATTTTTTCGATGTGCTACACCTCCTCTGCAAGGTGAGGGGATAAAAAGAATCATATCGTTTCATTTGGTTCTTTTCAATGATTTTTCTAGTTATCAAAATTCTACGATCATGCTTTTAGTCTTCACAAAACTTCCCTTTAGACCCTTCGTTGCCGAGTGTAATGTTATCTAAAGGATAAACAGTTCTTTTTTAATTATATTCACATTAATAGAACAAAGAGAGCAACAAAAAGGAAACGATTTTCGACCCCCAACCCTCCCCATCTCATTCCATTCGAGTCTAGTGTTATCAGCGTGATAGGAAACTACAACAACTTGTTGACTGACTCACTGACTGACTTGTCTGCCTCCATTGTTACGATGTAGACGAGAACCGCAGACTATGATCCCAGTGGTCCCGGTCAGTTAATCAGTTGGACGGAAACTATACAGGCGAACGCACGACTCATAGTTCCACATAGGCATTGCAAATTAACGGATATATTTAAACGGAAATGAAAATAAATGTTGAAAAACTACTTATACATTGTGTGCATATGTATAGTCTGGCTAAGAAGGACTAATAAATAGTGTTGTTGCAACAACACTACGCCTGGAGTTAGTTGTTGTAGAGACATTTGCATAAAAAACTCGTTAAGTCAAGTGTAGAGGTAAACAATTTGTTTAAGACGTCATTTAAGTGTTACATTTTTTAACGCGGAAACGGAAATGAAAACAATGTAAAATGAACAACAATAATAATAACGGGAGTGTTTTAAAAATATTGGTTGTAAAAAAAGTTGCTTGAGTTTTTTGTCACTTTTTTGCTAAGGAATAAAAGGAGCTAGTTTGAAAATTGTCGCGTCCTTCCACAAAAAAGAAAACGGTGTCAGCAGTGTCAACAGCATGCATTTCTTGTGAACTCTTCTTCTGAAGTGACAAATGACTTTACAGAAAACGCTGACAAGCAACGTTGAACATTAGCTTCCCCGTAGGAGTGCTCACGTTAAGGAAATAAGCTTGCATCATCTTTATAAAGTTCATTTTTTTGTTTATAATTAGCTGAGGAACTGAACTGGTGTTTGGAAATACCCAGAAATTTCATGTTAAACAGTTTGACAGTGTTTCCTCAAGTTAAGTCAAGTTCCGGTTCATTGACGTTTAAACGGAAGTTAAGACAGTCTAAAGAGATCAACTAGAACACTTAGAAAATTTACCCAACATATGTTGTCTTAACATTAAAATTAAATTTAAATCATCATTCGTTCAAAAAGCCAGCACAAAAAAGAAAGCGGAAACGGAAATTGTGTAAAAGTGTTTTAATAAAAATTATTCTTGAATTAAGGATCATTAAAAAAATTCAAATTTAAAAATACTTAATATGCCATAACATCCTATGTGCCGAGTACATATTTTTTTTCTCCACACAATCAATACTACGACCTTTTTCTGAAATTGTGTCAAATCGTCGATGCTAGAGTGTGTTTTTGTATGTAAGTGCATGAAATAAAGACTTTGTTGTAGTTGTGGCTTCAGTCTTAGACCAGAAGAAACCTTACAAAAAACAAACCATCTCCTTGAGAAGATGTTCTAATAACATCCCTGAAGTCATTGAACGCCAAAGGAAAGCGCGCGTATCTATCTATCGCGTAAGTATACATTTACAATTTTCTGTCTGTTATTGTCTCTTTATTTAAATCCTTCTGTCCATCTTAAAGTCAAAGAAAATTTACAAAAATAACTCAGTCTGTATAAGCATTTGAAATTTAGTTAGGATTTAGTCAGCATTTCTTTTAATTTTAGCACAATGTGTCGCAGGTATTATTCGCTTTTTAAATAAAAAATATAAATAAAAATTAAATTTGGAAAAACATTATCATCTGCGAGAGGGTGGAGATGATTCCATATGTCGAAAATGTTTCCAAAATTATAACTACTCGTACATTAATATCAAAGAGCGTCATATTTAAAGGCATGCGATTTCCTAGTAAATGTTATACAGGGTTTTCCAATAAGAGTGATATGATTTCTTTGAAAAAAAAACACTTATTGTTAAGGAAATTCAAAAGTTGTTTATTTATGTAATGTGAAGTACAATTGATACAATTAAGTTCTAAATAAAACTTCATTCAAATGGCCTCCACGACTTCTTCTGCAGGAACGAATTCCATGAACCCAATCACTTTTTCCACTAAATCAAGTCGTATGTCATGAATGGCTCGTTCAATATTGACTTGTAAAGTTTGAAGAGAGTCTGGTTTATTTCGAAAGACCAATGACTTCAAATAACCCCACAAGAACTAGTCTAATGGTGTTAAATCACAACTTCTTGGAGGCCATTCAATATCACAATTTCTTGAAATAATCGAAGCTCCAAACTTTTCTCGCAACAATTCAATTGTTTCATTAGCTGTATGGCACGTAGCCACAAGCGGTCCATGGCAAAAAGATAGCTCTTCACGAGAGCTAAAATATTACTCATGGTTGTCAAGGTCGTACGTCGACTGGAAAGTGTTTTTTTTTTTGGATTTTAACAAAAATTGACTTAGCATCATTTTCAAATGTGAACGGAAAATTTATTTTTGCTCTAGCTCTTAACGGTACGTCGGATCGGGAATCGGTCAATGGCAAAAAGATAGCCCTTAACGAGAACTAAAATATTGCTCATGGGTGTCAAGGTCGTAGGTCGACTGGAAAGTGTTTTTTTTTTGGATTTAAAAAAAATGGACTTAGCACCATTATCAAATGTGAACGGAAAGTTTATGTTTGCTCTACCTCCTTAACGGTACGTCGGATCGGGAATCGACCAATGCCGAAAAAACAGCTCTTAACGAGAGCTAAAATATTGCTCATGGGTGTTAAGGTCGTAGGCCGACCGGAAAGTGTTTTTTGGATTTAAAAAAAAAATGGACTTAGCGCAAGAAAAGTTGCAATTGGAGAACGATTATTGTGATAAAAAAACTGAATAATTTGTAAACGTTGTTCTTGCATATTTCTCTCCATGATGAAGTTGTAAACACTACTGAAGACAGTGAAAAACAAATGACAGATCATGACATATTACAAATGGCCGAAACGTCACTTCAAAATCATATCATCCCTATTGGAAAACCTATTATTATGTTGGTCCACTTAATACGAAAATAATATACTGACTTGTGAAATAAATGCAATCCAATTGTTTTATTGAAAAACTGGAATTTCGAAGGCCATTGCATACATAACCTAATGGTAGAAATACTTAATAAATAAATAATTTTAAAATAAAAATAATCCAAAAAATACATACGTATATAGAAAAATAATTATTACCACATGTCACGAAAACGTACAATTTTGTCCACATTTTATTCGAAAATCAGTGGCATTTTTGAAACCTTTTGTTCGAATTTTACTAAAAAATACGACAATACAACACATACAACACATGAGGTACGATGATGTCGGCATTAGCCGTTGACAAAACTACATTTGTTTTCGTGCAAGCAAAAAACAAAAAATTTATTGGTATGAGAGTTTTAGTATGTTGACTTAGTTCGGCAAAATACGGGTTTGGTTAGCAGTTCTTGTTAAATTCAATTTACTGCTTCCAGCTGATTTAAGTGCAGTCAATTCTACCAAGCAATTAAAACTATTTCTATTACTTTTTTTCAATAGACAGAAAGTAACTGAAACATATGGTCTCAAACCAAAATAAATTCTTACTGAATAACAAAAGAACAGACTAACAATAAATAACAACAACACAAATACGACGAATTTCGAAAAATTATTAATCTATCCCAAGGATCGACTATTTAACTGAAAAAAGTACAAATTTTTAAAAACAGTTATTACCGTATTTAAGGGGATAGTACCATTTTGGACCTCTTTTTGTGGTCTTTTTATTCGCAAAAAATATGAATTTCGAAAAATAATTAGAAAAATTCACAAAATTTTTGGTTTTTTTGGACTACAATTATTACTTCGTTTTTATACCCTACACCACACTGTGGTACAGGGTATTATGACTTTGTGCATTTGTTTGTAACACCCAAAAGGAGAAGAGATAGACCCATTGTTTATTATACCGATCGACTTGTAATCACTTTCTGAGTCGATTTAGCTATGTCCGTCTGTCTGTCCGTCTGTCTGTCTGTAGACGTATTCTTGTAATCAAAGTACAGGTCGCAATTATGGTCCGATCTCAACGAAACTTTGCACATATCTTTTTTTTAGGCCCAAGGACGATCCCTATTGAATTTGGTTAAAATCGGTTCAGATTTACATATAGCTCCCATATATATGTACCTCCGATTTGGCATATATGCACTGTATAAGCAACATTTTGTAACCGATTTGTACAAAAATTGACAGAGAGTAGTCTCGTGATACACTTAGATACAATACAAAATTTGGGGGAAATCGGTTCAGATTTATATATAGCCCCCATATATATGTTGCACCCGATTTGACATGTAAGCGCTGTAGAAACTGTATTTTATGTCCAATCAGTACGAAATTCGGCAGAAAGAGGTTTCTTATTACATGAAGGAATACTGCCAAATTCGTAGAAAATCGGTTCAGATTTAGATATAGCCCCCATATATATGTTACCCCCGATTTGAAATTCAATAGCTGTAGAAACTGTATTTTATATCCGATCAAAGCGAAATTCGGCAGAAACAGGTTTCTTATTACACGAAGGAATACTGCCAAATTTGGAGAAAATCGGTTCAAATTTAGATATAGCCCCCATATATATGTTAGCACCGATTTGACGTTCAAGCGCTGTAGAGACTGTATTTTATATCCGATCAGTACGAAATTCGACAGAAAGAGGTTTCTATTTTACATGAATGAGTATTCAGGGAAAATCGATTCAGATTTATATATAAGCTCCATATATATGTTCCTCCTGATTTGGTTACAAAGCGCTATAGAAGTTGTACTTTACTTCCGATCACTACAAAATTCTCCAGAAAGATGTTTCTCAATTTAGGAACGAATATTGCTTAATTTAGCGATTATAGGTTCAGAATTAGATATTAAACCTCTGCAATGAATGTCTTGAATGACCTTTCAAGACATTCAGTTGTTTATCAAATACTTACTGCCACACACTCTATTTTGACAAAACAAATGAATGAGTGAAGAGAACAGTAACCGCCAAACAGGTTTCAAAACAAATAAGTAACAAGACAATGGAGAAGTACACTCATTCAAGTACTGTACACAAAAACTGAAATACTCGATTTCAGTGTACACTGCACTACTGTACTCATTGTCATTGCAAAGAGAGACGCAACAACAAAGAGCGACGGACCACCTTAGAAATTTATTGATTTTGAGGGGTAAATACACTAGTGTACATACTGAAGAAACAGAAAACAGCACTGTACTCGCTTCATTATACTCATCGTTTGACGAATTGAAACGAGTATAAAGAATACAACAACCGAACGAGCAGAGTACACGACTAGATTGTAAACATCAAACAGTGTGAAGTGTTTGTTGTTTTTTTTTCGATCATTCTATGGTGGTGTCAATCGAGTAAAATATACAATGTTTCAGTGTGCAGTGAAGTAGTGTACACTACTGTAGACGAAGAAATGAATGTCTTGATGCAGAGGTTTATTAGATATATCCGCATATATATGTTCTTACCCATTTACCAATTATTTCAAATTATTATCGGAATAAACCTTATCGCATTGTTAGGGAGGTGTAGGGTATTATATAGTCGGCCCCGCCCGACTTTCTGCCTTTCCTTACTGGTTTTAATCCTAAAAAGTAAGATATTGAAAAACTGTTTTGAATCAAAAACAAAGTCTCAGGGAAAGTGCTCCATTTTTGGACATTTATGTCCACTTTTTACACCAACTTAAGAAACATACCACAGTATCTCAATTTGTATACCCTCACTTTAGTGTGACGAGGGTATACCATTTGCTACGGACCAAAAGTGTAACACATCGAAGGAGTGACATAAGAACCTAAGTATGTATGTTCGGCGGATATCCGTTTTAGGTCGTTTTAAGTCGAATGAGCAATGTCTGTCCATCCGTCCGTCTGTCTGTCTGTCTGCTGGCTGGTGCGCACGATATCTCTCGAAAGGAGCAACCGATTGACTTCAAATTTGGTATGTGGTAATATTTGTTTCTATCTCCGGCTAAGTTCGAAGATAGGCCATATTGGTCCACTCCTTCTAGTACCCCTGCCACAAAGGGTTAACATTTAGTGAAATATTGATTATTTAATAGCTTCTATACTTCTTATTTGAATCCTCTGAAATTCTACACATAATATTAGCTTAGTAGTCACTATCACCTCGAGAAGAGAAATGAGCGAACTTGCGGCGCCCCTTTTGGTACCTCCCACACAAATGGACCATTTTGCACCAAAAGTTAACTACTTATAACAATAATATCACTTCATACAAATACTTGAAATTTTGTACAGTGTAATGCTTTTACAGTACCTATAGTCCAGTGAAGAGTGGGCGTAATTGACACGCCCCTTCTTGTAACTCCCTCACAAATGAACCATTTTTCACCAAAATTTAACAGCTTATAACTTTAATACCAGTGCATACAAATACTTGAAATTTTGTACAGTGTAATGCTTTTATAGTGCCTACAATCCAGTGAAAAACGAGGGTTATTGCCACACCCCTTTTGGTGCCTCCCACACAAATGTACCATTTTATACAAAAAGTTAAGAGATTATAGCGTGAGTACCAATGCACGAATATGAGTACCAATGCAATGCACGAATATATATTAAAGTACATATAGCTCTATTAGGGTGGTCCATGCTTACAAAGAAAAAAATAAACTTCCAAGAAGAAATTACGCCACCCCCTAGTTTTGTTACACCTACCATTCCTATTATGTCTTATCTACAAGGGAGCAACTTATCTTATCTACAAGGGAGTGCTCATCGACCTTAAACGATTTGTATTCTATAAACAATTCCTGAGAAAGAACTAGTCAGCATATTAAGTAAAAATATTAACAATGTTTCAAAAATAATTTTTTAATTCAGATATAGTATTAAAAACACATAAAATAATATAAATAAAGAAATACTTAAAAATAATATTTAACCAGTAAGGACAGGCTAAAGTCGGGCGGTGCCGACTATATAATACCCTACACCACTCTCGTAATATTGAATAACTCTGATATATAAATTTTGTAATTCATGTATAAATTGTTTACATAAATTTACTTTTGGGACATTTTATACTTAAATAATACCCTGTACCACAGTGTGGTGTAGGGTATAAAAACGATTGGATCTAAAGAGCCAAATCGGATGAAAAAACGATTGGATGTAAAATACAGGACTAAAGGGCCAAATCGGACGAAACATATATATGGGAGCTATAGCTAAATCTTAACCGACTTTCTTCAAATTCGGCAGTGTTGGTTCATGGATCAAGAAACTCTACCATTCTAAATTTCAAAACGATTGGATTTAAAATACAGCTTTTATAGGACTAAATGGCCAAATCGGACGAAACGTATATATGGGAGCTATAGCTAAATCTTAACCGATTTTCTTCAAATTCGGTAGTGTTGGTTCATGGATCAAGAAACTCTACCATTCTAAATTTCAAAACGTTGGATGTAAAATACAGCTTTTATAGGACTAAATGGCCAAATCGGACGAAACATATATATGGGAGCTATAGCTAAATCTTAACCGATTTTCTTCAAATTCGGTAGTGTTGGTTCATGGATCAAGAAACTCTACCATTTTACTTTCAAAATGATTGGATGTAAAATACAGCTTCTTCAGAACTAAAGAGCAAAATCGGACGAAACATATATATGGGAGCTATAGCTAAATCTTAACCGACTTTCTTCAAATTCGGCAGTGTTGGTTCATGGATCAAGAAACTCTACCATTCTAAATTTCAAAACGATTGGATGTAAAATACAGCTTTTATAGGACTAAAGGGCCAAATCGGACGAAACATATATATGGGAGCTATAGCTAAATCTTAACCGATTTTCTTCAAATTCGGTAGTGTTGGTTCATGGATCCAGAAACTCTACCATTCTAAATTTCAAAACGATTGGATGTAAAATACAGGACTAAAGGGCCAAATCGGACGAAACATATATATGGGAGCTATAGCTAAATCTTAACCGATTTTCTTCAAATTCGGTAGTGTTGGTTCATGGATCAAGAAACTCTACCATTTTACTTTCAAAATGATTGGATGTAAAATACAGCTTCTTCAGAACTAAAGAGCAAAATCGGACGAAACATATATATGGGAGCTATAGCTAAATCTTAACCGACTTTCTTCAAATTCGGCAGTGTTGGTTCATGGATCAAGAAACTCTACCATTCTAAATTTCAAAACGATTGGATTTAAAATACAGCTTTTATAGGACTAAATGGCCAAATCGGACGAAACGTATATATGGGAGCTATAGCTAAATCTTAACCGATTTTCTTCAAATTCGGTAGTGTTGGTTCATGGATCAAGAAACTCTACCATTCTAAATTTCAAAACGTTGGATGTAAAATACAGCTTTTATAGGACTAAATGGCCAAATCGGACGAAACATATATATGGGAGCTATAGCTAAATCTTAACCGATTTTCTTCAAATTCGGTAGTGTTGGTTCATGGATCAAGAAACTCTACCATTTTACTTTCAAAATGATTGGATGTAAAATACAGCTTCTTCAGAACTAAAGAGCAAAATCGGACGAATCATATATATGGGAGCTATAGCTAAATCTTAACCGACTTTCTTCAAATTCGGCAGTGTTGGTTCATGGATCAAGAAACTCTACCATTCTAAATTTCAAAACGATTGGATGTAAAATACAGCTTTTATAGGACTAAAGGGCCAAATCGGACGAAACATATATATGGGAGCTATAGCTAAATCTTAACCGATTTTCTTCAAATTCGGTAGTGTTGGTTCATGGATCCAGAAACTCTACCATTCTAAATTTCAAAACGATTGGATGTAAAATACAGGACTAAAGGGCCAAATCGGACGAAACATATATATGGGAGCTATAGCTAAATCTTAACCGATTTTCTTCAAATTCGGTAGTGTTGGTTCATGGATCAAGAAACTCTACCATTTTACTTTCAAAATGATTGGATGTAAAATACAGCTTCTTCAGAACTAAAGAGCAAAATCGGACGAAACATATATATGGGAGCTATAGCTAAATCTTAACCGACTTTCTTCAAATTCGGCAGTGTTGGTTCATGGATCAAGAAACTCTACCATTCTAAATTTCAAAACGATTGGATTTAAAATACAGCTTTTATAGGACTAAATGGCCAAATCGGACGAAACGTATATATGGGAGCTATAGCTAAATCTTAACCGATTTTCTTCAAATTCGGTAGTGTTGGTTCATGGATCAAGAAACTCTACCATTCTAAATTTCAAAACGTTGGATGTAAAATACAGCTTTTATAGGACTAAATGGCCAAATCGGACGAAACATATATATGGGAGCTATAGCTAAATCTTAACCGATTTTCTTCAAATTCGGTAGTGTTGGTTCATGGATCAAGAAACTCTACCATTTTACTTTCAAAATGATTGGATGTAAAATACAGCTTCTTCAGAACTAAAGAGCAAAATCGGACGAAACATATATATGGGAGCTATAGCTAAATCTTAACCGACTTTCTTCAAATTCGGCAGTGTTGGTTCATGGATCAAGAAACTCTACCATTCTAAATTTCAAAACGATTGGATGTAAAATACAGCTTTTATAGGACTAAAGGGCCAAATCGGACGAAACATATATATGGGAGCTATAGCTAAATCTTAACCGATTTTCTTCAAATTCGGTAGTGTTGGTTCATGGATCCAGAAACTCTACCATTCTAAATTTCAAAACGATTGGATGTAAAATACAGGACTAAAGGGCCAAATCGGACGAAACATATATATGGGAGCTATAGCTAAATCTTAACCGATTTTCTTCAAATTCGGTAGTGTTGGTTCATGGATCAAGAAACTCTACCATTTTACTTTCAAAATGATTGGATGTAAAATACAGCTTCTTCAGAACTAAAGAGCAAAATCGGACGAAACATATATATGGGAGCTATAGCTAAATCTTAACCGACTTTCTTCAAATTCGGCAGTGTTGGTTCATGGATCAAGAAACTCTACCATTCTAAATTTCAAAACGATTGGATTTAAAATACAGCTTTTATAGGACTAAATGGCCAAATCGGACGAAACGTATATATGGGAGCTATAGCTAAATCTTAACCGATTTTCTTCAAATTCGGTAGTGTTGGTTCATGGATCAAGAAACTCTACCATTCTAAATTTCAAAACGTTGGATGTAAAATACAGCTTTTATAGGACTAAATGGCCAAATCGGACGAAACATATATATGGGAGCTATAGCTAAATCTTAACCGATTTTCTTCAAATTCGGTAGTGTTGGTTCATGGATCAAGAAACTCTACCATTTTACTTTCAAAATGATTGGATGTAAAATACAGCTTCTTCAGGACTAAAGAGCAAAATCGGACGAAACATATATATGGGAGCTATAGCTAAATCTTAACCGATTTTCTTCAAATTCGGTAGTGTTGGTTCATGGATCAAGAAACTCTACCATTCTAAATTTCAAAACGATTGGATGTAAAATACAGCTTTTATAGGACTAAATGGCCAAATCGGACGAAACATATATATGGGAGCTATAGCTAAATCTTAACCGATTTTCTTCAAATTCGGTAGTGTTGGTTCATGGATCAAGAAACTCTACCATTTTACTTTCAAAATGATTGGATGTAAAATACAGCTTCTTCAGGACTAAAGAGCAAAATCGGACGAAACATATATATGGGAGCTATAGCTAAATCTTAACCGATTTTCTTCAAATTCGGTAGTGTTGGTTCATGGATCCAGAAACTCTACCATTCTAAATTTCAAAACGATTGGATGTAAAATACAGCTTTTATAGGACTAAAGGGCCAAATCGGACGAAACATATATATGGGAGCTATAGCTAAATCTTAACCGATTTTCTTCAAATTCGGTAGTGTTGGTTCATGGATCAAGAAACTCTACCATTTTACTTTCAAAATGATTGGATGTAAAATACAGCTTCTTCAGAACTAAAGAGCAAAATCGGACGAAACATATATATGGGAGCTATAGCTAAATCTTAACCGATTTTCTTCAAATTCGGTAGTGTTGGTTCATGGATCAAGAAACTCTACCATTCTAAATTTCAAAATGATTGGATGCAAAATACAGCTTCTACAGGACTAAAGGGCCAAATCGGACGAAACATATATATGGGAGCTATAGTTAAATCTTAACCGATTTTCTTCAAATTCGGCAATGCTGGTTAATGGATCAAGAAACTCTACCATTCTAAATTTCAAAACGATTGGATGTAAAATACAGCTTCTATAGAACTAAAGGCCAAATCGGACGAAACATATATATGGGAGCTATAGCTAAATCTTAACCGATTTTCTTCAAATTCGGTAGTGTTGGTTCATGGATCAAGAAACTCTACCATTCTAAATTTCAAAATGATTGGATGTAAAATACAGCTACTTCAGGACTAAAGAGCAAAATCGGACGAAACATATATATGGGAGCTATAGCTCAATCTTAACCGATTTTCTTCAAAATCGGCAATGTTGGTTCATGAATCAAGAAACTCTACCATTCTAAATTTCAAAACGATTGGGTGTAAAATACAGCTTTTATAGGACTAAAGGGCCAAATCGGACGAAACATATATATGGGAACTATAGCTAAATCTTAACCGATTTTCTTCAAATTCGGTAGTGTTGGTTCATGGATCAAGAAACTCTACCGTTCTAAATTTCAAAACGATTGGATGTAAAATACAGGACTAAAGGGCCAAATCGGACGAAACATATATATGGGAGCTATAGCTAAATCTTAACCGATTTTCTTCAAATTCGGTAGTGTTGGTTCATGGATCCAGAAACTCTACCATTCTAAATTTCAAAACGATTGGATTTAAAATACAGCTTTTATAGGACTAAAGGGCCAAATCGGACGAAACATATATATGGGAGCTATAGCTAAATCTTCACCGATTTGGATGTAAAATACAGGACTAAAGGGCCAAATCGGACGAAACATATATATGGGAGCTATAGCTAAATCTTAACCGATTTTCTTCAAATTCGGCAATGTTGGTTCATGGATCAAGAAACTCTACCATTCTAAATTTCAAAACGATCGGATGTAAAATACAGCTTCTATAGGACTAAAGGGCCAAATCGGACGAAACATATATATGGGAGCTATAGCTAAATCTTAACCGATTTTCTTCAAATTTGGCAATGTTGGTTCATGGATCAAGAAACTCTACCATTCTAAATTTCAAAACGATCGGATGTAAAATACAGCTTCTATAGGACTAAAGGGCCAAATAGGACGAAACATATATATGGGAGCTATAGCTAAATCTTAGCCGATTTTCTTCAAATTTGGCAATGTTGGTTCATGGATCAAGAAACTCTACCATTCTAAATTTCAAAATGATTGGATGCAAAATACAGCTTCTACAGGACTAAAGGGCCAAATCGGACGAAACATATATATGGGAGCTATAGTTAAATCTTAACCGATTTTCTTCAAATTCGGCAATGCTGGTTAATGGATCAAGAAACTCTACCATTCTAAATTTCAAAACGATTGGATGTAAAATACAGCTTCTATAGAACTAAAGGCCAAATCGGACGAAACATATATATGGGAGCTATAGCTAAATCTTAACCGATTTTCTTCAAATTCGGTAGTGTTGGTTCATGGATCAAGAAACTCTACCATTCTAAATTTCAAAATGATTGGATGTAAAATACAGCTACTTCAGGACTAAAGAGCAAAATCGGACGAAACATATATATGGGAGCTATAGCTCAATCTTAACCGATTTTCTTCAAAATCGGCAATGTTGGTTCATGAATCAAGAAACTCTACCATTCTAAATTTCAAAACGATTGGGTGTAAAATACAGCTTTTATAGGACTAAAGGGCCAAATCGGACGAAACATATATATGGGAACTATAGCTAAATCTTAACCGATTTTCTTCAAATTCGGTAGTGTTGGTTCATGGATCAAGAAACTCTACCGTTCTAAATTTCAAAACGATTGGATGTAAAATACAGGACTAAAGGGCCAAATCGGACGAAACATATATATGGGAGCTATAGCTAAATCTTAACCGATTTTCTTCAAATTCGGTAGTGTTGGTTCATGGATCCAGAAACTCTACCATTCTAAATTTCAAAACGATTGGATTTAAAATACAGCTTTTATAGGACTAAAGGGCCAAATCGGACGAAACATATATATGGGAGCTATAGCTAAATCTTCACCGATTTTCTTCGAATTCGGCAATGTTGGTTCATTGATCAAGAAACTCTACCATTCTAAATTTCAAAATGATTGGATGTAAAATACAGCTTCTACAGGACTAAAGAGAAAAATCGGACGAAACATATATATGGGAGCTATAGCTAAATCTGAACCGATTTCAACCAAATTCAATAGCGATCTTAACAGCCGTGAAATACTCTAAACTGCAAAATTTCAGAACGATCGGAGTGAAATTGCGACCTGTAGTCGACGAACAACTTTACATGGACGGACGGACGGACGGACGGACGGACATCGTTAAATCGACTCAGCTAGTGATTCTGAGTCGATCGGTATACTTTAAGGTGGGTCTAGCTGTGTTATTTTCAGGTGTTACAAACATCTGCCGTGAAACAAACTTATAATACCCTGTACCACAGTGTGGTGTAGAGTATAATTAATTTTAACTTAAAACAAAGATTGTTAACATCGTTTTGGAAGTTTCAGTAGAAATCATCTTTCTGTTCTGCTTAACGACATGAAGTAAAAATAGTTTTTCCTGCTCATTGTTAATGAGTATCGTATTGTAATATTCACACGCAAATTTTTTATGCAACTTTTGCCTTGGAGGTAATCAACATTGTCATCCCAAGCCTCAGAAGTTAACTGCAAGAAAGAGTCCATGATTTCTGGAACTGAGAGCATTTTCGGCATTCTTTGCGATGCAAAGGCTTCTAATGTGGCTTCCGTAGATAATTTGGCAGAGTAACCTCTTACTAAACGAGAACTGCCGTCAACATCCATTCGTTGAACAATAGCCATTTTCTCGTCATAAGACAGCTTGTCGGAAAACAAGGCAAATGCTAATAGCTCACCACAAAAGACGCTCTAAGACAACCCTTGCTGCTGCACTGATTTCGAGATAAATGGCTTCGTATAATTCGAATCTCTTCCAAAGTTGGAGGTCATTAATCGGTGCATCTGCTGCCAAAGGCGCTTAGATCCAAATTTTCGTATATATGAGTGCACCGAAACTAACAAATCGAACAATTTGTTTTTCTTCTCTTTTGGTTAGCTTAAATGCTTCAGAATTAATTCGAAAGAAAAAAATCTTCATAGCATACAGCAGTTTGCCATCCATCGAGCATGATGTATTGGTCCCGGAGTACGCCAACTAATCCTTGCCCAGCAAAAACTCTCATTACCTGGTAACCTGGCGGGTAAGTGAAATTCAAAAGAAATAATGACTTACCATTTAGCCACCCTTCAGATTATTTTTACGTGGGCATGATATTGGAGGAAAGTACTTCCATGCAAGCATACGAAGAGTTAACAAATAACCACTTACCCCCACGCTTACAAATATCCAACATATAAGTACTTATTATTGTAATTTTAATAAGGGATTGAATAACACCTTACCAGTAATGATATTTATTTGTGTATATATATCATATATAATTAAATATGACGTGATTTTTTTCTCGAAATGTCACTAAGTTTCTAAATCAAATCAAGGGTTGTTTAATAATAGTTGGTGTTGTCGCATATTTTACAATACCCGACTTAAATGAACTTACAAATAAATACATATTTATGTCAATATAAGTAATTCATTATTTGTTGACTGCACGTAATGCTGAGGGTAATGATATGTCATTACCTGGTAATGCATGTCGTAATGACATGTACATACCAAGTTTTTGCTGGGTGCAGGTGGTTTGTTCAGAACAATCATTTTGAGCTCTATTAACTCGTTGTAATCTATCTATATCAGTCGCAAGACTCTCAACAGTATTTCCCCGTTCGTGTTTACTGTTGACGTGTTTTTCCCCGTTCCTGCATAAAGTTTGGGTACGCATACGCCTAACAGTTTTTCGCAAGAATGGGAAGGCGTTCTACTATCTTATTACATTTTATATCAGGCAATATTTTCCCATCCCAATGTATTACAAGGGCATACTTCGGGTCGAATAGTTCTTTTATATTCGAATTGAATTCTGCCATTGCTTTTATTCTTCCACGTCGAATTGTATTGAATTGATTGGAAGTGCAGCAGGATTACAACAAAGTGCGGCAGACAATGGAATAATCAGTCGCACTGCTTCTCTTTCGGTTATTTTGTTACGATCCAGAGCGCTGGTAGCATGTTGGGTCGATGGCACAACGACTAGTGGTATGTTCTACTTGTAGCGACCTGTGTCTTTTTATACCCTGCACCACACTGTGGTACAGGGTATTATAAGTTTGTTTTACGGCAGATGTTTGTAACACCTGAAAATAACACAGCTAGACCCACCTTAAAGTATACCGATCAGAATCACTAGCTGAGTCGATTTAACGATGTCCGTCCATCTGTCCATGTAAAGTTGTTCGTCGACTACAGGTCGCAATTTCACTCCGATCGTTCTGAAATTTTGCAGTTTAGAGTATTTCGCGGCTGTTAAGATCGCTATTGAATTTGGTTGAAATCGGTTCAGATTTAGATATAGCTCCCATATATATGTTTCGTCCGATTTTGCTCTTTAGTCCTGAAGAAGCTGTATTTTACATCCAATCGTTTTGAAATTTGGAATGGTAGAGTTTCTTGATCCATGAACCAACATTGCCGAATTTGAAGAAAATCGGTTAAGATTTAGCTATAGCTCCCATATATATGTTTCGTCCGATTTGGCCCTTTAGTTCTATAGAAGCTGTATTTTACATCCAATCGTTTTGAAATTTAGAATGGTAGAGTTTATTGTTCCATGAACCAACACTACCGAATTTGAAGAAAATCGGTTAAGATTTAGCTATAGCTCCCATATACATGTTTCGTCCGATTTGGCCCTTTAGTCCTGTAGAAGCTGTATTTTACATCCAATCATTTTGAAATTTAGAATGGTAGAGTTTCTTGATCCATGAACCAACACTGCCGAATTTGAAGAATATCGGTTCAGATTTAGATATAGCTCCCATATATATCTTTCGTCCGATTTGGCCCTTTAGTCCTATAGAAGCTATATTTTACATCCAATCTTTTTGAAATATAGAATGGTAGAGTTTCTTGATTCATGAACCAACATTGCCGAATTTGAAGAAAATCGGTAAAGATTTAGCTATAGCTCCCATATATATGTTTCATCCGATTTGGCTCTTTAGATCCAATCGTTTTTATACCCTACACCACACTGTGGTACAGGGTATTATTTAAGTATAAAATGTCCCAAAAGTAAATTTATGTAAACAATTTATACATGAATTACAAAATTTATATATCAGAGTTATTCAATATTACGAGAGTGGTGTAGGGTATTATATAGTCGGCACCGCCCGATTTTAGCCTTTCCTTACTGGTTTATTTCTAAGTTTTTTTTTTGCGAGACCACGCCATTCGTCGATTCAGCTCATTTTTGGACCAATCACGTAGACAGCGACCAGATATATATATACTAAATTGCAGCACTCTCGTTAACAAATTGTGCAATATATATCTCAATTGTAAATTTTGGCTTATATATGCGGGGCCACGCCTATTTGTTTGGTCCCGCCCATTTTTTGGCCAAACAGGTAGATTGCCACCAGATATATGTATATATACTAGATTGAAGTAATCTCGCTTACAAATTGTGCAATATATCTCAACTCCAAAATTTTTATCATGTGGACGGAACCAATCATGTAGACTGCCACCAGATATATGTATATACATGCACTAAATTGCATCACTCTCGCTAACAAATTATTCAAGATATCTAAATTCCAAAATAAGGCTTATATTGGAGGTCCACGCCCATTTGTGGACCAATCACGTAGACTGCCACCAGATAAATATACACAAAATTACAGTACTATCGCTAACAAATTGTTCAAGATATCACAATTCCAAAATTTGGCTAATATGGGCGGGGCCACGCCCGCTTGATATATCGAAAAATCAAGTACCCTATTTTCATCACCCCCCACACATTTACATTTTGTGAAAATTTCAAGTGCGAATGACGAAATTCTTTCATTTCCGATTAAACTAATTTATTAGTAGTATCATTTTACTTACACAAATGCTGAAAATTGCTCATTATTTTTGTAATAGAGAATTATTACAGAATTCCCAATAACCAAACATTTCAAAAGATATTGAATCTCTGAATCTGTTGTAAAAAATAATATCATATCACGCTTGAGGCCAATGATTTATCGGCATGTACGTCATCTCCTTCAACTGAGGGATCAAAGTACTGTGTGATACACTTCATCTTCATCTCAAAAGCATTGATGTATTGGCCTTTTAGTAAATAACAGAGTAGTCTTGCACTTAATTATATCATAGATTGATATTTGAGTGCATGTATTAGGGTGGATGACAGTAAAATTAAGAAAATAAAATTTAATAAAGGAATTTCTTTCAAATTTAAATTTATATTTTTTAATTTTACTCTCTTCAAATCGATAAAAATCAAAGGTATATTTTTGAATACAGTATTTTCTAACAAAGTAGATTTGAATATACTCGTATGTAGGTATATTTACCAGTTACGTGAATCTGACTATTCAATAGTTATCCCTTTATCACTTCATCTCATGTTTAGGATATAACTTGTATTCCCTTTATTTCCATTTGGATTGCCTAAAGACCTTAAGTTTGTTTGGATTAAATTAGTTTCATGATGGGAACTGATGTAGTCCCTCGAATTAAAATTAGCTCCCATTTCAAAATTCCAAAATATGGTATAGAAGTTTTCGGGAAAAGGACAACGAAAATGTTGCACTTTTTTCCAGAAACGAAATCGGTATTAGATATAATAGAATACTTCTGGTCTGACAGTCCACCCTAATGTAAACTTGCGCATTTGTACTCATGCATTTCTATTGCATACTTTCAATTACAAGTCAATGACTTTTCAGTTTTACAAGTTCTTTTATGTCCCAGAGGAGACGTAATGTAACACATGATGACAATTGCTTAATATTGCTTAAAACTGTAATAAAAAATAATTTAATTAAAAAATGTGGTAATATAAAATATTTAAATATAATTGTGGAAAATAGTTAAAAGAACACGACAAAATGAGAAAAGCGCACCTGCCAGACAGACGGAGGAACATTCCTCAACTACTCGTATCTTCAAATGTCCTAAGAAGAATTTCCGCCGAACACACTTACAAGTGTGAGGTAACTCCTTCGATGGGTTACACTTTTGGCCCGTAGCAAATGATATATAGGGTTTACTAATAGGGACATAACAATTTCGTATCTCAATGTCAACGCACCCTCAAACATGTTTAAAGATCTTCCAGTGTCAAAACGGTAGTCGAAGTGAACATTTGGAAATCATTAAAAATTAAATTCTGAGTCGGTGGTCGCAACATTAAGAGCGCTTATTGCAATTTTCGGCCGTAATAATCGCCCCACCCGACAGGCTGTGGTGCTATAGTGAATAAATTTGAATCCAAATTTTCACTTTTGGATATTCCGGCGCCAAACAGACGCCGTACCGCTCGAAGCGACGAAAATATCCCAGCCGGAAGTGTATCCGTTCAAAATAAGCCAGATCAGTCGATTCCACATCGTTCTCAGGCATTGGGCATCTCTCAAACCACACTGTGCCGTATTTTGCGAAAATATCTTGGCCTTCATCCTGATAAGATCAAACTGACTCAAGAACTAAAGCCATTTGATCATTTGAAACGCCGAAACTTCTCCGATTGGGCTCTGGCAAAGTAGATGTTATGTCCTTAATGGAAAACCCGGTACATATACCCTCCTCCACTAAAGTGAGGTTATAAAAATCGAAAAATACCAACAGCAAAGTTTCGGCTGAATTGCTTAGAACATTAGATTTTTATAGATTAAAGTAACACTTTTGGAAGTGACCTCTATTTTTTTTTTTTTTTTTTTTTTTCCTTTTATTATTTCAATAGATTGACAATAAAAATCACACTACATGAAATAAATATTCAATTTGAACATAGGGCGTTAATAAACTCTTTCCACCTGTTTCGATCGCTTGACATGACCTTGACCTGACTCCATGACATATCATTTGATTCGCATTCTTTCTTCAACATTCTCACCCACGTGTTTCGTGGCCTGCCTGGTCGCCGATGTCCTTGCGGGTTCCACTCTAGAGCTTGTTTTGCAATGTCATCGTTTGGTCTTCTTAGTATGTGACCGATCCAGCTCCATCTGCGTCTTTTGATCTCTAATTCGATGGGATTACTGCTCGTAGCTAGCAGCAGTTCTTCATTTGATATTCTGTTGGGCCAATAGATGCGAAGAATTTGTCTGAGGCAACGGTTGACAAATGTTTGTAGCTTCTCCTGGGTGTATTGCGTGGTGCTCCAAGTTGTGCAGCTGTATAGCAAAACTGACATTACGCTGGTGTTAAAAATTTTCAGTTTTGTGCGCTCTGAAATACTGTTTGAGCGCCATATTTTGTGCAGCTCACGAAACGCTAATCTGGCCTTATTTATACGGCTGGTTATGTCTGCACCTGATCCGCCGTCTGTCGTGATGGTGCTACCTAGGTATGAGAACGATGTAACGTCCTCAATAGGAGTCCCATTTAATGTCAGTGGTGTTGTGTTGCTGGTGCCAATTCGCATAAGCTTAGTTTTCTTGACATTGATTTTTAAACCAACTTTACTGGCGTTTATGGAGAGATGATGAAGTTTCGCTCTATTAGTGAGCTTTATTAAAACATTAATCCGTACTTGAAAAAAGCCGTAGCGTTTTCAAAACTACGGTAAGTACGAATTTTCTTAAATCAGGTACAAAATACTTTATTCAAGTCATTCCAAACTGGACTTTCGAGCGCTAAAATCTTAATTGTAGCGTTCGTTAAGCCCGGTTTGGAATGATTTGAAGACGAAAATATTGTTATATCCAGAATATTTCGATTGATTTTAGAATTTAATGGGATTGATTTGAGTGCGAAACGGGCTTGATTGTAGAATATTTTTGTAATATAAAATTTTCGTGTCCGGGATCTAATCAATCTATTTTTTTTGTATAGATTGAGGATTACTATTTTATGAAACCAAAACTAAATTTTTTTCTAGAATTCCAATTTTCATGGAAGGTACCTTTAGTATTTGAACCATATTTTTTTGAAGTAAAAGCTCGATAATGCCGAGATACCATTTAAATCAAAGGAAAGTGTGAGAGCTAAAAATGCTGAGAACATCACTTTCATATAGAAACTGAAGTTTAATAACTGTCGTTAAAACAATTAGGAAAAAAACGATTTTTTCCAAAACCTCGTTTTTCCTTACACAAAAACCATAAAAAATAGGAAAAAAATGCAAATGCTAGCATCCTATCGAAGAAAACAGTGCCTATTTCAAAAATTTTTGGATATTTTCTATGGTTTTTTCGTGCCAGCAGAAAACTATTTTTTTAAAAAAAAAAATAAATTTTTTCTAATTGTTTTTAAGATAGTTACTAAACTTCTGTTTCCAAATGGAAGTGTCATTACCAACATTTGTAGTCCTAACAATTTTCTTTAATTTAAAATATATCCCGGGATTACCGAACATATAATTCATAATATATTGTATGCTCCAAATATTAAAGGCACCTTCCGAGAAAATTAAAATTTTAAAGAAAATTTGTTTAAAAAAAATTACCAAAAATGTTTTTGAAAAAAATTACCAACAATGTTTTTAAAAAAATTACCATAATTTTTTTATCCCCTCACCTTAGAGAGGTGGGTATATATCATTTGCTACGAACCAAAAGTGTAACACATGGAAGGAGTGACCTAAGACCCTAAGTATGTTCGGCGGATATCTGTTTTGGGTCATTTTAAGTCGAGTGAGCAATGTCCGTCCGTCTGTCTGTCCGCTGGTTGGTGCGCACGATAACTCTCGAAAGGAGTAACAGATGGGCTTCAAATTTGGGATGTGGTAATATTTTCATCTATCTCCGGCTAAGTTCGCAGATGAGCCATATTGGTCCACTCCTTCTAGTACCTCCCCCACAAAGGGTTAACATTTAGTGAAATATTGATTATTTAATAACTTCTATACTACTAATTTGAATCGTCTGAAATTCTACACATAGTATTCGTATTAGTTTATTAGTCACTATTACCTCAAGAAAAAAATAGGCGAAGTTTCCACGCCCCTTTTGGTACCACCAACACAAATGGACAATATTGAACCAAAAGTTAATATCTTATAACTTTATTACCAGTGCATACAAAGACTTGAAGTTTTGTACAATGTAATGGTTTAATAGTACCTACTATATAGTGAAAATGGGCATAATTGCCACGCTCCTTTTGGTACCTCCCACACAGATGGACCATTTTGTACCAAAAGTTACCAGCTTATAAATTTAATACCAGTGCATACAAATACTTGAAATTTTGTACAGTGTAATGCTTTTATAGTACCTAGAGTCCAGAGAAAAATGGGCGTTATTGGCACGCCCCTTTTGGTACCTCCCACACAAATGGACCTTTTTGTACCAAAAGTAAACAGCTTTTAACTTTAATACCACTACATACTTTAAAGTTATTAAATGCATTTTAAATTGATAATAATTTAAATAAAACAAAAAAAATAAATAAATTTACTAATATTTTTTTGAGACTCAAGGTGAGGGGATTCATTAGTTGGTTTACCCAATTGAACTTTCTTACTTGTTGTTTTAACGACAGTTACTATACTTCTGTTTCCACATTTGAAGTCCTAATAATTTTCTTTAATTTAAAGTATAGGGTTTTCCAATAAGGATGATATGATTTATTTGAAAAAAACACACTTATTGTTAAGGAAATTCAAAAGTTTTTTATTTATTTTGAAGTACAATCGATACAATTAAGTTCTAAATAAAACGTCATTCAAATGGCCTCCACGACCTCTTCTGCGAATCGATGAACCCAATTTTCGAGCACTTTTTCCACTAAATCAAGACGTATATCATGAATGGCACGTTCAATATTGACTTGTAAAGCTTGAAGAGAGTCTGGTTTATTTCGAAAGACCAATGACTACAAATAACCCCACAAGAAATAGTCTAATGGTGTTAAATCACAACTTCTTGGAGGCCATTCAATATCACAATTTCTTCAAACTTTTCTCGCAACAATTCAATTGTTTCATTTGCTGCGTGGCACGTAGCCACAATCGGTTAATGGCAAAAATATAGCTCTTAACGAGAGTTAAAATATTACTCATGTGTGTCAAGGTCGTAGGTCGACTGGAAAGTGTTTTTTTTTTGGATTAAAAAAAAATATGGACAGCATAATTTTCAAATGTGAACGGAATGTTTATTTTTGCTCTAGCTCCTTAACGGTACGTCGGATCGGGAATCGGTCAATGGCAAAAAGATAGCTGTTAATGAGAGCTAAAATATTGCTAATGGGTGTCAAAGTCGTAGGTCGACTGGAGTGTTTTTTTTGGATTTAAAAAAAATGGACAGCATCATTTTCAAATGTGAGCGGAAAGTTTATTTTTGCTCTAGCTCCTTAACGGTACGCCGGATCGGGAATCGGTCGATGGCAAAAAGATAGCTCTTAACGAGAGCTAAAAGGTCGTGGACCGACTGGAAAGTGGTTTTTGATTTTAAAAAAATGGACTTAGCGCACGAAAAGTTGCAATTGGAGAACGATAATTTTGATAATAAAACTGAATAACTTGTAAACGATGTTCTTGCGTACATCTCTCCATGATGGAACTGTAAACACTACTGAATACAATGAAAAACAAATGACAGATCAACCCATATTATAAATGGCCGAAACGTCAGTTCAAAATCATATCACCCCTATTGGAAAACCTGTTATATGCCGTCATTATCGAGCATATAATTCAATAAATATGGTCCAAATATTGAAAAGATCTTCCAAGAAAATTGGAATTTTAAAGAAAAAATTTAAAAAAAATTTACTTACAAAAATTGGAATTTTAAAGAAAAATTTTACTTAAAAAAATTTACCTTAAAAAATTTTTAATATTGTTATTTATTGTTGGTCTGTGCTTTTGTTATTCAGTCAGAATTTATTTTTTTTGGTTTGAGACCATATGTTCCATTTACTTTCTGTCTATTCCAAGAAAGTAATAGAAACAAATACAAAAATTGGTAGAGAGTTTTAATTGCTTGGTAGAATTGACTGCAGTTTCGATAGACACCACTCTATCATCTTCAGAATTCAGTAGCAATAGTGTAGAGAGTTTTAAGCAATTAAAACTCTCTACCAATTTTTGTATTTATTTCTATTACTTTCTACAGAAAGTAAATGGAACATATGGTCTCAAACCAAAAAAATAAATTCTGACTGAATAATTTTTAGTATTTACAGAAAGTAAATGGAACATATGGTCTCAAACCAAAAAAATAAATTCTGACTGGATAATTTTTAATATTTTTTCGTGTTTAGGGCTCCATATTACACCCGAAAAAGTTATGCGCTGCCCTTTAACAAAAATTTTGTTGCAGAGTGTAACTACATAGTTGATGAAAGTCTGATCAATCCTTGATTAAGCGTGATCAGAACTTTATTTAAGTCTGATCAATACTAGATTTATTGCGTCTTTGATCCTTTTATTTTGGTTTTCAGCCCTATTAGTAATAGCTTGACATTGCTTTTAATTCACTGATTTTGGCCATCACAATATTGGATGTGTGAACTGGTGCATTGTCTTGATTGTGAGCAAACGCGGCACCCATCTTGCATACAGCTTTCTTATATATAGCACTTTCTCATATGTATAGCACTTTTTGAATTGCCTATAACTTCAGCTAGCTCACGAACATTCAACCGACGGCCATCCAAAACCATTTTGTGGATTTTTTAACCATTTCTGGCGTGGACACCTTCAATTGTTCGACCACTACGGTGTTTGGCTTGGCAGTTCGTAGGGCCACGTTTAAACTCTGCCGCCCAATATTTTACAGTTGTAAACGAAGGAGCAGACTCCCCCAAAGTATAATCTTGCTCGGTTTTAATATATGTAAAGTCCTTTCAAATGAAAGGGCTTTACAAAAGGGCTTATCGGCATACATATGCTTTTATCATGATTATATTTATGTGGTAAAGTTTTACCAAATCGATTACCCAGCAAATTTTAATGGAAATGTCTCAGAACGTGAGGTGATGGAGGAAAAACGGTGAATGCCATTTCACTCAGTGCATCGAAACTGTGCGATGTGGGTAGGTTTTATTAATCATCGCCCTTAATTATGATGGCTTTTAATAAGTATTCAAAACAGAGAAAGAACAAGTTAATATGCAATAAAAAAATGTCCAACTCACAACGAAATAGTAAAACTTTCTATGTCATCACCTCAAAATCTTCCACATTTGAATTAAATTTTTTAGGCTATTCCCAATTCAGGCCAGACAGACAGATAGATAGACACATGCAAAAAAAAACATATTTACATTAACTGTTGCGTGGGTATAATTAAATTATGAATAGCCCATCAGAGTCCTGCCGAAAAAATAAATAAAACAATTTCACTTAACAATTCCCATCAAAGGATTGCATTCCCAATAGTTCAGCAGCCAACAATAACAAAAAAGGTTGGGTCTCAACATGTGTCCCAAAATTTGTGGCGCAAAGCAAACAAATCCATCAAAACACTTTGTTCCCCAAACGAAAGGTGTCACTCCCCCCAACCTACCCTTTCGACGAAGAGATAGCGGAATGACTACCGTAGAGTTGTAATGTTTAACTCTGTGGGAATTCCTCAGGGAACCATTCACATCTATGCGAGACGAAGGCGGTCACGGTTATAGGGTCATAGTGGTCCTTGTTTTAGACTTTGTGAGGGGAGCAGATGGTTATAGGTGTGTGTAGCCCACAGACACACACACACACATGAGACTTGAGACTCTATAAAACAAACACAAATCCACACACACAAATAGATAATAACATGTAAATACAAAAACGAAATTATATACAGATCCAATAAAACCGTAAAAGTAATTGAAAAGGTGTTAATGTCGCAAATTACCGCTGTGTTTGTGTAGGATAGTTTTCAGTTGATATGAATAGGTTATACCACAGAGAGGTGACTAATTTGTATACCCTACACCCTACATATCAATGTGGTACGGGGTATTTAAACTCTGTGCATTAGTTTGTAATTTCCAAAAAGAGAAAAGATAGACCTATCGATTACACTATGCAACAATATTTTTGTCGATGGGCTGCGCATAACATTTCCTGGTGTTATGGAATCCTTAACACGAAAAAAATATGTTAAAAAAATGTTATTTTTGAAAAAATTTTCTTTGAAATTCCAATTTTCTTGGAAGGTGTCTTTAATATTTGGACTATATTTTTTTAAATATATTCTCGATAATGCCGGGATACACGTTAAATCAAAGGAAATTATGAGGGCTAAACATAATGTAGAAACTGAAGTTTAGTAACTGTCGTTAAAATAATTACAAAAATTTTTTTTTTTTTTTTCAAAAAAAATCGTTTTTTGCTGTCACGAAAAAGCCATAAAAAATTCGTCAAAAAATCGTTTGCTCCATATTTTGAAAGCTTACTTCCTATGGATAAATTTAGCAATTATAGCACTTTTGGTATATATAATAGAATTTCAACAAAATTCGTTTTTACCCCCTATTGGTATATATGAGATACTTCCAACTATAATTGTAACACATTGATGGAGTGACCTATGAGACCCCAAGAATATTTGGCGTAAATCCGTTTTGGACCATTTTAGCAATGTCCGTCAGCCTGTCCGTCTGTCTGTCTGATGGGTGCGCACGATAACTTTCGACAGGATTAACCGATTGACTTAAAATTTGGTTTGAGTCAATATTTTTGTCTATCTCAGGCTAAGGTCCATAATGGTCTATGTATATAACGGGTTTTCCAATAGGGATGATATGATTTTGAAGTGACGTTTCGGCCATTTGTAATATATATTATGATCTATCATTTGATTTTCATTGTATTCAGTAGTGTTAACATTTTCATCATGGAGAGATATACGCAAGAACAACGTTTACAAATTATTCAGTTTTATTATCAAAATAATCGTTCTCCAATTGCAACATTTCGTGCGCTGACAATTTTTTTATAATCCAAAAAAAACACTTTCCAGTCGACCTACGACCTTGACACCCATGGTCAACTTTTTAGCTCTCGTTAAGAGCTATCTTTTTGCCATTGACCGAATGTGGCTACGTGCCACACAGTAAATGAAACAATTGAATTGTTGCCAGAAATGTTGGGAGATTCGATTATTTCAAGAAGTTGTGATATTGAATTGCCTCCAAGAAGTTGCGATTTAACACCATTAGACTATTTCTTGTGGTGTTATTTGAGGTCATTGGTCTTTCGAAATAAACCAGACTCTCTTCAATCGTTACAAGTCAGTATTGAACGTGGTTTCATGACATACGACTTGATTTAGTGGAAAAAGTGCTCGAAAATTGGGTTCATTCGTTCCTGCAGAAGAAGTCCTGGAGGCCATTTGAGTGACCTTTCATTTAGAACTTAATTGTATCGATTGTACTTCACATTAAATAAAAAAAAAACTTTGGAATTTCCTTAACAATAAGAGTGTTTTTTTTTCAAAGAAATCATATCACTCTTATTGGAAAACCCTATATATACCCTATGGGTATACGAGTATATCAGATACTGCCAACTAAAAGTGTAACACATCGATGGAGTGACCAAAGAGACCCCAAACATATTTGGCGGATATTTTGGGCCTTTTAAAGTCATTTTAGCAATGTCCGTCAGCCTGTCCGTCAGCCTGTCCGTCTGTCTGTCTGATGGGTGCGCACGATAACTTTCGACAGGATTAACCGATTGACTTAAAATTTGGTTTGAGTCAATATTTTTGTCTATCTCAGGCTAAGTTCAATAATGGACTATGTATATAGTACTACCTAGAATTGTTCCCAATTCCACACATAGTATTAGTTTATTAATCGCCATCATCTTCCGAAAAATTGGCAAGGTGGCCGCGACCCTCTTGGTACCTCCCATGGAAATGGACCATTTTGCACAAAAAATTAACGGCATATAACTTTGAGTCCAGTCTATCGAAATATTTGAAATTTTGTAAATGGTAATGCTTTTATAGTACCTACATTCCCTTTTAAAATGGCCGTTATTGCCACTCCCCTTTTGGTACCCCCCCCCCCCCAAACAAATGTACTATTTTGTACAAAAAGTTTACGGCTTATAACTTGGATTGCTGCACATACAAACAATTGAAATTTTGTGAAGTGTAATGCTTTTATAGTACATATAGTCCCGTGCAAAATGGGTGATATTATCACGCCCCTTTTAGTACCTCCCACACAAAAGTACCATTTTGTACCTCCCAAACAAAATTGCCAAAATAAAAAAAATGAAAAATATTTTTTTTTTTTAATTTAACCATTTTTACGATATGGGTCATAATTTATCCATAGATTTCTTTTTCAAATGGGGATAAAAAAAAGTAAAAACATTTTTTTGAAATTTTTTCTATTGTTTATCGACAGTTTATATTAGAGTTGTGTAGTTCGTGAACGAACTAGTTCAATTAAACGGGTCACTATACTGAACTGAACAAACTAGTTCACACAATTCGTGCATTTCAGCTCAGTAGTTCACAATGTTTCTTCTTCAATCATATCATTTCGTTCTCTCTTCTCATTTCGTTTTCTCTTCTCAGCTGTTATGTGCTGTTTCCATTTTTATGTCATCATGAACGTATAATTCTCATCATGAATGTATGATTCTACAATCGCCTTTGTATAAGTTTTTTCAACTCATTCCATTCATATTCCAATCAGATTCCTTTAATAGCGGCTGATTTGAACTTGTGATCTAGTGAGCGAAATGATCTGTTTAAGTAAAGTGAGCTGGTGAGCTAAAGAGCTGATGCGCTAAAGTGCCTGTGAGCTAAAGAGCTGGAGTGCTAAAGTGAGCTGTTGAACTAAATGAACGAACTCAATTGAACTGAACTAAAAAGAGCGATCACTAAAAAGAACTATAATGCCCAACTCTAGTTTATATTCAATATCCTCTATCTTAAAAAACACAATTGTTCAGTAGAGCCAAAAAATCGTTTATATCCCTAATTTTAAAGAAAATTAAAATTGTTTGTTCTACAATGTTTATTACACCTAACTACCTGAACTACTAAATAATATTTTTTTTAATATTTGCACCACGAGCCATTTTATGGAACATAGAGGGTATTGCTATTCAAAAATTCTTGATGCATAAAAAAAAGATAGAGGGTTTTGCATAGTAAAAAAAAATATTTATGAATTCCACAAATTTTTTTAATATATAATTATACATATTATAATAAATAATAATAACAATCAATTAATGATTATTTTTTTATTTAAGTATTATCTATTTCTTGGGGTTCATTTTTGAATCCATTTTCAAATTGTCATAGAAAAAATGGTATTCTTGTGGAATCACAGGTTAGATATAAAAATAGTCATAATTTGGAAACTAAAGCTTCGACTAAAAAAATTTAACCAAATTCGGGTTTAGCATACTCTTTTCTCCAAAGAACCATCTTTTAGATGAAAAAAAAAAACAAACAAAAAATAGTCCCAAATTATACGAAGAGATAGAGGGTTTTGCATTCAGAAAAAATAAGTGTGTAAGATAGAGAAATTACAAAAATGACCATAAAATCTCAATTTTTGTTTTTTTTTTTTATTTCAAAATTAGTACCATAGATGCGTCTTATTTTACCGAATATTTTAACATAAAAATCTCATTTTTGCAAAAATTGAAGATAGAGGGTTTTGAATATCAGCTCTCGTTATGCTTTTTTCATGCCAAAAAAAAACGATATTTTTGATATAAATATTTATATATTTGATATTTTTTGATATAATAATTTATATATTTATATATAAAAAAAAAATTTTTTATTTAATATATAAAATAAAAATAAAATAAAAATGAAAAAAAACTAGACATCAGTTTCTACATGGAAGTGATGTTTTCAGCATTTGTAGCCCTCATAATTTTCTATAATTTAAATGGTATCCCGGCTTTATCGAGCTTTTACTTCAAAAAATGTTCAAATACTAAAGGACCTAGCAAGAAAATTGGAATTCTAAAAAACAATTTTTTTTAAAAAAAATTTTACCATATACACAATTTTAGTTTTGGTTTCATAAAATAGTATGCAAAAGAAAGTTTTAAAGTCCCGGACACAAAAAAATGTTGTTGCATAGTGTTATCATACTGATCGACCCAGAATCGCTTTAGGAAAAGATTACCGAAGTCCAACCGAAAAAATAACCAAAAAATTGATTTTGGACATAAGTTCATTACTGATTACTGACAGTTCATGTTTCGATACAGCCCCCATATAGAGATACTCCCGATTTTCTTAAGCCCTATTATGACTCTAGGTTTATAAGTATAGGTGTGACTTTAGTCTTTACTTGTTTACTTACTAGCAATGTTCGATATTTCCAAGAGAATGAATAAATAAAAAATACAAATTATGCGTTCGGAATAAATGTATCCATCATTTTCCAATTTTCTATTTATCTGTAACCCCAAGTTCCAAAATAGAACTCAATTTCAGAAGAAATACAAGTGAAATAACTTTTGCAGAATCTATAGAGAACAATAAAAAGTTCTAGGAATACCGATAACATCTACATTGGTTAAAGTCGTCCACTGTGGCATTGATTAATACTAGAGTCGAACTTTGAGGTTTTTGTCTGTACTAGAATACAACTCTGAGGTTTTCCAGTACACTACAGTCCACCTCTGATGACTTCTTCCATAGTCCTGATTCACACTCGGCAATTTTTTCCAAGCAAGTGTCAAAGTTTGTAGTAGAGAAAAGCAGGCGGAAAGAGCTCTCTGCCTCTCTCTCCAACGAACGTTGACACTTGCTTGGAAAAAATTGCCGAGTGTGAATGGGGGCATATTAGAGTCAGCATCGGAGGTCGTCTTCTACGAGAGCGGCCCCAATTAAGCCGACTTGAAATGTACGAGGTATGTTCAAAAAATATCCTGAATTTTTAATTTCCGCGGGCTATGTGTATTTAATTTTTGATATTTTTGTAGCGTTATGTTGGTACTCATGTCCCTTACTTATGCTGACAAAGTCGGCCATTTTGAATTTTTAGTTAATTTTTGACAGCTGTTGTGCTTGTCTTCGATTTTTATCTATATCAGAAAATGGATCAAAGAATCTGCATCAAATTTTGTGTGAAAAACGAAGTAAAGTGACGCATTTACTTTGTTTTTCACACGCATTCCGAATGTTGACTGTGTCATATGGTGAAGCTACCTTGGACCAAAGCAACGTTTATCGGTGGTACAAAATGTTCTTAGAGTGCCGAGAAGATGCGAAGGACGAACAGCGTGCCGGACGCCCGAGCTCACAGTTTTCTTTGATTGCAGGGGCGTGGTGCATTATAAGTTCTTGCCACAGGGTAGTACGGTCAATAAAGAATAATTCCTCCAAGTTATCCGCAAATAGCGCGAAGCAATCCGCCAAAAACGCCCGGATTTGTGGAAGAAGAACAACTGGCTTTTGCACCATGATAACGCCCCTGCACACACATCGTTGCTTGTGCGCGAATATTTGGTCAAAACAGCACAGTAATGGTGCCGAAGCCACCGTATTCCCCTGTCCTAGCCCCCTGTGACTATTTTTTGTTCCCAAAAATGAAAAGGCCCATGAAAGGTTGACGCTACGCCACGATTGAGGAGATAAAGACGGCATCGAAGGAGGAGCTGAACAAGATCACAAAAAATGATTATTTGAAGTGCTTCGAGGATTGGAAAAAACTTTTGGCAGAAGTGTATTATATCCGAGGGGAATTACTTTGAAGGGGACAAAATAGATATTCATGAATAAATAAATACTTTTTAAAAAAATACAAAATTCGCAATTTTTTGAACATACTACGTACAAGGTGGCGCAAAAGTAATCCTCCTATCAGAAAATGCTATAAATTTTGCGATTGGCCCCTAATGTCAGTTCTGTTTTGACATTTGTGTAGTAAACACATGCGAAATACACGTTAATAAACAATGTTACGCTACACTGCTCCAGAACGCGGAATATTGCTGACTATTTATTTGACCAATAATCGGTCGATGACTTTGGCACAACGTGAATTTCGTCGCAGATTTCCTGGCCGTCCAACGCCTACTGGTGAAACACTGCGACGTTTAGCCGCTCGCCTCGAAGAGACTGGCACAACACGAGATGCTGCCAGGCGTGGCAGACCCCGGAGTAGCCGTTCTGCAGAGAATATTGCTGCTGTAGCCGAGGATGTCATGGAAGCGCCGTCGACATCGACCAGATGACGTGCCACGCAAATGGGTATCAGTCGACGGTCTCTACAGCGAATTTTGGTACAAGATTTGAAGATGTTTCCGTACAAAGTCCAGACGGTGCATCAGCTGTTAGCTGCTGACCGCCAATCGCGTCTAACATACGCTCAAGCCATCCTTAATCACCACCAAGAGGAAGATGATTTTTCATCAAAAATAATCATGAGTGATGAGGCCCATTTCCATCTTAGCGGGTACGTAAATAAGCAAAATTTACGCTTCTGGGGCACTGAAAATCCGCGTGTAACCCACGAAGAGCCATTACACCCGCTCAAAGTCACTGTATGGCGTGCTGTTTTCGCTGGAGGAGTCATCGGACCTTTTTTCTTCGAAGACGTCGCGGGCCAAACGGTTACTGTGAATGGTGAACGCTACAGAGCAATGATCAACGAGTTCTTTTTGCCGCAACTTGATGAATTGGGATTGGAAAACATGTGGTTCCAACAGGACGGTGCAACGGCACACACTGCACGTGCCACCACCGATATGCTGAAGGATGCATTTCCCGGGCGCCTAATCTCCCGTTTTGGCGATTTGCACTGGCCAGCAAGATCGCCTGATTTGACCGCTCCAGACTTCTTTTTGTGGGGCTTTTTGAAGTCGCGGGTTTATGTCAACAAGCCTCAGACTCTTGCAGCTCTTAAAGACAATATCCGTCAAGAATGTGAGGACCTATCGCCGGAAGTTTTGGCCAAAGTGATGGAAAATGCCATAAAAAGGGCTCAAATGACAATCAACTGGGGCGGCGGCCATTTACATGACATCATATTCTCGACTTGATGTAAAAAAAATTAAAAGACCAAATAAAAATAATCCACAAGAAGAATAAAAGTTTTTCATTTTTTTTAAATTACAACCAAAAAACATCGAAAGGTTACTTTTGCGCCACCTTGTATATGGCGGTAGTAGATTGAAAAAAAAAATACTTTCGTGAAAAGTGGCAACCTTCTAAAACATATGTTATAAGTTTCAAGGCGTCACGTTGTATAGTTTTTCTTTTTGGGCACTCAAAATTAAACGATCTATGAGAATTTGTAAACATGGAAAAAATTGCTCACCGATATGTAATACAATACTTTTATTTGAAAGGTCTCAGTCCAGCCAATAAAAGCGAGCCAGATTCTACTTTGGGGGAGTCTGCTCGTTCGTTTACAAGTATAAAATATTGGGTGGCACAGTTAAAACGTGGCCGTAGGAGCTGGCAAGGCGAACCCCGTAGTGGTCGACCAATTGAGGTGTCCACGCCTGAAATGATTTAAAAAATCCACTAAATGGTGTTGGAAGACCGCCGGTTAAAGCTTCGTGAGCTAGCTGAAGTCATAGGCATTTCAAAAAGTGCTATACATTGCGTATTGACGGAAAGATGAGGATGAGAAGGCTGTGCGCAAGATGGGTGCCGCATTTGCTCACAATCATGACAATGCACCACTTCACACATCAACTATTGCGATGGACAAAATCAATGAATTAAAGTTCGAATATGAGCGCCTCAGTAGGCGAGTTTTTAGCGTCTACTCGCCTATGAGTTTGGGCGTCGTGGGTTCGATTCCCACCAGAGGCTCTGGTCCGTCGCTGCAAAATTTAGCCATATGGTCCTTGTAAACCGGCCTTTTCCTGGACCTTAAAATTAAAATATAAATTTACTTTGTATTGTAATTCATATAAATAACACTGTGCTAGTCCCAAAATGTAACAGAAAAGAGACCCTATGAATAGACCTATTTCGGCCATGCTGAATACAGTGACATTAGCCGTTTTTCTATGTTAGCTCCTGTTTCCGCGATATTCGACCACCAAGTTCTTTCGGAAATCAGAGAGGTTACATATCTCTTTGGTGATTTTTAAGTGGAAGACTTCGAAATATACGCTTCAGTAAAAAGATCGAAATAAAGAGAACATTTGGAGAATTATTTCTCTCAAAACAGTCGCCCACGCTTCTCACCCCCTTATCCTTGAAAAATTACAATAAAATCTTATCATATGTTAAAAATCATATATATCGTCGAAATTTTTAGTAGGCATCGTTGAGACAAATATTCCTCGCGAAAAAATACTATAAGTCCTTTCTCAGCTTTTTTATGAGAATTAAGCAGATTTCGATTTATTACATATTTTGTGTACTTTTCTGCTCATAGCAGAAAATATTTGTAATAAAATTGTTTGACTTAAATTTTTGTAAATTATTTTTTGGTTAGTGCCAATGGAAATTTCAAAGGTAACCAACAAAACCTGCTAAATTATACAATCTGTTCATTTTTCACAAATATCTTAAAAGGAGACTCATAGTAATTTTTCGCGAGGAATATTTTTCTCAAAGACACAAATTAAAAATGTCGACGATTTGTATGTCGTTTGACATGTGGTAAGTTTTGATTGCACTTTTTCAGGGGTAAAGGGGTGAGCAGCGTGGTTGACTATTTTGAGAGAAATAATTCTCGAAGGGTTCCCTTTATTTCGTTCTTTGAAATGAAGCGTGTATTCCGAAGTCTTCCACTTCAAAATCACCTCCGAGATAACTAACCCCTATGATTTTCTTGCAAACTTTGAGGTCCAATATCGCGAAAACAAGAGCTAACATAGAAAAACGGCTAGCACTACTGGATTCAGCAATGTCCAAATAGGTATATCCATTGGATCTCATTTCTCTTACATTTTTAAAGTGTCCATTTCAAGCACAGTGTTATTAAATAAAGTTCGAATTGCTTCAGAATGCACCTTATTCGCCAGATTTAGCTCCCTAGGATTATTTTTTGTTTCCAAGCATACAAAAAAGGCTCGGCGGAAAAAGATTTTCCAGCAGAGAAGAGGTGTAGGTTGCGGTTGATGGTTATTTTCAAGAGCTAGACAGTTCTTACTATAAGCAGGGTATCGAAGCTATTGAAAATCGCTAGAAAAAGGGGTATCAAGCTAAAAGGAGGTTATGTTGAGAAATAAAGGGAAAAAAATCACAAATTTGTTGTATTTTCTTTGTTTTGTCGGCTATTTTTTGGCTAATGAAGTACTTTATAATTTTCTGCTCTTTGCTGAAGAAATGCTATCTGGACCAGGAATTCAAACGGCTCAAGCTTTTAATCGCCCAGCTTAGTGTGCATTTGAAGGTCAACAATATAAGAACGTTTGTGGTACACTCGCTTTTTTGTGTTTCTTGCAGATATCCTACTGCACAGGGGGTGGTGGATAGAATCTTCCTTAGCTTTGCGGCGTCGGAGAACTTTTCCACTTTTTATTTATCGAATATAAGCTTAGAATTAAGAACTTTTATGTCTTAGATTTTTCATACAGGATCGCTTTGTCTTTCTCACATTTCTGTGGATGACAGGTTTAGGTTTTTTCTCAGTGAATGTGAACTCTATATAATGGAGATCTGAGAACGGGTGTTCGTCCAGTACATTCCACCCAATAAGTTTGTCTGACAGCGGGCCGGTGCGCACGTTACCTCGAGTACTTCCTGTAGTGATTCCTTCTTTCCTGAAGTGACTCACACCTATTGTTTCTATCGCTGCTACCCAAAATTGGATTATAAGCTTTAACTTCTGCGACAATAAAAGCTAACACTCATATTAGGTTGCTTCTCCTACTACTCTTCTGAATACAGCTGAAGGCGTTGAAAATTCTTCGCAAGGTAAATAACTGGAGACCACCCAGAATCTCGGATCTACCTATTCCTAGACTGAGAGCTGTCTTTAATAAGGCCTTTAATTCGGTAAGAGACAACTCTTAAGATCCCTCCTGCCCAGAATTGGCCAGAATCAACTTAATGTTGGATGTCCTGATACCACACATCTTTCCTCCTACTACATAGGGTTCCTGCATTAGGACTAGAGGTGTATAGTTTGCGAACGATCTAGTTCAATTGAACGGATCATTTTACGGAACGGTACGAACTAGTTCACACAATTCGTTCATTTTAGTTCAGTAGTTCACCATGTCTTATTTCTTCAACCATGTCATAAGTTCTCTCTTCTCAGCTACTATCTTTAGTTGTCACTTTTAATGTCATCATGATTGTAGGATTCTACCTAAATAAATGAGTTTGTATATTCAACTCATTCCATTGATGTTTCAATCAGATTCCTATAATAGCGGCTGATTTGAACTGGTGATCTACTGAATGAAATGAGCTGGTGAACAAAAATGAGCTGGTGAACAAAAGTGAGCTGATGAACTAAAGTGAACTGGTAACCTAAAGTGAGCTGGTGAACTAAAATGAGCTGGTTAACTAAAGTTAATGTCATCATGATTGTAGGATTCTACCTAAATAAATGAGTTTGTATATTCAACTCATTCCATTGATGTTTCAAACAGATTCCTATAATAGCGGCTGATTTGAACTGGTGATCTACTGAATGAAATGAGCTGGTGAACAAAAATGAGCTGGTGAACCAAAGTGAGCTGGTGAACTAAATGAAAGAACTAGTTCACCTAATTAAACTGAACTAAAATGAGCGATCTCTTAAAAGAACTAAAATGTCCAACACTAATCAGGACGATGTCTACTGCACCTGCAGATAGACGCAGCAATAGTGCTGATGAGGGTACTATTGGTTGCCGACAGAATAAGCTTCACTCCAACAAAACTGTTATCAAGCCCACCGTGGGTATCTTCGAGAAGCACGAAACTTTCCACTGCCCCTCAGTGTCCGAAGACATGCATTCATCCTCGGAAATATGCGTGACCGCTTTTGTGATAGAGCCTGAGGCTCCAAAAATTATTGGCGTGGATGGCTACCTACCTAATGAGGCCTAAGTGGAAACCACTCTTGATATTTCACATTCTGTAGTGGGAGCTACATACTGCTTGCATACCTTCATACGCCCCGAAACCATATCGGAAGGTTCCATTTGTCCATTGTAAGGTTGGATTCTGCATTAACGATCAAATTATTCTGCCGCTTTTGATTGATTTTTTTGATCGGATGATTTACCAATCTTGCCAATTCTCAAATTATGGTTGGGCAGACCAAGATTGCAAACTCTTAGCAGGTAGTGAAAGCCAGTAGAGTGGAATGGTTCTTCCGTAACCCCGGTAAGGGCTCTGTGCGACTAATGATGTCGGGTTTCTCGACAACTGGGTATCGAATCAGACCTTACCCACTCGACTCGAGCAGTCATATACAGGTCTACCGCTTTGATATTACCGAAAACTATGAGCTTTACTCCCCTGGTGAGATTTACTCTCCCCTGACGTCATAACCTGCATCTTCGCAGATTTGTGGTGTAACGGTCATCACTCATCACTTTAAGGACAGGGAGGTATAGGGCCATAGTGACCGATTCCACAAGACACTACCTGTCTTTTGAAATGGTGGCATCCACATAACTTCTGTTTATAACGACCATCACTAGACTCTCCTTTGCCACTTCACTAGAAGGTTTGGTGAGTGCTCTGTGGATGGTGACGTTATGGTCCCTAGCCTTTTTCGGGTGATCTGATTGTTTTGGGATTTTTACCAGCGGTTAACACAGCCGAAGTGTTAATTAAATCGGCGACAGTATGTTTTGTGACTTTATAAAATATTAAGTAAAATGTGGAATAAATCTAATGGCACCTATTGCATACATATACATATGCCACAAATTAGCATATTGTTCTAAGGACATCTTTATGCCAAGTTCACTTTGGTCGAACCTTTAAATTGGTTTTTATTTATAATATATATAATATAATATATATTATAATTACATTTTATATTTTTATAATCCATTATTATTGCGTAGGGCAAATGAAATACCTACATACATAATACATTGTATATTCCATACAATCCCTCCACTAGGGGTTGCATTGTAATTGATAGTAATGACTCCAATAAAAATTAGATATGTATATGTATATTGCCACCTGTACATATTTACATGTGGCGCAAGGCGTAAGTAAGGCTACGGTTAGTATCGCTGTTATCTCGACACAATATTTACATTTACTGGACGAGTAGCGAGAGCGTGAAGCGATAACACGCGGACTCCGGCTAATGTTGACAGAGTTAATTCAAATTAATTGCCATTTAATGCCGACTGATTGAACGAACATTCACATCATTTAACAAAATCACCTTTGTGAAATGGCGGAATGTATGGCACACATTTTTCCTCCCCAAAATTACAAAATAATCTCAATAATTGTTTTTTCTTTGTTTTCATTGCATTCATATGTAATCGTATATTTACAGATTTATCACTTGATTGCGGGCAAAAGTGTTCATGTCGTCTAAAAACTATACTCAATTGAAAATGCCAAATATACTGAATCAGTTGTACAATGGCAATGGAGCCATTTCGCCAGAACTTGTCGATGGTGGACAACCACATTTGGTGAAAAATGTTTTGAAGGCCCGACGACCAGTGAACAAAGTGAGTGTCAGAATTTCGATAATTGTTTGAAAGAATTGACCCCTTATTGGTATATTTGTATTCTTTAGTTCTGGATGCTTTCCATGATCATAGAACGTAGTCGTCCCAAGGTCAACACCACGGAATTGGAGGATGTGGAAATGCCTTTGGACGTATCGCAACAAAATGACCAGTCACCGGTGATTGAAGAGGTCTGCCTTCTACGCGATAGTCCCTTTCGCATTTTTAGGGTAAGTTTTTGCGAATCTATGTATATAATTAAACAATGTGTGCCAGTGCCACTGCGACATTTATTTACTTTATTTCCCGCAATGTTTGCCCGGACAGGTTGAAACAGTTTACCACTTCAGTGTTGAATTTGAAGTAAACAACTGTGGAATACACTTTTCATGTTCGAACAATAAATTTAGAAAATCATTTAGAAATCAGGGCAAACGTTTCTCATGGAAAAATCCACCCGTCCCGCTATCCCTAATATCTAAAATTATCATATTCAAAAGTCGAAGAAATTCTAAAAATGTGTCTACTTTTTAGTAAAAAAAACCGTTAGCCGGGCTAAAATACGGCAAACATACTCCGCGCCTGAGTGGCGGGAGTTACAAATAAGAAAAAACACACAAAATTTAACTTTTTATATTTTAATTATTTTATTAAATCAGCAGTGTGCCGTATGTGGTGCGATTGAAGGCCGGGTTAGGCAATCTTAACCGTAATTTAACTTTAGCGCCGCCGTAACGTTGCCCGCTGGAGCAATTACCCAAAACTTCAAAAGCGTGCCATATGACTCAGATATTCATAACAAAAATAGCAACAAATTCATTTTATTTTATATTTATTTGTTAATAATTTATCATTTTATTACTTATTCATAATTACTTTTCAAAATTTTCGCATAATTTTTTTCTTTTTACTGATTTTGTTGCAAATGCACGTAAACGTACCGTCCAAATCAAATTTCAGCAGATTCAGCCGTCCGTTTACGTTTCGTTTTAGTTGGCTAATCATTTACACTGATTTCCACATGTCTGATTGAATCAGCTGACTCGTTACGCTACGGGGACGTTACGGTTACGTTTGCCTAACCCAGCCTTGAGTTGTGAACACACGAATCAACCCCGAAACAAACTAACGATGACAGTCAGAGTAGACCATTCACAATGATTTCATTCACAATGGTTTTTAATCGAAGCTTGGCGATATCAGTGTGAGCCATGTGGCGGATAAAAAACGCGTCTTAAAGTTTAAGCAAAAGTCGCTTAAACACAGGGTTACCATAAACTTTTTTCGGAAAGGAGGACTTTTCTGCCAGAAAAGGAGGACATTTGTGACATTTACACAGAGAGTTTGATATGTTCGGAGGACATTTAAAAACACAGTAATTGGAAAGAATGAGCATTTTTTATATTTGCTCAACAATTAAACTTTAAACCCGTAAGGAACGTTCGTAGACCACCCTATCGGAGCACAATAAGAAGAAATATTGTCAAGTTTTATAAATATATTTTTCCAATGATCGACAATTTGTATTTTATAGCGCTTATATGCCAAATCGGAGGAAAAATTTATATATGAGCCCAGCAAAATATCTCATTACCAAATAACCTGACGGGTAAGCCAAACTCAAAACTAGTAACTGCTTATAATTTGGCCTCCCTTCGAATTATTTTTACACACGCATGTCATTGGAGGAAAGTGCTTCCACTCAAACATACCAGATGCTGAAAAATAACCACTTAACCCCACGCTTACAATTATCCAAAAAGTAAGCGTGGATGTGTAATAATTTTATGAGTGTGTTTGTGTGGTGGTGGTAGTGGATATTTCCGATTTGCTATTGCTTTGCTATTGGTGAGAAAGTAGAAGAGCGAATAATTGGGAAGAGCGTAACATTGGAAAGAGTGTAAAATTTGGAGGAGAGTAATAATCGATTGCTGTTGTCATATACAGAAAAATGTCATTTACCGGGAGATGGGATTAAACTCGCGAGCTTATGGTTTCTTAGTTTAGCATCATAATCACTGGCCACGTCGCGATTCATATTCAAATCGATTAATAATCAAGAACATAAATATAACACATCAATATCTTGGTTAGTATACGCTTGGCAAATCGAGCGACCTGTACTGTTTTGTGAATAACTTTTGATTTGGTTAACGGATAAACACCAAATTTTGACTGAGTATAATTTGAAATATTTAGAAATTAAAAATGTTATCTCCCTAACAGCATGCTTACTCGACTTAGCATGTTTTAGAATAGAGATATCGATATATCGTAAACCATTTGAAGAAAAGTTTTTTAGTTCAAATTAGATTACTAGTAATAACTTATTTTTGTCATTATTTTGTTAGTCGTTATTTATTTACCGAAAGTAATGCTGGCGATAATGAGATATCATTACCTGGTAATCCCAGTGGTAATGGCATGTTCTTACCAAGATTTTGCTGGGGAGGGCTATACATATCTAAATATAAACAGATTTTATTCAAATTTGGCACGTTTTGTACTTGGGTGCTACATCTAAATCTTAAACCGATTTACACGAAATTCGACAATGTGGGTCCTTGGATCAAGATACTCCATCCTGCTTAATTTTTATGTGACTAGATATAAAACAGGGATACTGAGTCATTCGGTGTACTTTAATCTGGGTCTAGCTCCAGTATTTTTACACGTTACAAATATCTGTCCTGAAACACATTACCCCGTCGACGTGAAATGCTAAAAACTATTTTCCCCTTTTTATGTCGAACTGGCGTTGTACCTCGACTTAAACATAGCTCATTTTTGAAAATTCCTAAATGTGGTATAAATGTCCAGTTTTAGGGAAAACAGCAACGAAAATGTTGCACTTTTTGCAGGAAAAAAAATAGCCATTGTAATAAACATGTAAAAGCGTTGTTAAGTTCGGCCATGCCGAATCATCGATCGCATATCAATTTTTTTTTTGGGACAAATAAACTCATTTTACCAGCGGGACGTTTGTATGGGCTATATCAGAAAATGAACCGTTATTGCCCATTTTCAATCCCAACCTGCAGATATAAGAAGTATCTGTAGATTGTAGCGTGATTACAACGAACGGACGGACAGACGGACATGGCTAAATAGTCTATATACAGAGTATAAAAAGGGGCAAACTCACTAACTTTGTACTAAAAGCTGTTATGAGAATTATTCATGTGGTTTACAGTTTGTGAGAAAGTTGAACTTATAAAAAAGGAGGACAAAACCAATATGTTTGAAAAAGGAGGGAGGACGGGAGGTCACTAGTTAGAAAGGAGGACATGTCCTCCCAAAAGAGAATGTATGGTAACCCTGCTCAAACACCCTACACCACCCTATCTGAATAAAAGCACAATGAATGTTCAAATTAGCAGATAGCCATTATTGCACAAAAACATAAATAACGGCTGATTTTGCAAATTTTTATACAATTGAACATACAACAATCCTATTAATATTACTTATAAAGGGTCCGCCAAATAACTTTTGTTTTTGAAAATGCTATAAAAAAACTACTGAATATTTTCTCAAATTTCTTTTTTTATTTGAAAGTACAATCCTTCCGGTTAATAATGGAAAATAATTTCATTCAAATGGCTGCCTCGGCTGACCATGCAGTAGCCTACACGATCGGTCCAATTTTTAAGCACATTATCGATTGTGTGCTGCTGTATTTCACCAATGGCTTCACGAATATTGTCCTTTAAAGCGTCAATTGTCTCTGGCTTGTCGGCGTAACACTTATCTTTGAGGGCACCCCACAAATAATAGTCCAACGATGTCAAATCGCAGCTCCGAGGTGGCCAAACGCCATCAGCTCTGCGGCTGATAATGCGATCTTCAAAAACAGGGCGCAAAACATCGGGTGTAGCTTCGGCTGTACGAACGTAGCGCCGTCCTGTTGAAAGCAAATGTTGCCAATATCCTCCTCTTCAATTTTTGTGATCAAAAATTCGTTCAACATGGCCCGATAACGATCGCCATTGACTGTAACGGCCACTCCATGCTCATTTTCGAAGAAAAATGGCTCAATAATGCCTCTGGACCAAAATCCGCACCAAACAGTGACTCGTTTTGGGTATCGGCTTTTCAATGTATGCGTGCGGGTTCTCTGTGCCCCAAATGCGACAATTTTGCTTGTTTACATACCCGCCAAGATCAAAATGAAAAAATCAAAATCAAATGAAAATCAAAAATGAAAAAAAAAATTGAAAATCAAAATTTTCAAAGTAATGTCGCAATATTTCCCAGCGTTGCTCAAGCGTATACACAACCATATTCGTTCAGCGGAAGGATAAAACTAATTATCTGTCAAATCAGACATGAGCTAAGTGTTACCATTCACAAAATAAGCACTAGTTGAAAAAAAAACGTTAGATGGCGGACCCTTCATAAAATCATTTGTTTGTTTGATGGTTCCTTCATCACTCCCAAACGGTTGGACCGATTTTCTTGAAACGTGGTGGACAGATAGACCAATACCTGGGAAGTGTCGTAGGCTACTTTGATTTTCAATTTTCCGCCATGTGATTTTCGACCACTTGTCCCCTGAAGTTCCTGTAAGTTCTAGAAACCTAAAACTTTGCATACGCATAGACAGGAGTGTTATATAAATAACGGACTTTTCAAATATTCGTCTGTTGGTCCGTGGTCAGTTCTCGCGCTACCAAAAACTTTAATATTATTTTTTTCCCTTCGGAAAACTTTTATACGACACAAAGTTAAAACTTTGTAAATATGAAGTAACAATCGGTAAGTATATGCGCGAAAAATAATGAGTGACAGTGGTCAGTGTAGCATTGACCAGAAGCTTAATGTATTCTTCATCAAAATTCACTTTATTTTTTATATTACCACAACCCAGCAAAATATCTCATTACCAAATAACCTTGCGGGTAACCTGAATTCAAAATAGATAACCACTTACAATTTGGCCACCCTTCGGATTATTTTTACATAGGGATGTCATTGGAGGAAAGCACTTCCTCGCAAGCATACAAGTGGTTGACAAATAACAACATATCCTCACGCTTACGAATATCCCACAAATAGGTACTTACACCAAATCTTACAAATATCCCACAAATAAGTACTTATTTTCTTAAAATTATTAGATGGTACATAACACATTACCAATAACAACACCCATAATATCTTTCCCGTAAGTACATATGCAGCTAAATGTACCAAAATAAAACATGTTTGTCATTTTTAATAAAAATCCATTTATTTTATGCTTTAAGCATACTAACATACATATATTTCAGTACTAACAAAACATTTTTTGTACCATAAAGTGTGTGGTTTATATTAAAGATAAAAAAAGTTTTAAATGCATGTAATTATTTATATTACTTTTAACTAATTTGAAGATAAATTCTATTTCTTCTATTAAGACCAAAAAATAACTAGTAAGGAAAGGCAGAAAGTCGGGCGCGGCCGACTATATAATACCCTACACCCCCCTAACAATGCGATAAGGGTCATTGCCATTATAATTTGGAATAATTGGTAAATGAAACGATAATCGCTAAATTAAGCAATATTCGTTCCTAAATTGAGAAACATCTTTCTGGAAAATTTTAATGATCGGAAGTAAAATTCAACTTCTATAGCGGTTTGATACCAAATCAGGAGGAACAATCAATATAAATCTGAACCGATCTTCCCTGAATACTCATTCATGTAAAAAGACCTCCTTCTGTCCAATTTCGTACTGATCGCATATAAAATACAGTCTCTACAGCGCCTACATGTCAAATCGGGGGTAACATATATATGGGGGCTATATCTAAATCCGAACCGATTTCTTCCAAATTTAACAGAGTTCATTCATATAATGAGAAACCTCTTCCTGCCGAATTTCATACTGATCGGATATAAAATAAAATTTTACAGCGCTTACAAGTCAAATCGGGGGTAACGTATATATGGGGGCTATATCTAAATCTGAACCGATTTTCTCCGAATTTAGCAGTATTCCTTCATGTAATAAGAAACCTCTTTCTGCCAAATTTTTCACTGATCGGATATAAAATACAGTTTTTACAGCGCTTACATGTCAAATCGGGGGTAACATATATATGGGGGCTATATCTGAATCTGAACCGATTTTCTCCGAATTTAGCAGTATTTCTTCATGTAATAAGAAACCTCTCTTTGCCGAATTTCGCACTGATCGGGTATAAAATAACATTTTTACAGCGCTTATATGTCAAATTTGGGGTAATGTATATATGGGGGCTATATCTAAATCTGAACCGATTTCTTCCAAATTTAACAGAGTTCATTCATGTAATAAGAAACCTCTCTTTGCCGAATTTCGCACTGATCGGATATAAAATAACATTTTTACAGCGCTTATATGTCAAATCTGGGGTAATGTATATAAGGGGGGCTATATCTAAATCTGAACCGATTTTAACCAAATTCAATAGGGATCGTCCTTGGGCCAAAAAAAAGATATGTGTAAAGTTTCGTCGAGATAGGACCATAATTGCGACCTGTACTTTGATTACAAGAATACATGCACAGACGGACAGACAGACAGACAGACGGACAGACGGACATAGCTAAATCGACTCAGAAAGTGATTCTAAGTCGATCGGTATAATAAACGATGGGTCTATTTCTATTCCTTTTGGGTGTTACAAACAAATGCACAACATTTCCTTTATATCAGGTTGAATAAATTTCGACAATTTTTCTAGTTGTTTTTTAAGCCCGATATGTATGTACATATTTCCCTGGAGAGACGGTGCGATGTTCACATCGATATCTTTTACCTAAAAGACCATTGACTGACAGTGGCACATCTAATTTTTCCGATTTTAATATCTTAAGAAGACTACGTGTGCATTGAATAGTAGGCTTGTGTTCCACGAACCACCCCTTTAGTTTTTCGGTCAAAGATGGTTCGTTCTCTTTTGTAAACGAAAAGTTGCCGTCTTGGGAAATATCTTCAGAAGAAGAAGGAAGCGGCACAGATACTGTTGGCAACACATTCAACGTTTCGGTGGTGATTTTCATGGTCCCTACATTTTGTGTTTCCAGGAGCTTCAAAATTCGTTCCCTTTTCACAAGAATTTTACGTAGAAAACCGAAGTCATCAACGACGCCGATCGAAGGCGGTCGATGTATTTGTTGTCGGCTTCGGTGCTGTGCTAAACATTTAAGTTTCTATTATTAGCAAAGATAATATGTAAAATTTATAATGACATGCAAATTATATGTATATGTACATTTGTTTAATCATCAAAGCAGTACAAGTATAACATTTCAATAGTATTTAAAATGAACGGCGCTGTGCGACTGCGCCGAACTGCGCAGGGTGCGACTTAAAAAACGACGTCTGTCAAATGTTTTAAGGCTGGGTTAGGCAAACTTAACCGTAACTTAACTTTAGCGCAGCCGTAACGTTGCCCGCTGAAGCAATTGCCCAAAACTTGAAAAACGTGTCATATGACTCAAAAATATGAATTATAACATCTTTATTTTATATTTTCTGGCACTTATTTTAACATTTTATTACTTATTCATCATTATATTTAAAAAGTTTCGCATAAACGTCTTCTTTTTTCGTTGTTTTGCTGATTTTGTTTGCAAATGCATGTAAACGTACCGTCCAAATCAAATTTCAGCCGTCCGTTTATGTTTAGTTTTTGTTGGCTAATCGTTTACACTGATTTCCATATGTCAGATTGTATCAGCAGATTTGTTACGCTACGGCGGCGTCACGGTTGCGTTTGCCTAACCCAGCCTTTATATACGTATATTCAAAGCACATTGACAGACATCATCCGAGTACGTCATTTGTTGATGTCGTACCCATGATTCAATTATAGAAGGTTGTGTTACTTGCAGGTGGTCGATCTATTTTTTCATGTTGATAGTAGTTGAAGTGTCATTTTAAACTTTGAATTTCAAAATTTGTTTACCTTTTGTTTCTGACAAAACAAAATAGCTTGAAATGAAAATTGATTATTTATTGAAAAAGCGAAAAGCAGACTTTGTTAAAATGGAAATACGCGAGATCTCAGTAGTAGTTTCCTGAAAGCTAAGGAAGCTAAATGCTAGCGGTAGTTTTGCCAAAATGTTCGGGAGTTCTTCCATCTTCTGCCGATATGGGAAAGTCAAAAGAATATTCATTAAGAAAGAAAGGATGAGCCTGAGAAGAAGAAACAAAATAATGGTTAAGCTTTTCCGATTCTCCTATACCCGTGTGCTGCTGGTTAAAGAATTTAAATGTAACATTTATAAATGGGTGAAAATAAAACACAATACGACGCTTTCAGTGCATATATTAAATTTAATCAAATCTTATGTTTGATGTAGGAATGATCCAAAGATATTATTAAACTGCTTTAGACTTTTTGGGCCCATCTCATCCAGGTAAAACGGTTGAAATTATCCTCACTTTCAGATGGACTATGTTTATGCGGCTGCGTGTTGTGTTCGTAAAAGTTAAATTAAGTTACCAACTTCCAAAGTTGTTTTAACGCGACTGGGATAGATTAGGACACACACAAAACAACATCAAATGCAAAATAAATAATTTTTGCTGAAGACGAAAGAAGTACATAATATTAAGCACATTATTTCATATTTCTCACATCATATAAACATACATATTTTTGCAGGCATGTCAGGCACACGGAATCAATTCATGAGACTCCTCAAATGAAAAATTTGTGTATTCTAATGTCAATTGTTAAATTTTCAAATGTCTGTATGTATAGCAAAGAACGGCAGTTGAAAAGAAATTCTTAAGAAACAACATGAATTTGCCACGGCGGAAATGTTTATAGAGGAATAACAACAGATGACGATGATGGAATAACAACAGATGACGATGTCCAACATTATTCGGATTTTAAACTTCACTGTTTAGGTGATAACGATGGAAGTAAAAGGAAGACTCCAAAACAACACCGGAAGAGGTTTTAACGGAGGTTAAAGAATCGGCAAAGAAAATAAGCTGACCGAAATAATACAGCAGCCACCAGTGTCAATCAAAAAGATAATTTATTATTAAGTCAGGATTCACACGAAGCAACGAGTTACTCAACGATTGTGCCCATTATAGGAGAGGGAGGAATTCCTCTAGCCACTCTCTACCATGATTGTTAGAATCGTCGAGCAACTCGTTGCATCATGTGAATCATGATTAAGGAATTATATGACGATGTAGAGGACCATTGTACATCAGATGACTCGGATAATAATAAGAAATCAATCATCCATTGCAATAACATCATCAAATGATAATTTATATAAGGTCGCATCACCGCCCGTTTTGAAAGCCTTTTATAAACGTCCCAGGAGTACATTGTATGAAACAATTGTATTATTTTTACTTCTATTTATACACCAGACCTTCCAACAAACCGCATTCTTTGCTACTGGGTATCATAGATCCTCAATAGTTATCGAATGAAATCAAAGGCCTTATTGGTTATACATTTGGTAAAACATTTTTGTGGAATCAACAAAATAATCTTGTTTAAAATATTATTACAATAAATTTGCCGCAGCAACGTTTGTGATGGATTTTAGAGAATACATCATGCTTATATGTACAATATTTCGTTGTTTTATTTTATTTTAATTAACCATGAATAGTTTGTTGTTTTACCATACACCACACTGTGGTACGGGGTATTATGACTTTGATCATTTGTTTGTACGGGGTATTATGACTTTGAGCATTTGTTTGTAACTCCCAAAAAGAGAAGAACTAGAACCATAGTTTATTGATCGACATAGAATCACTTTTTGAGTCGATTTAGACATGTCCGTCTGTCCATGTATTCTTGTAATCAAAGTGCAGTTTGTATTTATGGTCCGATTGTGATGAAATTTAGCGCAATGCTCTTTTTTGGCCCAAGGACGATCCCTATTTAAATTGGTAAAAATCGGTTCAGATTTAGATATAGCCCCCATATATATGTTACCACCAATTTGACATGTAAGCGCTGTATAAACCGTATTTTACATCCGATTTGTTCGAAATTCCAATATATATGTTACACCCGATTTGACATGTAAAATATGAAAAAGCCAGTAACATTCGTAATTTAAGCCGTTTGACCCTTCCCATGTTGTAGATTGTAAAGAAGAAAGAACATATCTCGTAAACCGCCTGAATATGTCCTTTATACTTGTGTGGGAGATGCCAGAAGGAGTTTACCATCTTTTAGATTTTTCTTAGATTTGATTCCTCTAAATTAGACTACCAACAATAACTTATTTTTGTTATTATTGGTAAGTTCTTACTTATTTACCGAAAATAATGCTGGCGATAATGAGATATCATTACCTGGTAATGCTGGTGGTAACGACATGTATTTACCAAGATTTTGCTGGGAAGGATAGAGAAGTATTTTAATTGCGATAGTGTCGGGTCATTTTTTTCTCGATCAGTTGTAATAATTGTAAAACGAATAAGTTTTCCATCGCGATAGTCTTTAAAGAAACTAAAATATAATAAATTGCAATACGTTCTAAGAAATTACATCCTCCGGCTTTATGCTGCTCCTTTTTATACCCTCATTTTAGTGATACGAGGGTATATATCATTTGCTACGGGTCAAAAGTGTAACACATCGAAGGAAGACGCCCCTTTCGTACCTCCCACACAAACGGACCATTTTGCATCAAAATTTAACTGCTTATAATTTGAATACAAGCGTATACAAATACTTGAAATTTTTTACAGCGCCTTTTGCTTTTGTAGCGCCTATTGTCCGGTAAAAAATGGGCATTATTGTACAGCCACGCGAAATAAAGGGTGGTTCAATTTTAAGGGCCGATGTCGATTTTGAATAAAACACAAATTATTTAGGAAATTATTGTAATTCCTTTTTATTTTGATAATATTGTTATGGCTCAATTATGTATGACATAACAAAATATCGGCCAAATGGCCGCCGCGACCTCGGCGACACACCTTCATCCGATGGTCCAAATTTTCGATGACGCTGAGCCATAATTGAAGCATGGCAGTTAATGTGCCGAATTATCTCATCCTTTAGCTCTGTTGCCGGCTTATAGATGTACACCTTTTCTTTCAAATAACCCGAAAGAAAGAAGTCCAACGGTGTCAAATCACATGATTTTGGCGGCCAATTGACATCGCCACGACGTGAGATAACACGGCCATTGAATTGCCATTGTTGCGCAAAAGAGCCATTGTTTCGTTATCTGTGTGGCAAGTGGCACCGTCCTGTTGAAACCACATATTGTCCACATCCATATCTTCCAATTCGGGCCATAAAAAGTTCGTTATCATCTCACAATAGCGAACACCATTCACAGTAACTGCCTGACCGGCCTCATTTCGAAGAAGTATGGCCCGATGACGTCGCCAGCCCATAAGCCGCACCAAACGAACTGGGCGAGCATGCATGTTGCATGTTTTCACAACTCCTACAGACCCGGTTTGCTGAAATTTGCGCACAATTCTCCCGATTGTGGACGCATTTACTCGATTATGCTGATCAAAAAACATCACGAAGTGCACGAAATGTAGTTTGATTTGAACGCCCATTTTCGTAAAAGGCTTAAAAAACTTTAACGCGTTGCTCGATTGTGTATCTTTCCATGGTTCAAATTGAGTTAGTCTGAAATTGAGAAATGTCAAATGAAATGCAGAAAAAACTTGACGTTTAGGTGTGGTTCACATTCAACATCGTCCCTTACAATTTAATCACTCTTTAGAAGTCAACCTTCGGCTGAATCTAGTAAAAGGCAAAAATCTGCGAAATGGAGCGAAATATTCTAAAGCTATTAATTAATTTTGTTTGATATTTATCCAAAAATGAGCTCGAGGTCTATGTTGGTTTTTTTATGTGTTTTTTATTATTTTCATTCAATATTTCGTCTTTCTTCGAAAGACATCATCAGGATGAGAAAATATAACTACGAAAACTTTAAAATTATCCGTAGAAAATGAGTATGTACTCCCTTCGTCGTTGTCTGCTATTAATTAATTTTAAAAGAGGATTAATGTAGCTTTCTATGTACACAATAAATTATCTCTATTGGTTTTTTTCTTATTGCCTTATGTACCGGTGGCGAACGTAAGATTTTTCCATATGTTTTAACCGCTAAATTAACCGTCAATCGAACTTTTTTTTTGATCTCATTAGATTTTTATCTTCTTAATTGATTGTATTAGAGACATTTTGTAGAAAAAGTGCAAACATAACATAAGTTTTGCACGTAAAATAATTAAATAAAAAATTGTCTTTAAAAGTAGCTTAAAATGAAAAAAAATGAAATTTTTCAGTTTTTAGGCTCATGAAAACAACTGCTATGAAACCATAGTATTTTAAAAATACAAAGAATTTAGACTTTTTTTATTCATTATTTTTATAATTATTCGCCATAAAAGACGATCGTTATGAACATTTTAATTTTCGGCCCTGGTAGACCGTTCGGCGGAAATGCCCCGTATTCAATATTTCACTAAATGGTTATTTAAAATATCCTAAAACGGATTACCGCCGAACATACTTAGAGACTTAGGCTACTCCTTCGATGTGTTCCACTTTTACCCTCCTCCACTAAAATGAGGGTATACAAAATTCGTTTTGATTTTTGAAGTTCTGCGAACGTTCTAGATTTATAAATATTTCTAAAACTAGAAAATGAAAAATAAAAATTTTTAACTGCCTCTTGGGTATCAACATATGCAATTTTAAAATACAAATTATTTCATTCAATATCCTTGCAAATGTACACATACAGTCGGCAGCACAAGTCTACATACCTAAACTATGGTGGTCAACTGCTAAGGGAGTAGATATAAAGAGAAAATGCAAGAACAACATTTGCATAGCTACACGGTACAAAAAAGTTGTCTTATTTTAACGATTTTGTTCCCAAATGAGGGCTACACATGCTAAAAACATAATTTTCACGTAGAAAGAGATGTTTAGTTAGCGAAAAATTTGTCTGTTCCATTTTTTATACCCTCCACCATTGGATGGGGGTATATTCATTTTGTCACTCCGTCTGTAACACCTCTAAATATTGATCTGAGACCCCATAAAGTATATATACTCTTAATCTTCGTAAAATTCTAAGACGATTTAGCCATATCCGTCCGTCTGTTGTAATCACGCTACAGCCCGTAATAATACAGCCAGGTTGATAAAATTTGGTAGATATATTTCATATAGTTGCAGGTTGTTTGGGATTGCAAATGGGCCATATCGGTCAATCTATATATATAAAATTGTTGCGTGACTGGCTGACTGACTGACTGATTGACTGACTGATCATCGCCCAGGCCAAACGGCTGAAGCTAGAATCATGAAATTTGGTGGGAGGGTAGTCCTTGGGACGTAGACGAGCAATAAGGCGGGATTTTTCGAAATTCGTACTATTAGCCGCACAATGGGGCAAAAAGGGATAAATATGGTACCACCGCCAAATCTAAACGAAATGAGCTAGAATCTTGAAATTTGGTATGAGGGTAGCCCTTAGGAGGTTGACTCAGAAATTGGCAGGATTTTTCGAAATTCGAACATTTACGCACACAGTGGGGTAAAAAGTGATAAAAGTGGTACATCAGCCAAATCCAAATGGCAAGCTAGAATCGTGAAATATTGTGTGATGGTAGCCCTTATGAGGTTGACTATGAAGTTGGCAGGATTTTTCGTAATTCGAACATTTACGCACACAGTGGGGTAAAAAGGGAAAAATGGGATAAACGTAGTACAACAGCCAAATTCAAATGGCAAGAGCTAGAATCGTGAAATTTGGTGTGAGGGTAGCTCTTATGAGGTAGACTCTGAAATTGACAGGATTTTTCAAAATTCGAACATTTACGTACACAGTGGGGTAAAAAGGGAAAAATGTGGTACAACAGCCAAATCCAAATGGCAAGACCTAGAATCGTGAAATTTGGTGTGAGAGTAGCTCTTGGGACGTAAACAGGAACAAGGAGTGATTTTTTAAAAAAAATTAGAGGCACAGTGGGACGGAAAGGTATAAATATGGTACCACCACCAAATTTAAAGCCTAATATTAGAATGGTGAAAATTGAAGCGAGGGGTGTCTTTATGACAACTGATCCGGGTATTAAGTTTTTTTTTTGTATTCGTAGTTTTCGGGGCACAGTGGGGCAAAAAGTGTAAAATATAGTACAGTGGCTTAAAAATGTCAAACATGGATCAATGGTTCCAGGGTAACTTTTGGAACATAAACTAGAGATTGGAGGAGATTTTTGGTAATTCTAACTTTAAACGGCACAGTGGGACAAGACGGGTTAATTATGGAGCATGGGGAAAAAAGGGAACAATCTGCCAAAATTGGAACTTAAAACTGAGATATGAAGAGTTTATATGGTTTTAGGAGCACTGTGGTTAAAAACGGTTAAATAGTGGAGTGGAGAAAATATGATTAAATATGTTACAGTCGAGGAAAAAGGTTTAAGTACGCTAGCGTGGAGACACATTTTAAATACGAGTACGGTACAGTGAGACAAAAATTTGTTAAATATGGTACAGTGGGTAAACATTTTGTACAGTGAGATAAAGAGTTGAATGGGGCACAGTTGTGCAAAAAGGGTTAACTATGGTACAGTGGGGTAAAAATAGTTATATGTATATGGCAAAGTGGGACAAATGGGTTAACAATGGTACAGTGGGGCAAAAAGCGTTAAATATTGAACAGTGGGGCAAAAATGTATTTACTATGGTACAGTGGGGCAAAAAGGGTTAAATATGGTACAGTGTGATAAAAATGGGTAACTATGTATACAGTACATTGGGGCATAACTGTGTTAAATATTGTACAGTGAAGCACAGGGGGTTAAATTGGTACAGTGGGGCAAAAACTGTTGAATATGGTACAGTGAGACAAAGCGTTTAATATGACACAGTGGGGCAAAAAGCTTTAACAATGGAACAGTGGTCAAAAATGTGTTATCTATGGTACAGTGGGACACAAATGGTTAAATATGGTACAGTATGACAAAAATGGTTACAGTCGGCACAAAAAGTAAAATATGGTAACGTGTAACAAAATGGGTTAAATATGGTACAGTGGGGCAAAAAGCGTTAACTATGGAACAGTGGGGCAAACATTTATTTACTATGATACAGTGGGGCAAAAAGAGTTAACTATAGTACAGTGGGGCATAATTAGTTGAATATGGTAACGTGGTACAAAATGGGTTAAATATGGTACAGTGGGGCAAAAAGCTTTAACTATGGAACAGTGGGGAAAAATATGTGTTAGAATGGTACAGTGGGCACAAATAGTAAAATATGGTAACGTGGAACAAAATGGGCTAAGTATGGTACAGTGGGGCAAAAAGTGTTTAATATGGAACAGTGGTGCAAAAGGTGTTGAATGTGGTCCCTGGGTGCAAAGGTAGCTCTTACAGCATAAACCAAAGCTAAGAAATTGTTTTTTCCAAAAAGGTTCTTCTACTTAAACCGTGGGGAAAAAAGTTAAATAAATGGCACAGATAGGGGACAAAAATGTTAAAATACGGCCTAAGCTTGCGAATTTGGATCTTGAAATATCAATAATCATTTTAAAATATTGTACAATCGTGCAAAGTGGTTAATTATGACACACGAAAGGTTAAATGTGGTACAATGGAGCGATTTACTTTAGATTTTTAAATTCGTACCTTTATAGACACAGTGGGACAAACATGGTTTTATATTGTACCAGGGTGTGAATGTAGGTATTGGAACATAAACAAAGGGAAAGTTGCTAATGTATGAACCAAAAAAATAGTTTTTCGTCCAGAGGTACTGTGGGAAAAGGGATAAATATTGTAAAATGATGTCAGGGTAACTCTTGGAACATAAACTAGAAATGAAACGAGGGTTCGTATTTTATATATAAAAGTAATCAAATCTTCTTCATTTTGCACCATATGTAATAATCATGTCATTTTGAAAGAAAGAGGTATAACTATTTTACAGTACCCTAAACAGAAAATAGATAAAAGATGGGGGCTGCGAAGCGCACCGGGTAAGCTAGTGTTTTTATATAGCTCCTCTATAGAGGTCGCTTCATAATACGGGTTTTGAGCCATAGATACCACATTTTTAAAGCAATTTAGCAGAAACTTTGCAGTTTGTATTCTATTTTGACAAGAATTCATCAAAGCAAACAAGTTTACAAATCGGTTCACATTTTGTTATAGTCACCCTATAGAGGTCGCTCTAAAATATACGTATTTAAGCCATAAATACCATATTTTCGTAGCATTTTGAACTGAATATTTGTAGTTTGTATTAGTTAAGACAAGAATTCATCGCAGTAAAAAAATTGTAAATCATGTCATATTCTGTTATAGTCCACCTATAGATGTCGCTCCCGAAAAGGCTTATTTAAGCCATAAACACCACATTTTCTAAGATATTTAGCTGAAATTTTGCAGTTTGTATTCTATTTTGGACAGAATTCATTTCAATAAAATTTATACAAATAAAACTTGATTTTGTTGTAGTCCCTGTGTAGATGTAGCTCTCAAAAAAGCTATTTTAAGCCATAAATAATAAATTTTTCTGTTGAAGAGATTGGCTACAGAATTTGCGTCCTAAAAATTGCAGCGTTCGCTTATTAATAATTTACTTAAACAAAAAGTATCGTTTCCTGATTTGCTCCATATCCAAAGGTTTTTCCAGTAATCCATGGTGGAGGGTACATATAAAGGATTCGGCATGGCCGAAATTAACGCTTTTACTTATTTTCGTTTGGATGCTAGCTTTCATAAATTGGAGCACAAATTTCTTTTATATTTTTTTTGCCCGCAAAAAACGATTTTTTTTAAAAACTCAACATTTTCTCATTATTTTGAAAACAGTAAATCAACTTCTGCTTCCACGTGAAAGTGTCATTACTAACACTTGTGGACCCCATAATTTCCTTTCATTTAAAGTGCATGCCGGCTTTATTGAGCATATACTTCAATAAATAACTTTTAAAGAAAAACTAAAAAAAAAAATTACTCTACAAAATTTGTTTAATATTTTTTGCGAGTTTAGATTTTTTTTTTAAATTTCTAGTTTTATTGGAAAGGTAGAACTATTTCCTTTAATAATGGAACACAATAGCATTCATATGACTACCACGACTGGCTCGGCAATTGAGCATTTTAGGCATGGACTCAGTTAAAATTTTAAATTTGAATCGGCTATAAAAAAAATACTGATAATTTTTTCCAATTTCTGATCTTATTGAAATTTTGTGTCATAACTTCTATACAATAGGACTAAACATGGTGCAAGTTTTATTGTGATCAGAAGACATCGATTACTCACTTGATATGAAATCTCTAAGATATAATGGGTTTTCTAATAGGGATGATATTGTTTTGAAGTGACAATTCGGCCATTTTTTAATATGTCATGATCTGTCATTTGTTTTTCGTTGTATTCAGTAGTGTTTACAATTTCCTCATAGAGAGATATACGCAAGAACAACGTTTACAAATTATTCAGTTTTATTATGAAAATAACCGTTCTACAATTGCAACTTTTCGCGCGCTAAGTCTATTTTTTTTTAAATCCAACAAAATCACATTCCTGTCGACCTACGACCTTGACACCCATGAGCAATATTTTAGCTCTCGTTAAGAGCTATATTTTTGCCATTGATCGATTGTGGCTACGTGCCACACAGCAAATGAAACAATGGAATTGTTGCGAGAAAAGTTTGGAGATTCGATTATTTCAAGAAATTGTGATATTAAATTGCCTCCAAGAAGTTGTGATTTAACACCATTAGACTATTTCTTGTGGGGTTATTTGAAGTCATTGGTCTTTCGAAATAAACCAGACTCTATCCAAGCTTTACAAGTCAATATTGAACGTGCCATTCATGACATACGACTTGATTTATTGGAAAAAGTGATCGAAAATTGGGTTCATCGAATTCGTTCCTGCAGAAGAAGTCGTGGAGGCCATTTGAATGACGTTTTATTTAGAACTTAATTGTATCGATTGTACTTCACATTAAATAAAAAACTTTTAAATTTCCTTAGCAATAAGTGTGTTTTTTTTCAAAGAAATCATATCATTCTTAATGGAAAGCCCTGTATAGTTATTTATTTATTTATATGAATTACAATATAAAGTAAATTTATATTCTAATTTTACAGACCAGGGAAAAGCGGTATGACACAGACCTCTGGTGGGAATCGAACCCACCACCCTCAAACTCATAGGCGAGCACGCTACCAACTCACCTACTGGGGCGCTCATCCCATAATATATATTTATCACAAATTGAAACTGAAATAAAATTTTCTAAAACCATTTGACAAAATGTGTCTCGTATGTAGACTTTGGTCGTTCACTGTTATCGTTTATTTTAATTAAATATTTTTAATAGCAATTGATTTGTCCGTCCTCTTTTAAGTCGATGACAATCAATTTAGAGTTTATTGGTCTCGCTTCCTAGTCTCGTGGGAGCGCTGGAGCGTGCGTCGGGTTATAAAGCTAATGTCACAGTTGTAATTTCATAGTAAATAAATTTTATAGACTGACAAGGCAAAGCAAAAAAAAATACCTACAACGAATTAGACTTGGCCACTTCTTCTCAGTTCATAGTTTAAGGACCTTTCAAAGTGTGTTTAACGTGTCCGAGGGAAAATACCAGAAGTTATTAACTGGAGCATTTTATCCATAGATATCTTTGTGCATTTATTTCAAAAACAAAAATTAAATTTGACAAGTGAATTGCGAAAAATGTAATGTGACATTGTATACTACAGAGACATTGATATTCCAATTGATTACACAAAATAGCGAACGATCTGTGCATAATTTATATTACAACTGTTAACCCAGCAAACTTATTTGATAACTAAACAAATGTCTGTATGCTGTGTTGTGGTAAGTAACAAAATCCGGGAAATTCAAAACTATGTAGTTCAATTTTGTGTAATTTTTTAGAATATCAAAAAAACTTATTTGACTTACTGCTGAATAAATAAAAATATTTCGAAAAAGAAAGATACATATGTTTAGAATTTCAAATTGTTTGCTGGCACATTATTTACATTATTTCAAGAGAAACTGGCTACGTTTCATTTTACATCCTGTTGGCTTTTGATGAATTAATTTGGAATAGCAAATATTCAAGAACAAGCACACACACAGTAGTTTCCCATATACATACATACATACATATAATATGCATTTTTCTATGTATTTATGTGTATAAGATTGTAAATAACATAAATAACATTATTGTGTACGAGACGGACAAGTGGTGGAAATGTAATTTCGTTTCGGGATAAAGTTCAAACTTCAGCATAATCAGCTGTTTATTTGCTGAACAAGACACAACACAATACACTTTCATATTTACACATGTACGAGTACATCCTCTCATTCACCTTCATATGAGGGTATGTATGTAACGGACTTACTGTTAGAAGCACAGGCAATATGAGAGATTATGTATACGCCACACTCTCCCGACCGAACAACCCACCGACTGAAAAACTCATGTAAACATTGTATAACAAATGTCGAAAAAAGGCAGCAACAAATGTCTTTGCCAATGTTGTTAAGAAAACGAAAATCAAAACAGAAGACAGAAGACAGAAAAAAAACAATAAAACAAATGGATACACGGCCACTCAACAGCAAAGAAAATAAAGTTATAAAGAAGTTCCGTCCAGTAGCGAGTAGTCTATCAGTTACGAACGAATAGAAATTTGATTTCAGCGAGTGATTTTTTTGCGTATTTTAAGACCAATTTTCCAGATTTTTTTGCTATTATCACATTTAGAAAATAAATATCGATCGTTAAATACAAAAAAAAGTTAAAAAATGATCCAGAAAACTATTTTTTTCGTGTTTGAAAATCATTTCTATTCGTTCGTAACTCACGAAAATGTAAACAAAGTCACGACGGAACATCTGTATAATAGAGAGTCTGTGCTCAACAGTTCTTTAAGTTATTACCCCAAAATGCAATAACAACATCAACAACACCAATAACAAAAATGCCACAAACAACAAAAAAAAACCGACCATCATCAACAATATCTTCGGGATATTTTCGGATTTTCTTATACTCACCACTTATATTACTTCTCAGTGTTAAAGTGTTGGAGATTGCGGCGAGGGAGAGTGAGAGGATGTCAAGTATAGGTTACTCGAGTAAAATCACAACAACACACTCTTCTCTGCAAAACGACGAGAAAAAAGTATCCGATTTCATCTTTTGGTCGTCAAGTGGCAGACTATAAAAGCCCGGAATATCCTGAGCACAGTTTCAGTCTTTCACGGGATATCATAGCGTCAATAGCGTGTTGCAAATATAAACAAAATATATATTAAAAAATGCATGTGTTAAATGAAAATTGAATGTGATTTGGAAAACAAAAAACAAAAATTGTGTTAACAAAAAACTATTTTAAAAAATAATGTATGTGAAAACTAAATAAAATTATTGAAATACTACTAAATTATGTCAACAAAACAGAATGTGTTTTAATTTTTTAATTCGTGTTTAATGATAAATCAAAACCATCTTTAAATAAAATATTAAACAACTATAATTCGTGTTTACGATTAATCGAAACCGTATTTAAATAAAATATTAAACAAAATCTTGTTGTTTTATTTGTAATTTGTGTACTTAAAACTTATAAACGATATTAATTCGATAATGATTACCTTTTAAAAATCGTAATAATCCTTAACGCAAAAATCGATTTAACCACGTTTATTGCTAATGAAATAACGAAATATTTGCGCAAAAGCCTTGAGTATAATTTTGATTGTAAAAATAATAATTATAAATTTTTTTTACAAACAGAACAATTTAAAAACTCGACTAATATTCGTGAGTGAGCAGTTGTTCATTAGTAAATTACGCAAATTTTTTTTTATGTACAAAAACTACCAATCCTAGTATCAATTATCAAAACATGTTTTTTTCGAAAGGAAAAAATTACAATATGCAACAAAGAAAAATGTTTGTGTCCGAGACCCAAAAACTTTTTTTTAATAGATTGAGGCATACACTACTTTATAAAGCCAAAATAAATGTTTTTTATGGTAGTTTTTTTTTCTAAAATTCCCATTTTTAATGGAAGTTACATTTAGTATTTGGACCATATTTTTTAAATATAAACTCGATAAAGCCGGGATACCATTTAAATTAAAGGAAATTATGAAATTATATTATAGAAATGCTGAAAACATCGATTTCATGAAGAACTTGAAGTTAAGTAACTGTCGTTAAAAAAAAGATTAGAAAAAATAGATTTTTTTAAAAACATCGTTTTTTGTTGGTACGAAAAAAGACATAAAAAAATAGAAAAAAAATTGCAAAAATTTGCTTGCTCCATTTTTTGAAAGCCCAATGAAGAAAACTGTTTGAAAAAACCTATGGATAAATGTATAAATTATGACCCATGTTGTAAAAATAGGGAAATTCAAAAAAATACTTTTTTTCATATTTTTTATTTTGGCAATTTTGTTTGGGAGGTACCAAAAGGAGTGTGGCAATAACGCCCATTTTTTAATATACTATGGGTACTATAAAAACATTACACTGTACAAAATTTCAAGTACATATTTCTATGTACTGGATGCAAAGTTATAAGCCGTTAACTTTTTCTGCAAAATGGTCCATTTGTATGGGAGGTACCAAAAATGCGCGGCAACTTCGCCCATTTTTCTAAAGATGATAGCGATTAATAAACTAATACTAACGGGGTTTCCAATATGGATGATATAATTTTGAAATGACGTTTCGGCAATTTGTAATATGTCATTTGTTTTTCATTGTATTCAGTAGTGTCTACAATATCATCATGGAGAGATATACGCTAGAACAACGTTTACAAATTTTTCAGTTTTATTATCAAAATAATCGTTCTCCAATTGCAACTTTTCGTGCGCTAAGTCAATTTTTTTTAAATCAAAACACTTGTCGACCTACGACCTCGACACCCATGATCAATATTTTAGCTATCGTTAAGAGCTATATTTTTGTCATTGACCGATTCCCGATCCGACGTACCGTTAAGGAGCTAGAGCAAAAGTAAACTTTCTGTTCACATTTGAAAATGATGCTGTAAATGTTCTTTAAAAACACTTTCCAGTCGACATACGACCTTGACACCCATGAACAATATTTTAGCTCTCGTTAAGAGCTATCTTTTTGCGATTGACCGATTGTGGCTACATGCCACACAGGAAATGAAACAATTGAATTATTGCGAGAAAAGTTTGGAGATTCGATTATTTCAACAAATTGTGTCAAATTTAATGACTTGATTTAGTGAAAGAAGTGATCGAAAATTGGGTTCATCGAATTCGTTCCTGCAGAAGAAGCCGTGGAGGCCATTTGAATGACGTTTTATTTACAACTTAATTGTATCGATTGTACCTTACATTTAATAAAAAACTTTTGAATTTCCTTAACAATAAGTGTTTTTTTTTTTAAAGAAATCATATCACTCTTATTGGAAAACCCGGTATGTGTGTAATTGTCAATTATTCTGAATAGTACTATAGTACTTATAGTTATGAGATAATCAATATTTCACTAAATTTTGACCCTTTGTGAGGGAGAAACAAGAGAGAAGGAGTGATGCCACATAGTCCATCTTTAACCTTAGTCTGAGATAGAAAAAAATCAAACACATAACAAATTTTAAGTCAATCGGTTAATCCCGTCGAAAATTATCGTACGCAACAAACAGACAGACAGACGGATAGGCTAACGGACATTGCTAAAATGACTTAAAATTGCCTAAAACGGATTTCCGCAAAAAAAGCTTGGGCTCTCTTAAGTCACTCCATCGATGTGTTACACTTTTGACCTGCAGCATCTGATATATACCCTTGTTCACAATAGGGGGGTCTTATTTCTACCAAAAGTGCTATACACGGAGGAAAATCGCCATTTTTGATATGTTTGAATTCAAGGAAAATAACTTGGAACCAAAATTTTTAAATATTATATATTTTTGAACAAATATATTTTATTTGAAAATCAAGAAATTTTGTTTGGAACGCATATATTAATATATTACAACAAAATATATTTGCGAACTTACTGTCACAAATAAAATATGTGTTTACAATCAAACATAGATATTGTTTAAGAATTTATCCAAATACATTATATTTAAAACAATTTTAAGACTTTGGCAATTTTTAATTTTATTATACCCTACCCCACTGTGGTACAGGGTATTATAAGTTTGTTTCACGGCAGATGTTTGTAACACCTGAAAATAACACAGCTAGACCCACCTTAAAGTATACCGATCGACTCAGAATCACTAGCTGAGTCGATTTAACGATGTCCGTCCGTCCGTCTGTCCATGTAAAGTTGTTCGTCGACTACAGGTCGCAATTTCACTCCGATCGTTCTGAAATTTTGCAGTTTAGAGTATTTCGCGGCTGTTAAGATCGCTATTGAATTTGGTTGAAATCGGTTCAGATTTAGATATAGCTCCCATATATATCTTTCGTCCGATTTGGCCCTTTAGTCCTATAGAAGCTGTATTTCACATCCGATCGTTTTGAAATTTAGAATGGTAGAGTTTCTTGATCCATGAACCAACACTACCGAATTTGAAAAAAATCGGTTAAGATTTAGCTATAGCTCCCATATATATGTTTCGTCCGATTTGGCCCTTTAGTCCTGAAGAAGCTGTATTTTACATCCAATCGTTTTGAAATTTAGAATGGTAGAGTTTCTTGATCCATGAACCAACTCTACCGAATTTGAAGAAAATCGGTTAAGATTTAGCTATAGCTCCCATATATATCTTTCGTCCGATTTGGCCCTTTAGTCCTATAGAAGCTGTATTTTACATCCAATCGTTTTGAAATTTAGAATGGTAGAGTTTCTTGATCCATGAACCAACACTACCGAATTTGAAAAAAATCGGTTAAGATTTAGCTATAGCTCCCATATATATGTTTCGTCTGATTTGGCCCTTTAGTCCTGAAGAAGCTGTATTTTACATCCAATCGTTTTGAAATTTAGAATGGTAGAGTTTCTTGATCCATGAACCAACACTACCGAATTTGAAAAAAATCGGTTAAGATTTAGCTATAGCTCCCATATATATGTTTCGTCCGATTTGGCCCTTTAGTCCTGAAGAAGCTGTATTTTACATCCAATCATTTTGAAATTTAGAATGGTAGAGTTTCTTGATCCATGAACCAACTCTACCGAATTTGAAGAAAATCGGTTAAGATTTAGCTATAGCTCCCATATATATGTTTCATCCGATTTGGCGCTTTAGATCCAATCGTTTTTATACCCTACACCACACTGTGGTACAGGGTATTATTTAAGTATAAAATGTCCCAAAAGTAAATTTATGTAAACAATTTATACATGAATTACAAAATTTATATATCAGAGTTATTCAATATTACGAGAGTGGTGTAGGGTATTATATAGTCGGCACCGCCCGACTTTAGCCTTTCCTTACTGGTTTTTTCCTAGATTTTGTGTTATACTTTACAGGTAAAAAAGTCGTAAGCAGCATTTTCTTTTGTTTTAATTTATAATTTTTAATTTATAAATAGTCCAATTGTCAATCCATCAATGCTATTTGTCGTTACCCAAGATTATACGATTTACATTTTAATATAATTTTTCAAACATATAAAATTTCTAAAAAATTAAACCTTACATTTCTAAAAAAAACTGAAAACTTTCCTTTAAATTAAGGCATCAATACATTGCCAAAATACTTAAATACATATTAATCATTGCTTTGGAAATATTATTTCCAAACAAAAAAAATATTAGGATGAAAACATAATTTTGTTTAGAACAACATCCTCACAAACATATTATATTTGTGAATGTCAAATATTATATATTTGGAGTGTACCCTAAACATATGTACGTTTCCAGCAGAATATGTTTAGAACAATATAGTACAGAAGCGATTTTTTTTCAGCGTGTAGTTTTAACATTTATCCATAGATTTTCTTCCTTAGAATGCTAGCTTCCAAAAATGTGAACAAGCATTTTTTTGCTATTTATTTTTTATGGCTTTTTTCATGCCAGCAAAAAAAGATTTAAAAAACAAACATTTTTTTCTATTTATGTTAACGACAGTTACTAAACTTTTATTTCCACGTGAAAAAGTCATGACTAATTTTGTATTCCTCACAATTTCCTTTAATTTAAGGTATATTCGGGCTTTATCGAGCATATACTTCAAAAAATATGTTCCAAAAACTAAAGACACCTTCCAAGAAAATGGGAATCTTAAAGAAAAATTTCTAAAAGAAAAAAAAAAATTACCATAAAAAATTTTTCGTAATATTTTTTTTCGTATTTAGGATTATTACACACGAAAATGATACACGCTGAAAAAAAAATCGCTTCTATAGTATATTGTCGCAAACATATTCTGCTGGAAACATACATACATATATTTGGGGTAAACTCCAAATACATAATATTTGATACACACAAATACATTATATATTTGGGAGGATGTTGTTCTAAACAAGAGTATGTTTACATGCAAATATATTTTTGTTTGGAACTAATATTTCCGAAATAAAGAATAAATTGTATTTAAGTAGTTTGGCAACGTATCAATGCCTTCATTTTAGGGCAAGTTTTCTGTTTTTCAGATGTTAAAAGTGAAATTTTTTAAAAATTGTATATGTTTGTAAAATTGGACAAAAATTTAAATTGGAAGAATGGCGATTTTCCACCGAATATGCACAACCCTTCGACAAAAATTTTGGTGCATAGTGTTATATACAGAATTACACCAGTCGACAAAAACAAAATTTTTTCTTGGGTTTCTGAGGTTGAACATCATATTATGGCATAACTAGAGAATCGTTTCTCCGAATTGGTTCAGGAAACTTTTAAAAAATTCGTAATTAAGTAGCCTTCAACTTCTTGTGATACGGTTTCGACTATATCTTACAAAATATTGCGAAAAAATAATTTTTATTGAGAATATATTAATAATTTTAAATAAAAGCCTCATAAAAATATCTAAAACGCTCAATTATTATATTGTTATGATTTGATCGTAAAGTCTGATCGGTCATGAATAAAATAAGACCATTCCAAAGAAAATCGATGCATAATTTAGCGAGGAGACCAATCACTTTCTCTTGAAATTAGAAAATTTGCTCTGATTTCTACAAAAACAAACTGACAAAAAATATTTTTCTCTTTATTAGTAACAAAAATTAAACCAAATTGACCCAAATTCGTGTCGACCAGTGTTTTATTCCAATTGAAGAAAAAAAAACACTTATAAACGGAGTTTCAATTTAAATGATTTCATCATTTGTTTGAGAAGTAGTATGTAAGGGTGTCTCAGTAAGAATGCACTTTTTCATATACCCCTTTTTCATTATACAGTACACATCGAAGGAGTGATCTAAGACCCCCAGGTATGTTCGGCGAAAATCCGGTTTGGGTCATTTTAAGTAATTTCATCAATGTCTGTCCGTCTGTCTGTCTGCAGACTGGTGCGCACGATAACTCTCGAAAGAAGACTTCAAATTTGGTTAATGGTAATATCTTTTTCTATCTCAGGCCAAGTTCGAAGATGGGCTGGGCCATATTGGTCCATGCACATAAACACTTACAATTCGGGACAGTGCAATGTCTTTGTAGCATCTACTGATCAGGACAAATTGATAGATTCATTCGAACACAACATCATTCCCATAACATCTGCAGCAATAAACTGAATAATTTTGTATTCTGTATTTTAGACAACATTTCCAATAACTATAGACTGACAAAGAATGAAAGTTATTTACAAACATTCTGGCATCTTCTACTCGATGTACCATATTACATTACTCTCAACGTGAGGGTATACCCAAATCGGTTTGCTGGACTGTCATTTTCTTAGTTGTTTTATTTAATTTTATTTTTATTTATTTTGGCTTTATTTTGGTTTGCATCGACAGACCAGAGCCTCTGGTGGGAATCGAACTCAAGGCCCCCAAACTCATATGCGAGCACGCTACAAACTCACCTACTGGGGCGCTCTTCTGTAAAACATTTCAAAAGTGATGAAAATAACGCAGAAAAAAATGTTTACTCAAATTACATTATGCAAAAAAATCGGACATAATTAAATCTATAATAATTACACTATGCAATAAAATTTTTGTCGAAGGGCTGCGCATAATATTTGCTGGTGTAATAAGGAGCCATAAACATAAAAAAAAAATTATGGTGAATTTTTTGTTTAAATTTTTTTTTAGATTCCAATTTTCTTGGAAGTTGACTTTAATATTTGTATATGCTCGATAATGCCGGGATACACGTTAAACAGAAGTTTAGTAACTGCCGTTGTAATAATTATAAAAAATTTAATTTTTTTTTCCAAAACTTGTTTTTTTTTTGCTAGCACGAAAAAAATTTGCCAAAAAAAACGTTTGTTCCATACTTTGAGAGCTAGCATCCTACCGAGGAAAACAACGCCTAGTTGTAAATTTTGTAAAAAAAAATTGATTTTGGTTTCATAAAATAGTATGCCTCAAATTGAGATGTCAAACGGGATTGGTTTTCACAAATCCCGGGATTCGGGATTTGTACATTGCAAATCCCGGGATTCCGGGATTTTTTCGGGATCCCGAAATTTTTCGATATCCCGGGATTTTCGGGATAAATCGGGGTTTTTTCATTCTTTATAATGTGATATTTCGAAATGGAGTACAAAAATGTTACTTCAGTTTTAATTTAATTTGTATAAGGATAAAAACAGCTAAAGCATTAATAAACTTTTGTTAAAAAAAATACTAACTTTAATTAAAATATTTCACAACGTCTTAGCTATTTAATAATTTTGGTCCAACTTCAGTTCGCCGTCTGAACTATTAATGACGTTATAATTTTCTATAATTAAAACATAAAAATAAAAAAATAAAAAAAATAAAAAAAAAATATTTTTTTCAACTTGAAAAATCAGTTTGACTAGTTCCGTTTTTTTGAGAACCAAATCGATTAATCGATCCAAATCAGATTTTATATTAGGATTTTTTCATAAATCAGAAAGAATAGAATACAATGTTTTTAGTTTACTTTTTTTATAATTAAATTTATGATATATTTTGTAATTCTTCACCAAATTTCTAATTTTTTCACAAGATTTTGTCGATATTTTTTGATGTTAACAATTTGCTTCATTAGTTTACATTTTCGACAGAGTGTATCTATCTTTCATTTAATATTTTATACGAGTCAGCTTCATATATTATTATTAAAATATCGCGGGATTAATTTTTAAAAATCCCGGGATTCGGGATTTTTCGGGATCGAGATTTCCCGTTTGACATCACTAGCCTCAATGTATACAAACAAAAAGTTTTTAGGTCTCAGACACAAACATTTTTTTTTGTTGTATAGTGTTATCTGTTGTTGTTCACCAACTATAAAATAGTCTATATGGGCAATTTCACGACAATTGACCAGTTCAAAAAAAATTGCCATTTTGATTTTTTCCCATTTTTTAGTACACTTGAAGAAACGCTTCGTGGATTTTTTTTTTTTAATTTTTCCGATAACTCGTTCAGAAGTTATCGGTATTTTTTATGTCCGATTTAAAAAATATTTTTTATATGTTTGTATTTTTCCATTCTTTTTAGAAAAAAAATACAAAAATTTTTTGTTTGCGATTTTTAAGTTTAGAAATTAAAATTTAATTTTTTAAATTGTTTGTACTCTCCGATTATGCGGTTTATTATATTTTAAACTTCTATTTATGTCTAACATATAAGCTTTGGACGGAAGTGCGCTTAAAATTATTTATATATTTTTTTTATTTTTTTACAAAATGTTTGCTGCAAACCGCTGTGCTTGTGGCTTGAAGGCTTCGGAATTGATGTTCCACATCTAAGAACAAAATAAAGGAGACACTTCAGGAACTATTTCTCCCAAAATACCCGACGCCCCGCTCATCCTCTTACCACTGATAATTTTCCTACAAAAATAACGATCAGAAATCCTAGAAATCGATGGATTTGTTGAGTGATGTATTTGTCGAATAAAAAGTAAAATAAAAATCAGTATAAATATGATATATTGAAAAAACTGTTTGGTTGCCATAAAAGTATATTGTGGGGAGCTATAGTGATTTTTTACAAGGAATCTTTTTATCGAATACATCACCCAAAAAATCCAAAGCTTAATTAAAGTTTAAAATTAATAAAAAATAAAAAAATTTGTGGAAATTACAAAAAAAAAATTAAAAGATGACATTTAAATTGTATAACATAAAGAAATTTTTAATATTTTTTTCTGAAAAGTACTGAAAAATAGAAACACTTAAAAAAAATATTTTTCAACTCGAACCATAAGTGAAGAAGTTATGACCAAAAACCCGATACCCGGAGTGTTTTTTTTATCGATTTTTTTTTAAATATCGATAACTTCTGAACAAGTTATAGCAAAAATTTAAAAAAAATCCAGGAATCACTTTTCAGGTATACTAAAAAATATAAAAAAAGGGAAAATTCAAAAGGGAATTTTCTGAACTGGTAGATTTGTCGTGGAATTTCCCATATATTTGTATATCCTGCACCACATTCGTGGACCTGGATATTATGATTTTCAGCATTTATAAGTAACACCCAAAAGACGATGAGGAACCAATCTTTATTATTCTGGCCATCTGTGTATTTTGCTAACCAAAGAAGAAAATTGCTATATAAGTCCAATCACAACGAAATTTGACAAAAATAAAATTTTTGTTATATCCATCCTGTATACAAATCTTCCGATTTGGAACAAATTTATTGTTATAAAGAAAATAAAAACTGATATCATTTGAAAATGTTTCTTCTCATTCTGCTCAACAGTGTTGAGTATCATAATGAGCTTAGAAAAATTTACGACATCTAATAACGTTTTTAATGATTTTTGCTGAGCTTGAGAAAGATCTGTTAAATGGTTTGTAAAGGTATTACAAATAACATGTAACCCTTTCTTAATCTATTTAATAGTTTTCGTGTTTTTTAATTAGAATGGCAAAAAAAAGCATACTTCTTTATTCAAATTTATAACCGATTTATAATATACATATATACGAAAATGGAAGGAATATAGAATTCAGATCGCAGCTGAAATTAATATTTTGTAGATATAGGTAAATAGATTCAGCTTGGCCTACATTATTTTTTACTCGTAGGTAGGCTAGTATTTTAAGATTTTAAAACTTGAAATAAATATATACGAGTATTTATTAGGTTCGAATTTTTTTCATTTTTTGTGCATAATTTTTGTTTTTGTCAGTAACATCAAATACTTTGTTAGCAACTCAAAACATATTATATCTCCTTTTAAAACTTTTGGCCAAAGAAAGTGCTGTTTGCGACCACTGTACAATGCTGCCATACAATTCAATTTCAGTAGTCATCCTAAAACGTTCGTATCACCAAAATATTAAACAAATAATTTTAAGGTCGTTATCGGCTTTTACTCTAAAATCTGTGAAATTTCATGAAAAACCATTTTTCCTTCTCTCCCTTTTAAAATTCCATAATTGTGCGGGGGAAAACTAATTTGTTCGCCAAAAATGTTCACCCAATTTTCACTGTCCAACACAAATCACCGCTGGCATAATTGACAGTTTTATGCCGGACATTAGGTGGTGTCTCTGACAATAATAGCCTAAATTTAATTTTGTGTATTAATAGATATGTAATTGTGCGATAAATATAAATGAAACCGCTCTAAAACAATTTGTGGCAAACGGGAAAATATTTATATAAAAATGTAGTTTACCTAACAGCAAATGCGCAAATATTTTGATTATTTCACACAAAGGCACATAAATTTGTAATGAATAAATTTTCGTTTAGCAAAATAAACAATTAGAACACAGCTGAGGTTTGTGCAAAACGTTCAACAAAATAAATATCAAAATACCCAAAATACTGCTGAATTAATTATAAATTAAACGAAAATAAATTGCAAGTCGCCAGAAAAAGTGTGAAGTGAGAAAACAACGAAAAGCAGGAAATCCCACTTGGAGTTCATTTAACATTGCCTGGAGTCATCAGCTAGCATCAGAGATATATCCCCCTCCCACCCCTATGGTCTCAACGATTAGCTCTACCATTTCTGGTAGCATTACGGCCGCCAGTAATAATAATTGCAGCAACTCGACACCGATCTCCCAATGCAATTCTCACACCACATTGACCATAGCTCCGCCGTCATCGGTGGTGGTATCGTCGGCGACGGGTGTTAATGCGACCATGAAAAATTCGGGCAAACGCGATGTAATTGTCAAGCCTATACGTTGTTTGATTAACGGTTGTGCTCGCGGGGCAGAATTTACAGTGACGGCCCCCTTCAAACTACCCTCACAGTGGACGCGAATGTTACGCATGTCAACGATGCCGAAAATTATTATTGATGATTTGTTGCAGGTAAATATAAGAACACACAGTGAGACCAGGTGTCGGTTTAGTTCCCCGTTCCCTTCCATTCGCCCCCCTATCTAACATCCATTTTAATTACTGAACATAGATTTGTTGATTAAAATAGCGTGAACACAAATATACACAACACTATTGATTTAATTTATTCAAAGTCAATAATGGAAATAAAATGCAGAAAATAAGGAAACTCAAACATACTTCAATATGCATATTATTATTATTACACTAAGTTACAAAAAAGAATATTTTGGAGAAGTGTGACCATTTCAACATTAGTACAGGGTGGCGCAGAATGAGCTATATGGTTTAAATGGTTTATAACTTTTTTATTTATGCGATTATTATAATTTTTTAAATGCGGTATATTATTTTACACCAAAAGTTAACAGCTTATAACTTTAATACTAGTGCATATAAATATTTGAAATTTTGTACAGTGTAATGCTTTTATAGTACCTAGAGTCCAGAGAAAACTGACCGTTATTGGGACGCCCCTTTTGGTACCTCTCACACAAATAGACCATTTTGAACCAAAAGTAAACAGCTTTTAACATACATTAAAGTTATTAAAAGCAATTTAAATTGTTAATAATTTAAGTAAAACAAAAAATAAATAAATTTACTAATATTTTTGAGACTCAAGGTGAGGGGATTCATTAGTCGGTTTACCCGACTGAACTTTCTTACTTGTTTTTAACAGGTGTTTACTTACCAACGAATGTAAGTTGTTCAAGTCATTTAAAGAATAGGCGTGTTTTCGTTACACCATAAGTGCTTAATTTGTATGGGGAGCTAAGCACTTTTAAGCACTATTAGTTCCCGATGAAGTTTGGTGCTTGTGTTCATGTCTTAATCGAGTATGATGTTGCCAGATTGGGCACCCTATATTTAGCAATATGGCATCCCATTTTTGGAGAGATTTTATCAATTATTGTGAATTAACGGGAAGAAGAAGAACAAAAATGGGAAATTATTTTAATATTTGCAAAAGAGTGTAAACAATTGAACATAGAATAGTAAATATATGTTTTATAAATACTTTTCACGAATTTTTTGTCTGTTTCACACTGTTCTTTCTTCGCAACTCATGACACCATTGCTACCAGATAGTGAAAATCCGCCACTTATTGCTTATGTGCTAGTTAGTGGAAGTCAGTTGTTTTCGTTGCAAAGTGCGAAACTAAAAGTGCGAGCTTGTAACGAAAACATGCCTAATATATACCCATCTGAAGTACACTGCAGCATATGAGCATTGCAGATATCCCATCCCAATTAAAATGAATCATACGCACTAGTGCGTTTTCCGCAGTATTTAATAAATACATACTCGTACATATGTACATATTTGCTTCTTTTGCCATTGTCAATTGTAAGATTATTTTGGCACTGAACTTTGTGATTATTCACAACATCTCGAATAAATATAATCCAATTTATTGCAGCGCATTTTGATGATAGGATCATGAAATGAAAAATTGGAAAATTCACCTCAGGCGTATATCAAGTGCAATATTTAACAAGTAAGAAAGTTCAGTCGGGTAAACCGACTTAAGAATCCCCTTACCTTCAGTCCCAAAGAAATATTCGTAAATTTATTTATTTTTTTGTTTTAATTAAATTATTATCAGCTTAAATTGCATTTAATAACTTTAAAGTAAGCACTGGTATTAAATTTAAAAGATGTTAACTTTTGGTGCAAAATAGTCCATTTGTATAGGAGGTACCAAAACGGACATTCCAATGACGCCCATTTTCCACAGTAAGTACTATAAAAGCACTTGCCAGTACACTGTATTAAAGTATGTATTTGTAGGAACTAATATTAAAAAAAAATTTCCAAAGCAATTTTTATGGAAAAAATTGTCAAAGTAATTTTTTATGGAAAAAATTTGCAGTGATTTTTTATAGAAAAAATGTCAAAGCAATTTTTTATGGAAAAAATTGTCAAAGCAATTTTTTTATGGAAAAAATTATCAAAGCATTTTTTTTAAGGAAAAAATAGTCAAAGCAGTTTTTTTTATAAAAAAAATTGTCAAAGCAATTTTTTTTAAGAAAATTTTTAAAGCAATTTTTTATGGAAACAAAACATCAAAGCATTTTTTTTTGTGGAAAAAAATTATCAAAGCAATTTTTTTATGTAAAAAATTGTCAAACACTTTTTTTAAAAAAAAAATGGTCAAATTATATTTTTATTGAAAAAAAAATTGTCAAAGAATTTTTTGTGGAAAAAAATTATCAAGCAATCTTTTATGGAAAAAATGGTCAAATAACTATTTTTATGGAAAATAAATTGTCAAAGCAATTTTCTTAAGGAAAAAATTGTCAAAGCAATTTTTTTATGAAAAAAAAACATTTTTTTGTGGAAAAAAATATGAAGGTAATTTTTTTATGGAAAAAAATGTCAAACAATCTATATATATAAAAATGGAAAAATGTTTGTATGCATTTTATAGACGCTTAAACTACTGGACCGATTTTAAATTTTTTTCTTTTGTTTGAAAGCTATTTTGTCTGAGATGGTTTTGGAAAAAAAAATTTGCAAATAGTGGACCAACGAAGTGAACCGGGTCCATTTTATATATAAGGCAATTTTTTAAGTGATTCCTACTGTTCGTACCTACTAATAGATTCCTACTGTTCGTACCTACGAATAGATTCCTACTGTTCGTACCTACGAATAGATTCCTACTGTTCGTACCTACGAATAGATTAATGAGATTCCTACTGTCGGAAATCTGAAGTGTGGGGGCAACGAAGTGGACCGGGTCCACCTATCTATATATATAAAAATGGAAAAATGTTTGTATGTATGTATGTATGTGTTTTATAGACGCTCAAACCACTGGACCGATTTTAAAATTTTTTCTTTTGTTTGAAAGATATTTTGTCTGAGATGGTTTTGGAAAAAAAAAAATTTGCAAATAGTGGACCAACGAAGTGAACCGGGTCCATTTTATATATAAGGCAATTTTTTAAGTGATTCCTACTGTTCGTACCTACTAATAGATTCCTACTGTTCGTACCTACGAATAGATTAAAGAGATTCCTACTGTCAGAAATCTGAAGTGTGGGGGCAACGAAGTGGACCGGGTCCAGCTAGTTTTTTTATAAAAAGAATTGTCAAACTATTTTTGTTTTTTTTTTGGGAAAAATGGTCAAATTAATATTTTTACGGAAAAAAAATTCTCAAAGCTATTTTTTTAAGGAAAAAATTGTCAAAGCAATTTTTTTATAAAAAAAAATTATCAACGCAATTTTTTATAAAAAAATTTCCAAAGCAATTTTTATGGAAAAAATTGCCAAAGTAATTTTTTTATGGAAAAAATTGTGAAAGCAATTTTTTTAAGGAAAAAATAGTCAAAGCAATTTTTTTAAAAAGCATTTTCACAGCAATTTTTTATTTAAAAAAATATTAGCCTTTTTTGTGGAAAAAATTATCAAAGCAATTTTTTTATGGGAAAAAATTGTCAAACAATTTTTTTTGGAAAAAATGGTCAAATTAATATTTTTGTGTGAAAAAAATTGTCAAAGCCATTTTTTTTAAGGAAAATTTTTATAAAAAAAATTTTCAGATCAATTTTTTATAAAAAAAATTGCCAAAGCTATTTTTTTTAAAAATTTCCAACACAATTTTTTGTGGAAAAAATTTTCAAATTAATTTTTTATGGAAAAATGTCAATGTAATCTTTTATGGAAAAATTGTCAAAGCAATTTTTTATGGAAAAAATTGTCAAAGCTATTTTTTTATTCAAAAAATTGCCAAAGTAATTTTTTTTTTCAAAAAATTTTCAAAGCTATTTTTTTTTTGGAAAAAATTTACAAAGCAATTTTATATGGAAAAAATTGTCAAAGCATTTTTTTATGGAAAAAATTGTCAAAGCTAATTTTTTATGGAAATTGTTGCTAAAGCAATTTTTAATGGAAAAACTGTCAAAGCAATTTTTTTATAGAAAAAATTGTCAAAGCCATCTTTTTATAGAAAAAATTGTCAAAACAATTTTATATAATATAGAAAAAAATGTCTAGCCTTTTTTAGAAAAAATGGTCCAAGCTATTTTTTACAAAGACTCCGCCGTGTTAAAGAGAACACATCGAGCTTTTTTCGGTAGACATTTTTTTTACAAAATTTATAATGTTTTTAAAATTTGCATTTAAAAGATTGTTCCCCCTTGACTTTCTGCACATATTCCACGCACTCTTACAAATCCAAAAGAGTATTTGAATTTTTAAAGCCTCAAACAATTTTTAAAGCAAAACACTGGATATATATTTCACACGAAGGGTTTTAAAATTCATATGGGTTTTAAAATTCATATTTAAGGAAAAAATTGTCAAAGCAATTTTTTTATAAAAAAAAATTATCAACGCAATTTTTTATAAAAAAATTTCCAAAGCAATTTTTATGGAAAAAATTGCCAAAGTAATTTTTTTATGGAAAAAATTGTGAAAGCAATTTTTTTATGGAAAAAATTGTCAAAGTAATTTTTTTAAGGAAAAAATAGTCAAAGCAATTTTTTTAAAAAGCATTTTCACAGCAATTTTTTATTTAAAAAAATATTAGCCTTTTTTGTGGAAAAAATTATCAAAGCAATTTTTTTATGGGAAAAAATTGTCAAACAATTTTTTTTGGAAAAAATGGTCAAATTAATATTTTTGTGTGAAAAATATTGTCAAAGCCATTTTTTTTAAGGAAAATTTTTATAAAAAAAATTTTCAGATCAATTTTTTATAAAAAAAATTGCCAAAGCTATTTTTTTTAAAAATTTCCAACACAATTTTTTGTGGAAAAAATTTTCAAATTAATTTTTTATGGAAAAATGTCAATGTAATCTTTTATGGAAAAATTGTCAAAGCAATTTTTTATGGAAAAAATTGTCAAAGCTATTTTTTTATTCAAAAAATTGCCAAAGTAATTTTTTTTTTTCAAAAAATTTTCAAAGCTATTTTTTTTTTGGAAAAAATTTACAAAGCAATTTTATATGGAAAAAATTGTCAAAGCATTTTTTTATGGAAAAAATTGTCAAAGCTAATTTTTTATGGAAATTGTTGCTAAAGCAATTTTTAATGGAAAAACTGTCAAAGCAATTTTTTTATAGAAAAAATTGTCAAAGCCATCTTTTTATAGAAAAAATTGTCAAAACAATTTTATATAATATAGAAAAAAATGTCTAGCCTTTTTTAGAAAAAATGGTCCAAGCTATTTTTTACAAAGACTCCGCCGTGTTAAAGAGAACACATCGAGCTTTTTTCGGTAGAAATTTTTTTTACAAAATTTATAATGTTTTTAAAATTTGCATTTAAAAAATTGTTCCCCCTTGACTTTCTGCACATATTCCACGCACTCTTACAAATCCAAAAGAGTATTTGGATTTTTAAAGCCTCAAACAATTTTTAAAGCAAAACACTGGATATATATTTCACACGAAGGGTTTTAAAATTCATATGTGCAAAAACAGAAGAAAAACATCCTGCCACAGTAATTCAAGAGTTCCACTCTTTACATCAAATCAGGTCAAATTATTTATGTCGCAGTTTTAATGCCGCAACAGAAGCAGATATTTAAAACCGCTTAGAACATAAGGATTTTTTTATTCGCGAGAGATCCAGAGGAGAACTTGAAATATTATTTAATTTCCTAAGTGGTTCATTACGTTGTCGTAATATCGTAAACAATTCAAAAAAAAATTTATAAAAATTCCCCATTATGTTCTCTTTCAAACGACGTAAACTTTGTAAAAGTCGGTTCTGCCGTTCAGCAGCAATTAAAAATTTCGTAAAACCAAAAATGCATTTTTAAATTTTTTTTTAATTCCAAATCCCGATACAATTTTGAGAAAAAAAATAAAAAAAAATAATAGCTATATTTTATATTGCCATTTAGCAACATTTTATAAACGTTTTAGGCACAAACAAATTTCATTGGTAAATATTAAAAATTCTAAAACCTAATTATTAAATATTCAAAAGCTCCCCTGGAAGTTTGCTTCGGTCTCCAAGGGAGCAACGGCTTTCCGGTTGAGAAACACTGGTTTAGAGGCATCTGAAGTTCACTGCAACGTATGAATAATGCGAATTCCCCATGACAATTTGTATAAATCATACGCAGTGGTGGAATCTGCAAATTTCAACATGCCATTTTTTGTTGCCGCTGTTCAGATAGTTTTGGCAAACAATTGTGTGATTTTTTCACAATATTGTGAGTGTGTTTTTGTTTTTTTATTCTTCAATGTGAATTATTGCACTACTCACTGCTCCATTATGTGCCACATTTTTTTCTTGAAATAAACAAAAAATAATGACGAAATTTTTGGAATTGTAAACAGCTATATTACATCTGTGGTTTTCCGAAATAAGCGCCTATGTCAGACATGTCAAATATTTTGATATTTAAATAAATGGATACATCACATTTTGTAACATAACAAGTCTAATATAAAATGTATTGCGAGTTAAAAAGTATTTAGGGTCTCCTGATTTATTTTTTTTTATTGACATAGGTGTTTTTTTCCCAAACCAAAGACATATAAAACCAGACGAGGAGAAGGAAGGTTGTCATGTACGAGTAGTTGTATTTTTTAAGTCTTTTGTTTATTTCAATGTCTATTTTTTGACGATGTTCCAGACGGAGAATCGACAAATTGAGAAAAAACATAAAGCTCAATTAATTAAACAAACAAAAGTTAAACACATAAATATTTTACAAACATTTGTATATCCCTTCTTTAGTGATGAATGATATTTATCGGTTGCCATGAGCCAAAATTGTAACACGTGTACATATGATTGAAATGGAAATCCATTGCAGGACATTATAGGTCAGCTATGCCTGTCCGTCCGTCTGTCTGTCTGGCTGGTGCGCACTATAACTCTCGAGAGAATATTCAAAAATTTTGCATTTTATTGCTATCAAAGAAATTAAATTTTCTATTGAATTTTGTTTCAAAAATGCATTATGTTTTTCCTTTGCCATTTTCTTCTTTAATAAGTAATTTATAATTTTCAGTTTAATACACTTTTCACAGACTACTTTTTCAAATTATTGTGACATTGACAATGGTTCACTGTGTCCGGGAAAGAAAAATTGCAGCTAAGACTAGAACGTCAGTACAAACAAACCCGTACTCGCAGTCGTTTATCAAAAGTTTGTTATGTGGTGACATTTTTATGTTTTAATCCTTTGTCGTACAGAGTTCAAATCATTATGTGGAGTGACATGAAATAAATGCGGTAAGAACAATTTGAATTTCTTACGGAGAATATAAGAAACATTTGGTTGAATTGAGAACTTTAAATCACAATTTCCTAAATAAAATATTTAGGAAATTGGCTTAATTTTAAAGATGAAATATCCTTTGTTCAATTTTTAACATTAGAACGTCTTTGAAGCAAAATCTTTAAAATAAAGTAAATTTTTTCAGTGGGGAATTTTAGTTTACCAAATGACTTACAGTATCGGACAAAAGACTTTTAAAATATGTGATAATTTAGGTTTAGGTTAGGGTGGCAGCCGTATTTTTTATACAACCTCACATAGACCAGTTTAGGTCCCTAGTGATACTGTTTGATATACAAATTTATTTTATGTACGAATATCGGTACTGGAAAGATCTGTTAGGCTGCCTGGAAAAGCCGACCCTAGTATGTCCAGTCGTCGTTTACTCAGAGCGGGGCAGTCGCATAGCAAGTGCTCAATGCTCTCCACTTCTCCACTTCTCATCTCCACAGCTTCTGCAGAAGTCATTAGAGTCAATACCCAATCTTTTGGCGTGTTCGCCGATCAAGCAATGTCCCGTTAGAACTGATACTAACGTAGACAATCTTTGCCTCTCTAGTGCGAGGAGATATTTTGATCTTCTCAGGTCATACCTTGGCCAGATTTGTCTAGCTACTCTGCAGGTGCCGATTTCTGTCCATCTTTCGTTGTACTGCCTGATTGCCTCTTGCCTCTTGCCTAAGCCAAAGCTTGCACGTGGATAGTGGCGCACCAATATATGCAAATTCTTCGAGAATTTGTAATGTCGTCCCTTTCCTAGCAAGTTCATCGACTTTGCAGTTCCCCGGGATACCCCTATGCCCAGGCGGGCGTAGGGATATCCCGTCTCGTTAAGAAATCTGCGGCAGTCGAGGGCTGTTTGTGAATTTAGAGATGTTGCCTCCAGAGAATTGATGGCAGCTTGGCTGTCCGAGTAAATGACAACGCCAGTGTTGGTTACTATGTTGCGACTCAGCCACTTGGCTACTTCCCATAGTATCATTATTTCGGCTTGAAATAATCTAAACTAAGCTCTGCACAGTGTACTCCGAAGCCAACCTTTTCATCAAGCTTCGAACCATCCGTGTAAAAGTGGAGATGGTTTCTATTACCCGGTATTCTTCCAACCCATTCATCTCTGGCGGGAATCATAGTGATGTAATTTCTCTCGAAGGTGTACACAGTTGGAATATAGTCCACTCGGTCGGTTACCATAGCACTACACTTTGATATCCTCATGTGACCGTAGTTCTTGTACCTCCACATTGATAGGCAGTTTAATCTTAGTGCCGCTTTGGTTGCAACTTCTCTCGCCACAACATTAATCGGCAGTATATGGAGAAGGGCTTGTAGAGACTCAGTCGCTGTAGTCCTTAACGCTCCGCTTATGCACAGGCAGGCAGTTCTCCGAACCCGTGATAGCAGGTTTGTGATAGTTAGTTTGTCAGTTGCCGTCCACTATACCACAATGCCGTATAACAGTATTGGACGAACCACTGCTATATATATATCCAATGGACAATTTTAGGAGAGAGGCCCCACCGCGACCCTACAGCCTTCCTGCAGGAATATAGGGCGATGTTGGCCTTCTTTACACGTTCCACTACGTTTAGTCTGAATGACAGTTTCCTGTCCAAAATTATTCCTACAAATTTTGCGCTTTCAGAAAAGACTAGATCTGTTCCATTTATACGAGGAGGAGGGTCCACATGAGGGACATTATTCATCCTAGTAAAGATAACCAATTCTGTTGTTAACACCCAAACCGCTGCTTCTGGCCCATCTAGCCAACTTGTTCAGAGCCACCTGTAGAATATCTCGGAGGATGTTTTCGAATTTGCCACTCACTGCGATTTCCAGGTCGTCCGCATATGCCACGACCTTGCAGCCACAACGTTCTAGATCTAGCAGGATTTCATTCACCGCTAGGTTCCAAATTAGTGGAGACAGTACTCCTCCTTGTGGGGCCCCTCTGTTTACAAACCTTGTTAGAGTTGTGGTCCCTAGACATGCTGTTATACGTCTTCTGTTGAGTAGTATTTGAATTAGTCTATTGAATTAGCTAGAGTTTACCTTCAGATGTGACAATGCCGCGATTACTGCATCTGGGTGTACATATCGCGCACTTACTTCAAGAGTGACATAACTCAAAATTGAAAATTGTCAAGATGTGTAACTTTAAGTCCATACAAAAAGATAAGTAACCTGAAATGAGATATTTAAAAACGCTGGTATAATTCGAAATATGGTTGTTTACTTATAACCTAAATTTCGCTGAGATTAATTTATGAATATTTGCCAAATTCGCATTTCGGTAAGCCAACCTCAAAAATTTTAAAGTTTGAGTTAGGTCACTCTTGAAGTGATTGAGCGATATGTTGTTAAAAGCCCCTTCTATGTCAAGAAATGCCACCATGGTGAATTCTTTGAAATGCAGGGACGATTCGATAGTGCTCACAAGTTCGTGCAGGGCTGATTCTGTAGACTTTCCCTTATTGTAAGCATGTTGGTTCCCCGACAGGAGTTTTGTATCCAGGTTTTTCCTAATGAAATAATCTAAAAGTCTTTCCAGACTTTTCAATAGGAAAGAGGATAGACTAATTGGTCTGAAGTCTTTTGGCCTAGTGTGCGAAATCTTCCCCGCTTTGGGTATGACTACCACTTTGGTATCCCTCCATCGATTCGGGATGTATGAAAGCCTAATACAGCCTTCATAAATTTTCTGCAGCCAGGGGATAATGTACTTTAACATTTTCTGCATTTCTGCTGGGGTGATGCCGTCTGGTCCAGGTGACTTGAAGGGCTCAAAGCTGTTTATAGCCCAGCTTATTCTAGATCTCTCAGTCAACAAGCTAGGGATGCTCGCAGTCCACTCGTTGGTCCTGTTGATCCTCGGGCTCTGTTGATGAGTTCCCCGGGAAATGTGTGTCGAGCAGTACACTTAGCGATTGCTCGCTGTTTTTTGTCCAGTTGTTTTCCTCATCCTGCAAATACCCCACTGTACAAGGAGACGCGGATAGTACCTTTCTCAGCCTTGCGGCGTCGGAGACCTTTTTCACTTCGCCACAGAAGGAATACCAAGAGCGTCTTTGCGCCTCCCTAAGCTCCTTCTTATAGATCTTGAGTTGCCCTTTATATGTATCCCAATCATTAAAGGCTCCTGTAGATTTCGCCTTGTTGAATAGCTTGTTGCAGGTCTTTTTATTTTCCGTTAGCTCAGAAGTCCACCATTGGGGTTTAGTTTTACCCTTGTACCTTGTTTTTGGACAAGCTTCTTCAAGGGAACTATTGAATGATGTGGTGATATGCACGACCAGATTATCCAGACCGGCTTTGTCATTCGGTTCATAAAGAAGTTTAGAGTTGAGAACCTTTTTAAAATTCTTCTCATACAGGTGCCACTTTGTTTTCCTCACATTTCTGTGGACAGCAGGTTTAGTCATTTTTTCGGCAAGTTTGAACTCTATATAATGGTGATCCGAGAATGAGTAGTCGTCCAGTACATTCCACCCAATAATTTTGTCTGTCACCCGGTCAGTAGCAAACGTTACGTCTAGTACTTCTGGTCTGTCTTTAAGTAGCAAACGTTACGTCTAGTACTTCTGGTCTGTCTTTAATTGTAAAGGTCGGTTTATTGCCAATGTTACAAATAGTTAGGTTTGTAGTTAGAATAAAGTCAAGAAGCGAATCACCCCTATTGTTTATATCCGTACTACCCCAGATAGTATGATGAGCGTTCGTGTCTCCGCCAATAATCAGCTCGGGCTCGTCAGACGTTGCTTCTTCTACTACTTGCCTGAAGATAGCTGTCGATATTGCAGCTTCATAAGGAAAGTAACTGGAGACCACCGAGTATATGCGATTACAAATCTCCAGACTAGCAGCTGTTTGGTCTTTACCACTTAACTTAGTCAGGAGAAAAATACTTAGATCTTTTCTGGCCAAAATGCAGGTTCTTGGAGTGCCTTCACATTTGGCCACAAGCAGTTAAAAGTTTAGTGTCTTGATACCGCACACCCGTCGTCCTACTACATAGGGCTCCTGGATCAGGACGATGTCTACTGCACCTGTGGACAGGTGCTGCAATAGAGCCGCTGATGCTGCATTAGCCTGATGGAGATTAATCTGTAGAATTCTTACCATTATTGGTAATCGACAGATTGACATCCACCCCGACAATGGTGGCTACATAACTTTGATCACTTAATCAATCCTGAACTAATTCGGATAAGTGGTTTTCGATTTATGCTAAAATATATGCGTCAAACTCTCTTTTTTTGCATATCATATTAATTTTCCGGGATTGCAGTATTAAAAATATGGCTTTTAAAAAAAAAACTCTAGTTTAATAGCTTTTTGTAGGAAGTACAATATTGCACAGTGTTTCTATAATACTTTTCTGAAACAATTCCATAACTTTTGAAGAGCTTGAAGTTACAAATATTTAAAGGTTATTTTCTTTAAAATTCCTATTTTCTTGGAAGGTGCTTTCAGTATTCCGAACATATTTTTTGGTCAGCAGGGTTATATGGCATGATCCATTTCGAGGTTCCCTACTTTTTTAAAGAAAAAAACACAGAAAATTCAAATTGAATGGGGAATGTTTATTATCATTTGAAAGAACATTCTTTGGCATTTATTTTTTGAAGCTTATGTCTATCAAATGTTGGCCGCGGCTACGTCTCAGATGGCCCCTCCGTTGAATCAAATTTTCGATGACTCGTTCGAGCATTTCGACTGGTAACTGGCGAATGACACGCGTGATGTTTTGCCTGAATCGAAGCGGGTTTGTCCGCATAATCTTTAGACTTTACAAATCCCCACAGGAAAAAGTCTAACGCTGTGATATCACACGATCTTGGTGGCCAATCGACCGGCCCAAAACGTTAAATTATCTGCTCACCGAAGTGTTCTCTCAATAAATCCATTGATTGATGCGATGTGTGGGAAGTGGCGCCGTCTTGTTGAAACCAAATGTCGCCGAGATCACGAGCTTCAATTTCAGGCATCAAATAGTCGGTTATCATGGCACGATAACGGTCGCCATTGACGGTTACGTCCTCACCAGCATAATTTTTGAATATGGACCGACGATTCCACCGGCCCGTTGTTTTTTCTGGATGAAGTGGCAGCTCTTGAATATCTTCAGGTTGCTCTTCGTCCCAAATGCGGCAATTTTGCTTGTTTACATACCCAATGAACCAGAAATGGGCCTCATCGCTGAACAAAATGTGGCTCGAAAACGTCGAATCTTCTTGGAACTTTCAAGAGCCCATAGAGCGAAGCGATGTCGCTTGGCAAGGTCGGGCGGCTTCAGTTCTTGCACAAGCTGTATTTTGTATGCTTCAATTTAAGATCTCGACGTAAAATGCGCCAAGTCGTTCCATACGTCAGTCCGCGTTGCTGCGAACGGCGCCGAATCGACTCTCCAAGATGGGTGATGGTGTTGCGAATAGTACGCTCAGTAGGCCGATTATGTTGACCATAAGTTGAGCGAAGTGCACGAAACACATTCCTCACAGAACGTGCATTTTCGTAATAAAGTTGAACGATTTGTAGACGTTGTTCAGGCGTAAGTCTTTCCATGATGTAATGCCAAACAATACTTAACAACCAGTAAGGAAAGGTTAAAGTCGGGCGGGGCCGACTATATAATACCCTACACCACCTCGGCAATGTACATTAAGAATTTCTTTTTGAATAGTTGGAATAATTAGTTTCCTTTCTTTTACGAAAGTACTTAGCTCCCCCGCCACGTCAAGGCTTATTCCAAAGAGGAGTTTAATATAATGTGTGGAATTAGAAATTGAACTAATAATAATATTCCACATATTTGCATTTACTGTGGTTATTATTAGCCTTAACACAATAAATAATCCGATTTTTGGTCGTACACAATATAAGTAATATATGCAGGGTATGTTAGGTAGGTACTACCTTGGAATAATTGGTACTACCTTGGAATAATTGGTTTAAGTAATGCTTTAATTTTCATTTCCGCTGAAGCCTTTCAGGTCTCTAAAATAGCGCGTATATAAAAAAATTAGGAACATCTTTCTGGAAAATTTTGATCGGAAGTAAAGTGCAACTTATATAGCGCTTTGGTACCAAATCAGGAGGAACATATATATGGAAGTTATATATAAATCTGAACGGATTTTCCTTGAATACTCATTCATTGAAAACGAAACTTCTTTCTGTCAAATTTCGTACTGGCCGGATATAAAATACAGTCTCTACAGCACTTACATGTCAAATCGGGGGTAACATATATATGGGGCCTATATCTAAATCTGAACCGATTTTCTCTGAATTTGGAAGTATCCTTTCATATAATAAGAAACCTCTCTGTGTAGATTTTTTTTACTGATCGGATATAAAATACAGATTGTACAGCGCTTACATGTTAAATCGTGGGTAACGTATATATGGGGCCTATATCTAAATCTGAACCGATTTCCCTCAAATTTGGCAGTGTTAATTCATGTAATGAGAAACCTCTTCTGACAATTTTTTTTACTGATCGGATTTAAAATACAGTTCTACAGCGCTTACATGTCAAATCGGGGGTAACATATACATATATGGGGGCTATATCTAAATCTCAACCGATTTCCCTCAAATTTGGCAGTATTAATTCATGTAATAAGAAACCTCTTTCTGCCGAATTTCGTACTGATCGGATTAAAAATACACTTTTTACAGCGCTTACATGTAAAATCGGGGGTAACATATATATGGGGGCTATATCTAAATCTGAACCGATTTTCTCCGAATTTGGCAGTATTCCTTCATGTAATAAGAAACCTCTTTTTGCCGAATTTCAAACTGATCGATTATAAAATAAATTTTTTATGGCGCTTACATGTGAAATCGGGGGTAACGTATATATGGGGGCTATATCTAAATCTGAACCGATTTCTTCCAAATTTAACAGTGTTCATTCATATAATAAGAGACCTCTTTCCGCTGAATTTCATACTGATCGGATATAAAATAAAGTTTTTACAGCGCTTACATGTCAAATCGGGGCTAACATATATATGGGGGCTATATCCAAATCTGAACCGATTTTAACCAAATTAAATAGGGATCTTCCTTGGGCCAAAAACAAGATATGTGTAAAGTTTCGTCAAGATCGGACCATATTTGCGACCTGTACTTTGATTACAAGAATACATCTACAGACAGACGGACAGACAGACTGACATAGCTAAATCGACTCAGAAAGGGATTACAAGTCGATCGGTATAATAAACAATCTCTTCTCCTTTTGGGTGTTACAAACAAATGCACAAAGTCATAATACCCTGTACCACAGTGTGGTGTAGGGTATAAAAATAACATGACAGCATGACACGACTCACACGTGATCTGTCAAAAAAAGGCTATTGAAAAAAGTATCTCTACTTGGATCACTCTATATATGTTTGGGGTACACTCTAAGCATATAATATTTGGTACGCACAAAGGTTATATATTTGGGAAGATGTTCTTCTAAACAAATCTTTGTTTACTCCCAATTTGTTTTTATTTTGGACTATTATTTCCGAAACAAATAAAAAATTTGCATTTAAGTATTCAGAAACCAGTAAGGAAAGGCAGAAAGTCGGGCGGGGCCGACTATATAATACCCTACACCTCCCTAACAATGTGATAAGGGTTATTGCGATAATAATTTGGAATAATTGGTAAATGGGTAAGAACATACATATGCGGATATATCTAATTCTGAACCGATAATCGCTAAATTAAGCAATATTCGTTCCTAAATTGAGAAACATCTTTTTGGAGAATTTTGTAATGATCGGAAGTAAAGTACAACTTCTATAGCGCTTTGTAACCAAATCGGGAGGAACATATATATGGAGCTTATATATAAATCTGAATCGATTTTCCCGGAATACTCATTCATTTAAAATAGAAACCTCTTTCTGTCGAATTTCGTACTGATCGGATACAAAATACAGTCTCTACAGCGCTTGAATGTCAAATAGGTGCTAACATATATATGGGGGCTATATCTAAATCTGAACCAATTTTCTCCAAATTTGGCAGTATTCTTTCGTGTAATAAGAAACCTCTTTCTGCCGAATTTCGCTGTGATCGGATATAAAATACAGTTTCTACAGCTATTGAATTTCAAATCGGGGGTAACATATATATGGGGGCTATATCTAAATCTGAACCGATTTTCTCCGAATTTGGCAGTATTCCTTCATGTAATAAGAAACCTCTTTCTGCCGAATTTCGTACTGATTGGATATAAAATACAGTTTCTACAGCGCTTACATGTCAAATCGGGTGCAACATATATATGGGGGCTATATATAAATCTGAACCGATTTCCCCCAAATTTTGTACTGTATCTAAGTGTATCACGAGACTACTCTCTGTCAATTTTTGTACAAATCGGTTACAAAATGTTGCTTATACAGTGCATATATACCAAATCGGAGGTACATATATATGGGAGCTATATGTAAATCGGAACCGATTTTAACCAAATTCAATAGGTCCTTGGGCCTAAAAAAAGATATGTGCAAAGTTTCGTTGAGATCGGACCATAATTGCGACCTGCACTTTGATTACAAGAATACGTCTACAGACAGACAGACAGACAGACATAGCTAAATCGACTCAGAAAGTGATTACAAGTCGATCGGTATAATAAACAATGGGTCTATCTCGTCTCCTTTTGGGTGTTACAAACAAATGCACAAAGTCATAATACCCTGTACCACAGTGTGGTGTAGGGTATAAATACCTAAATTGTGTTATATTGCTCAGTAAATCAAAGTAATTTTTACACCCTCACTTTAGTGATACGAGGGTATATAACATTTGCTACGGGCCAAAAGTTTAAGGAGTGACCTAAGACTCAAAGTATGTTCGGCGGATATCCGTTTTGGGTCATTTTAAGTCGAATTAGCAATGTCTGTCTGTCTGTTTGCTGGCTGGTGTGCACGATAACTCTCGAAAGGAGTAACCGATTGACTTCAAATTTGGTATGTGGTAAAATTTTTTTCTTTCACCGGCTAAGTTCGAAGATGGGCCATATTGGTCCACTCCTTCCAGTACCTCCCCCACAAAGGGATAATATTAAGTGAATTATTGATTGTTTAATAACTTCTATACAACTTATTTGAAACCTCTGAAATTCTACACACAATTTTATTTTATTAGTCACTATTACCTCGAGAAAAATGGGCCAAGTTGCCGCACCCCTTTTGGTACCTCCCACACAAATGGGCCATTCTGCACCAAAAATTAAATGCTTATAACAATAATAACACTTCATGAAAATACATGAAATTTTGTACAGTATAATGATTTTATAGTACTTATAGTCCAGTGAAAAGAGGGCATAATTGGCACTCCCCTTTTGGTACCTCCCCCACAAATGTACTATTTTGCACCAAAAGTAAACAGCTTATAACTTCAATACCTGTACAAAGACTTGAAATTTTGTACAGTGTAATGGTTTTATAGTATCTAAAATCCAGTGAAAAATTGGCGAAGTTGCCACGCCACTTTTGGTAGCTCCCACACAAATGGACCTTTTTGCACCAAAATAAAACAGCTCATAACTTTAATACCAGTGCATAAAAATACTTGAAATTTAGTACAGTGTAATTCTTTTATAGCGCCTACAGTCCATTGGAAACCGGGGGTTATTGACACTCCCCTTTTGGGTACCTCCCACACAATTTATACAAATATGTTATACAAATATTTAAGAGCTTATACCAATGCACGAAAATACAACAAAATTTTGCACAGTGTAATATTTTTAAAGTACATATAGCCCTATGAAAAATGGGCGTTATCAACACGCTCCTTTTGGTATCTCCCACACAAAACGTCCAAATAATACCAAAATTGAATAGATCATAAATTTACACAGAAACGCTTACAATTCGGCACAGTACAATATATTTGAAGTATCTACTGTTTAGCGAAAAATAGGAGTATTTGTTAAACCCCCTCTGGTACCTCCCATAAAAAATTGACAGATTAATTCGTGTGTTTTATATTACAGTACTCACAAAGTGAGGGTATACCTTAGTCGGTTTACCCGACTGAAACTTTCTTACTTGTTGTTTAAACAGATTTATATTTATTTTGTAAATAACATTTCCCATTTATACATATTTGATCCTTTTAATTAATAACATAAACATAGATTTAATAAAGGGGTTTCCAACAAGAGATGTTATTTTGGTATTTAAAGAAAAATGCCATTTTTTGATATAAATGATCGGTTGTTTATTTCATAATAAATAGGAAGGTATGCCGTTAATAATGAAAAACAACATCAGCCAAATGGCCACCACGACCACGCTTACAGGACCATATCCTTTTGATGAAATTTTCCATAACCAAATCGCAAAGTGGCTGCCCCGTGTCGTCGATTGCCTCACGAATTATATCTTTGAGGTCTTGAATCGACGCTGCGCTGATGGCGTAGGTCTTATCTGTCACGTGGCCCCAAAGGAAGAAGTCGCAAGGTGTTAAATCACAAGATCTCGGTAGCCAATTGTGATCACCTCTTCGAGAGATAACACGGTCCGGAAAATTTTCCCGTAACAGAGCAAAGGTTTCGTTGCTTGTGTGGCACGTAGCGCCGTCTTGTTAAAAGTAAACGTTCTCCAGATCAATACCATCCAACTCCGACCATAAAAAATCATTAATCATCTGTCGATAACGCAAGCCATTCACCGTAACTGTTGATCCAACCTCATTTTCGAAAAAGTAAGGTCCAATGAAACCGCACCAAACAGTCACACGTTGAGGATGGAGAGGCTTCTCAACAATAACTCTTGGGTTTTCCGAGCCCCATATGCGACAATTTTGCCTGTTGATGTAGCGTAGCCACCGAGGTGAAAATGGGCCTCATCAGTCAAGATGATTTTTCGATGATTTTCAATTTTTAAAATTTCAATGCGTTGTTGAATCGTGTATCGTTCCATTTTTAGTAATGCCATAGTTGCTACTTGTCAAATGTCAAAGAATAAAAGCTTCAAAGGTGACAGCTACCGAAATACGGGATGATTCAAAATAACACCTCTTGTTGGAAAACCCTGTACTTAGCACATCCTATTTTATGTGAATGTAATAATTATACCCTACACCACACTGTGGTACAGGGTCTTATAAGTTTGTTTCACGGCAGATGTTTGTAACACCTGAAAATAACACAGCTGGACCCACCTTAAAGTATACCGATCGACTCAGAATCACTAGCTGAGTCGATTTAATGATGCCTGTCCGTCCGTCCGTCCGTCTGTCCATGTAAAGTTGTTCGTCGACTACAGATCGCAATTTCACTCCGATCGTTCTGAAATTTTGCAGTTTAGAGTAATTCGCGGCTGTTAAGATCGCTATTGAATTTGGTTGAAATCGGTTCAGATTTAGATATAGCTCCCATATATATCTTTCGTCCGATTTGGCCCTTTAGTCCTATAGAAGCTGTATTTTACATCCAATCGTTTTGAAATTCAGAATGGTAGAGTTTCTTGATCCATGAACCAACATTGCCGAATTTGAAGAAAATTGGTTAAGATTTAGCTATAGCTCCCATATATATGTTTCGTCCGATTTTGCTCTTTAGTCCTGTAGAAGCTGTATTTTACATCCAATCATTTTGAAATTTAGAATGGTAGAGTTTCTTGATCCATGAACCAACACTACCGAATTTGAAGAAAATCGGTTAAGATTTAGCTATAGCTCCCATATATATGTTTCGTCCGATTTGGCCATTTAGTCCTATAAAAGCTGTATTTTACATCCAATCGTTTTGAAATTTAGAACGGTAGAGTTTCTTGATCCATGAACCAACATTGCCGAATTTGAAGAAAATCGGTTAAGATTTAGCTATAGCTCCCATATATATGTTTCGTCCGATTTGGCCCTTTAGTTCTATAGAAGCTATATTTTACATCCAATCGTTTTGAAATTTAGAATGGTAGAGTTTCTTGATTCATGAACCAACATTGCCGAATTTGAAGAAAATCGGTAAAGATTTAGCTATAGCTCCCATATATATGTTTCATCCGATTTGGCTCTTTAGATCCAATCGTTTTTATACCCTACACCACACTGTGGTACAGGGTATTATTTAAGTATAAAATGTCCCAAAAGTAAATTTATGTAAACAATTTATACATGAATTACAAAATTTATATTACAGAGTTATTCAATATTACGAGAGTGGTGTAGGGTATTATATAGTCGGCACCGCCCGACTTTAGCCTTTCCTTACTGGTTTTTATTTTTATTATTTTCTAATTATGGCGTGGTTCTCTTTTTACCTAATCCAGTCTTAGATTTTAAATAATTTTCTACGCACTTTTCTTTCAACATCAGTTTAGGACATTTCACGGGTAAACACCCAAATTTTTGCAATAAATTCTATTTTTGTATATTTCCCAGAATGGGAAAATCACAACATGAATTATATGGTAACAATCCTTTTTCTCTAAAAATAATTGAAATTGTAAATACCCGTGTGTACAATAAATTGTGTGTCGTTTATAAGAAACACGAATGAAATTTTAATTAAAATATTAATTCTCCGCCTTAGCCATACCCTTGTCAATTCATTTACAGGAGAGGCTATGATATTTGGGCGGTCAGGACTTTTTCAAATCTTAGAAACCTTTTTTAAAAAATCTAAAGCTTATGAATGTATGTATGTACTCTCTTTTAATGTCCTTGTCACTGCTTAATTTGTTTTATTTTTTGTCATCATAATTACATATTTACATTTCTTTACCGAAATAAGGTAATTACGTTTTTTTCAGGTGATACGAAATTTTGTTTCCTCCAAGTATTATGGGAAAAATCTTATGATTGAAGATTTGCTGTTGCTTTCATATTTTCTCTGTGTCTTAGGGAAATAATCGCATTACAGCGAAATAATATTTTTTTTCGTAAGAACTGAAAGCAATATATCTTTTTGTAGACATATTTTGTTATGCGTGTGTGTCAAACTTGCCATTGACCCGTTGATGTTTGACGTAAGTTTCATTTGGGTATACTCGTGTGCGTTTGGTCAGAAGTTATCCTGATTGGGTAGAGGCATACGAGTATTAGCCATTTCCTAGGAAATAGGAAATAGGAAATGACGATGTCCTTTGATTTCAGGGAATTTTAGTATATTTGCTCAATATTCTTGAGTACTCTTCTATTGATTACACATTAGATGTCAACTTATTTAAGCACATGACCATTAAATTGACAAAGTGATTAAGCTTATGAAAGAAAAAGAAACAATTGTCATGGCGTAGAATTGATTTTTCATTGGTAAGCATAACTAATAGTTGCTCATATAAATTAAGTGATAATTACTTAAATTGGTATTGCTACCCCAAAAAAGGCTTATCATAATTCCCGCAGTGGCAGAAGCAAATTTTTTCGGTGTTAATTATTTGCCAGATCACGCGTAGTTCGTGCCATGTCTCAAAATCTAAAAAGGTCCGGTTTGCCATTTTACCATGAATAGACTAACAAGCCAACAAATCTTGAAAATCATTGAGTTTTATTATCAAAATTCGTGCTCTGTGAAAACTGCTTTTTTATCGAAACATTGTCTGCGATTTATGGGCCAGTGGCATCATTGGGCTGTACTTTTTCGAAGACGATAAGGGAAGCAACGTTTCGTACAAAGGAGCAAGCTACCGTTCGGTGATCACTGACTTCTTTGGTTTCCTTGGACAAAAACTGGTGTGAACAAAAATTCAGTTTCTGCAAAAAGTAATCACGGTCGGTTACGGCTCTAACACAATCACTGGGATTACGCCTTATAACGGGTTTTCCAATAGGGATGTATGATTTTGTAATATGTTATGATCTGTCATTTGTTTTTCGGTGTATTCAGTAGTGTTTACAACTTCATCATGGAGAGATATACATACGTAAGAACAACGTTTACAAGTTATTCAGTTTTATTAATAAAAGAAGTAAGGAAAGACAGAAAGTCGGGCGGGGCCGACTATATAATACCCTACACCTACCTACCAATGCGAAAATGGGCATTGCGATGAGAATTTGGCAGTGTTCGTACATGTAATAAGCAAACTCTCTCTGCCGATTTTCGTACTGATCGGATATAAAACACGGTTTCTACAGTGCTTACATGTCAAATCGGGTGTAACATATATAGGGTGTCCCAAGAAGAGCGCAATTTTTTAATTACTGATGCAGCAATTGAATTGTTGCTCTGGCTGTATGACATGTGGCGCCGTCTTGTTGGAACCACATGCCCTCCACATTCATTTCTTCAATTCTAGGCAAGAAAAAACTGGTTATCATTTCACGATACCGAACACCATTGACTGTTTGCGCTTGACCTGCCTCAAAGGTCCAATGATTCCTCCAGCCCAAAAACCACACCACACAGTGACACGTTGAGGATGCATTTGCTTCTCGTGAATCACTCGACGATTTTTCGCACCCAAATGCGACAATTCTGCCTATTGACGAAGCCATCAAGATGAAAATGGGCCTCGTCACTGAAGATGATTTTATCGGCAAAATCAGCATTTTCATGTTGTCTCTCCAATACCCAATTAACGAACTCCCTTCGCTGTCCTTCTCCATTTTTACTAACCTCGTACCTTCTACTAACAAACAATAACAATTATTCAAATGTCAAACAATGACACTTCGAATGTTGCGAGATTTAAAAACTGCGTTCTTCTTGGGACACCCTTATATTGGGACTATGTTTAAATCTGAACCGATTTTCCCCGAATTTGGCAGTGTTTATTCGTGTAATAAGAGATCTCTCTCTGCCAAATTTCGTACTGATCTGATTTAAAATACAGTTCCTACAGCGCATACATGTCAAATCGGGTGATACATATATATGGGGCTATATCTAAATCTGAACCGATTTTCCCCGAATTTGGCAGTGTTTATTCATGTAATAAGAGAACTCTCTCTGCCAAATTTCGTACTGATCTGATATAAAATACAGTTCCTATAGCGCACACATGTCAAATCGGGTGAAACATATATATGGGAGCTATAGCTAAATCTGAACCGATTTTCCCCGAATTTGGTAGTGTTCATTCACGTAATAATAAAACTCTCTCTGCCGAATTTCATAAAGATCGGATGTAAAATGTGGTTTCTACAGCGCTTACATGTCAAATCGGGTGAAACATATATATGGGGACTATATCCAAATCTGAACCGATTTTAACCAATTTCAGTAGGGATCGTCCTTGGGCCAAAAAAGAGCACTATGCTAAATTTCATCACAATCGGACCATAAATACGACCTGCACTTTGATAACAAGAATACATGGACAGACAGACGGACATGGCTAAATCGACTCAGAAAGTGATTCTGAGTCGATCGGTATAATAAACAATGGGTCTATCTCTTCTCCTTTTAGGTGTTACAAACAAATGCACAAAGTCATAATACCCTGTACCACAGTGTGGTGTAGGGTAATCGTTCTCCAACAGCAACTTTTCGTGCGCTAAGTAGATTTTTTTTAAATCAAAAAACACACTTTCCAGTCGGTCTACGACCTTGAAACCAATGAGCAATATTTTAGTTATCGTTAGGAGCTATCTTTTTGCCATTGACCGATTCCCGATCCGGCGTACCGTTAGGGAGCTAGAGCAGAAATAAACTTTCCGTTCACATTTTAAAATGATGCTAAGTCCATTTTTTTTAATCCATGAAATCACTTTCCTGTCGACCTACGACCTTGACACCCATGAGCAATATTTTAGCTCTCGTTAAGAGCTATCTTTTTGCCATTGATCGATTGTGGCTACGTGCAACACAGCAAATGAAACAATTGAATTGTCACGAGAAAAGTTTGGAGATTCGCTTATTTCAAGAAATTGTGATATTGAATGGCCTCCAAGAAGTTGTGATTTAACACCATTAGACAATTTATTGTGGGGTTATTTGAAGTCATTGGTCTTTCGAAATAAACCAGACTCTCTTCACGAGATACGACTTGATTAAGTGGAAAAATTGGGTTCATCGAATTCGTTCCTGCAGAAGAAGTCGTGGAGGCCATTTGAATGACGTTTTATTTAGAACTTAATTGTATCGATTGTACTTCACATTAAATAAAAATTTTTTTAATTTCCTTAACAATAAGTGTGTTTTTGTTTTCAAAGAAATCATATCACTCTTATTGGAAAACCCTATAGTTCGTTAGATTCGGGACATTAAACAAAAACTATAGAAATAAATAGTCCATTATTGGCATTTTGACATTAAAATATACACTTTTGTGCATTTTACATTATATCCGAATTTTACAAATTCAAATTCTTATTCTGTTTAAAAAAAACTTGGGAGAAGTAATTGTTTTTCAATAATTTTTGCTTAACATAATTTAATATAGATTTCTTTATAACCGTAGTAAATTTAAAGAATACTAATACAGGGGACAAAAAATATCGTTCCGGTTACTGTTACCCGGTTAACCGGATGTTTTTCTAACAGTGATGGACTGACTAATCGGTGAGTTGATGAACACACACATCGGTTAGGTGGAATGTACGGAGTTTGATTTATGCGGAAAGTAATTATTTTAGGCTAAATAGTTTTTAGACTAAATCGTAGTATTTATATTCATTAGATTTTTCTTTGACCAAAAAATATGCGGAAAGTAACTTCTTTGGGCACCGGTTTTAGACTTAATTGATGTATGTATATATATTCTGTAGTTTCTTTCATAGACCAAAAAAATAGATATACATGGACAAAAAAACGTTCAGTTTGCACTAATCGTTTATTTGACAAACACATCGGTTATTTGGAATGTATAGAGTTTGATTTTTTTTTTTTTGAAAAGTTATTTCTTTGGGAAATATTTCAGGTTAAAATGGCAACAGAAACCGGTTAACAGAGTTTTGTAGATTTATACATTGATAATGGGTCAGAATATTTAATATCGACCTATGTAGTTTATTTTTGGCTAACATTTTTATAAGCAGTTACAAATAGGTAAAATAAGATCTCGCTATAATTTTTTAAATTGTTTTTTTTTTTAAAAACATTTTGTGGGCATTTTAATTTTTGAATAAATTAAAAAAATGATTTTTTGTGTTGCACGAAATTTGTAATTGCTCTCGGTCGGCTGAACCGATGTTTGCAAAGTTTACTTTGTTTTAAAGAGGACACAATGCGCCATTTTTTGTATTTTTTTGAAAATTTAAAAAAAAATTTTTACAAATGTTTTTTTTTAAAAAACCTTTGTTGAAAAAATTTCATCGATTTTCTTTAAATATTCACAGAATATTCGTCGCACTCTCACACATCCAGAACAGTAAAAAATTTTTGTGTAACTCAATATTTGTAAAAGTTATGTAAAATTTAAAAAAAAAAACCCGTCAAAATTTTTTTATTACAAAATTAAAAAAAAAAAATTACAAAAAATGCCGCATTGTGTCCTCATCAGGGATGTTCCACGACATGATTTTGTAGGTTTACGACTGTCAGAAAGGTCACATACGTCATAAACCCGTCTGAAATGTCGTAAACTGTAATATCAATTCTAAGGACGCTGCAGACTTCAGCCCTTCACGTAAAAATCTGGTAGACACCATATCGAAACTAATCGAAATCGGAGATACAACTTTATTTCATTTTTTTTTGAGAAATATCGGATACCAATATTTACGCAACTATATCATAGTGTACAACCCGAACATTAATTAAGTTCAAATCGGAAAATCAACTACTTTCGGCGATAAATCTACTTTTTCAACAACGGCACGCACATCTTTTCAGATCATAAAAATTCACTTTTCTTCCCATCTTTTGTAGACCATTTATTTTATATTCTTGACGAACAATAAATCGTTCAGTTTCTGTTTTTTTTGCAAAATATTTTATAAGTTCTGATTCACACGAGACAATTGTTTCAAAGCAAGTATCAACGTTTGTAGTTCGTCTGCCGCTCTCCAACAAACTTTGACACCTCACCCATCCCTTTGCTTGCTTCAAAAAATAGAAGGCCTGACTTATTCTGGAATATGGCAAAAAGTCGACATAACGCATTGGCATCATTTGCTCTAAAATTACTGATGGTGCCAGCGTCAACTGCATAATTAGAAGGCATTTTCTCCAATTGGTCTCATGTGCATTCTGATTTTCGAAATCTATTAGAATCGGAACGATCTAAAAAGTTGCTGGAAGTTTACTTTTCACTTAAAATACGCGAAAAAAAGGCAACTTTGAAGACATTGAAGAGATTCGAGATTCTAGTGAAGAATAAACCTAATTTATAAACGAATAATAATTCATTTGAACCAATAAATAAACTTGAAAGTTCAAAATAAATATTTTTTTCTTTTCTATTGATTTGCTAATTATTTACTGTTAGTGACAAAGTCAAGTTTCCGACATTAGGTTAACGACGTTGTATACGTATGTCGAATACGTCTCAAATGTATGTCATATACGTCACAGTTTACGACGGACCATCCCTGGTCCTCATATAAAACAAAGTAAACTTTGCAAAAATCGGTTCGAGAGCAATTACCCAGCAAAAAAAGAGCATCCAAAGAAGCAATAAAAATCCCCAACTTATGATCCGGAAGTTTTTCTAATTTGGATTTTCACCAATGAATTTGACAAGGGGTTGTCGCGCCGGGGAAGTACTCCTTTGTCACCACTTTTGCACAACTCCTTTTAAAGCACTGTAAGATTTGCTTTTTTGGAGTTGTATTTATTTGATGAATGTATGTCCTTTTTATTAATATCTTTGGGTCCAGAGATCTCTTATTTTAAAGGAATACAAATGTTGACATAGGGAAGGGAACGTATAAAAAATATACTATTGGCCAAAGAGATCAACGATCATTTGTTTCTAACACCCCAAATGAAAAGAGATATATAGATTATATATATTATTATACCGATCGACTTACTTTCTGAACTGATTTAGCTGTCAGTCTGTGCATGCATTCTTGTAATCAATCACAACTATAGTCCAATCTCAAAGAAATTTTACATATATCTTTATTTTGGGACAAGACAATTCGTATTGAAATTGAAAGACAATGCGTATTTAGATATAGGGCTTGTTTCTGTAAATTATTTTCTTTCGTCTGCGGCGAACGATCAAAAATCTCTCAACAATTTGAATATCAGTTTAGAACCAGATATCTTAATGTATATGAATGTACCTTCGATTTAGCTTATACCCTCAATAGAAGATATAATTTCCTTTCGATATTCATGAAATTTGGTAAAAAGTATCTTATTTTAACAGTTAATATCTGTGTGAACAATATCGGTTCAAATTTACATATAGCCCCACATACTCAAATGGATGTGTTCCTTCCGATTTAGCATCTAAGCTCCATAGAAGTCATATTTTAGTCAAATGTACTATATTTTGCACAAAGGATTTTTAATCCGAGAATAAACGGTCCCTAGCAAGGTTGGAAAAATGTGTTTTCATGTTTTACTTCAGATCATTATTAAATTTGGCAGAGATTAGTTTATAGAATCGCGAACACTGCGAAATTTGATAAAAAAAAATGGATACCATTCAGATAAAGGCAAAATTTAAATACAGACCCCATATAGAATTTTGCATCTAAAATAGCTGTCAAACACGATTGACAAAGATCAAAACAGCAACAAGATAACAACTTCAAAGGTGAAATAGATGAATACAGTATGTTCTGTTTAATACAATGTGGGTTACGCCTTTTGTGCTTTATCAAAAACGAGCACTTGATGTTACGTCTTTTTTTTTCTTTTTTCTTCAATAAAATCGTCATTTCTGGACCGAAAACGAATTTTCATTCTCTGAGGGTTACGCTCTTGGGAATTTCTGGTGACGATATATCAACATTTTTGGAGTGTTATTAATAAATTCAGTTTTTATCGCAATCCAATGTACTACAATTCCACAATTTAACATATTTCGAAGAAATTCAGCATACTTTGAAATGACTTTATGTTATTTTAATCGACTATGAAAGAGTCGACTTTTAGGTCCGATTAATCGACCTAGTCGACTGAAACAAAATTTGGTTGATGAAAAAGTCGAAAGTCGACTAGCTTCCAGAACCATTCAGTAATTTTGATATAGCCCCCATATAAATATATATTTCTTCCCTTTAGCACTATAGAAGCAGTATTTTCCATATATTTCATAGCCCTCATATCACCTCAGAAGCTTTGTTTTACATCCAATCGTTTTGAAATTATGCATTCTTAGGTTAATAATTATATTCCGAAATTACATTTTGGTTAGTTATTTAGAAGAACTTCATTAAATGCCGAAAAAATGTTCATACTTATGATTTGGAAGTACTTGTAATGTTATTCTTTTGGAAGTACTTCTTTTATTTTTTGCTGGGTACAAATGTCGTAAAACACAAAAACACATTTTTTTATTTTTTTTAAAAAATTAAATTTTTTTAAATTTTTTTTAAAGAAAAACCAGTAAGGAAAGGCAGAAAGTCGGGCGGGGCCGACTATATAATATCCTACACCTCCCTAACAATGCGATAAGGGTCATTGCCATAATAATTTGGAATAATTGGTAAATGATTAGAAACATATTATCTAATTCTGGACCGATAATCGCTAAATTAAACACTATGCGTTCCTAAATTGAGAAACATCTTTCTGGAAAATTTTAATGATCGGAAGTAAAACAAAACTTCTATAGCGGTTCGATACCAAATCAGGAGGAACATATATATGGAGCTTTAATATAAATCTGAACCGATCTTCCCTGAATACTCATTCATGTAAAAAGACCTTCTTCTGTCGAATTTCGTACTGACAGTCTCTACAGCGCTTACATGTCATATCGGGGGTAACATATATATGGGAGCTATATCTAAATTTAAACCGTATTTCTCCGAATTTGGCAGTATTCCTTCATGTAGAAAGATACCTCTTTTTGCCGACTTTCGCACTGATCGGATATAAAATACAGTTTTTACAGCGCTCACATGTCAAATCGGGGGTAACATATATATGGGAGTTATATCTAAATCTGAACCGACTTTTTCCGAATTTGGCAGTATTCTTTCGAGTAATAAGAAACCTCTTTCTGCCGAATTTCGCACTGATCGGATATAAAATACAGTTTTTACAGCGCTTACATGTCAAATCGGGGGTAACATATATATGGGTGTTATATCTAAATCTAAACCGATTTTCTCCGAATTTGGCAATATTCCTTCATGTAATAAGAAACCTCTTTCTGCCGAATTTCGCACTGATCGGATATAAAATACAATTTTTACAGCGCTTACATGTCAAATCGGGGGTAACGTATATATGGGGGCTATACCTAAATCTGAACCGATTTCTTCCAAATTTAACAGTGTTCATTCATATAATAAGAAACCTTTTTCTGCCGAATTTCATACTGATCGGATATAAAATAAAGTTTTTACAGCGCTTACATGTCAAATCGGGGGTAACATATATATGGAGGCTATATCTAAATCTGAACCGATTTTAACCAAATTCAATAGGGATCGTCCTTGGGCCAAAGAAAAGATATGTGTAAAGTTTCGTCGAGTTCGGACAATAATTGCGACCTGTACTTTGATTACAAGAATACATGCACAGACGGACAGACAGACGGACAGACGGACATAGCTAAATCAACTCAGAAAGTGTTTCTAAGCCGATCGGTATAATAAACGATGGGTCTATTTCTTCTCCTTTTAAGTGTTACAAACAAATGCACAAAGTTATAATACCCTGTACCACAGTGAGGTGTAGGGTATAAATAGCGAGATCTTATTTTACCTATTTGTAAGTGCTTATAAACATTTTAGCTAAAAATAAACTACGGGTTTTCCAACAAGAGGTGTTATTTTGAATCACCCGGTATTTCGGTAGCAGTCACTTTTGAAGCTTTTATTCTTTGACATTTGACAAGTAGCAACTACGCCATTACTAAAAATGGAACGATGCACGATTCAACAACGCATTGATATTATTAAAATTGGATAAATCGAAAATCATCTTGACTGATGAGGCCCATTTCCACCTCGGTGGCTACGTCAACAAGCAAAATTGTCGCATCTGGGGCTCGGAAAACCCAAGAGTTATTGTTGAGAAGCCTCTCCATCCTCAACGTGTGACTGTTTGGTGCGGTTTATGGTCCGGCGGGGTCATTGGACCTTACTTTTTCGAAAATGCGGTTGGTTATTGGATTACGCTATCGAGAGATGATTAATGATTTTTTATGGTCGGAGTTGGATGGTATTGATCTGGAGAACGTTTACTTTCAACAAGAAGACGCTACGTGCCACACAAGCAACGAAACCTTTGCTCTGTTACGGAAAAAAATTTCCGGACCATGTTATCTCTCGAAGAGGTGATCACAATTGGCCACCGAGATCTTGTGATTTAACACCTTGCGACTTCTTCCTTTGGGGCCACGTGTAAGATAAGGTCTACGCCAACAGCCCAGCTTCGATTCAAGACCTCAAAGATAGAATTCGTGAGGCTATCGAGGACATGGGGCAGCCACTTTGCGATTTGGTTATTGGAAAAGTTCATGAAAAGGATATGGTCCGGTAAGCGTGGTCGTGGTGGCCATTTGGCTGTTGTTTTTCATTATTAACGGCATACCTTCCTCTTTATTATGAAATAAACATTCGATCATTTGTCTCAAAAAATGGCAGTTTTCTTTGAATACCAAAATAACACCTCTTGTTGGAAAACCCTTTACATAGGTCGATATTAAATATTCTGACTCTAATAAAATGTAGATATAAGTGTATTTTTTTTGTAATTAAGTGTGAATTACTAAAATTGGATATAATTGGCCAAAAAATATTTAAAAATACGTTCTCTAAAATTTTAATATTTTTGAAACCGGAATTAGTATTGAGAAAACCCTTTTATTCGGATATTTTTCTGTCGGTGATGCGCTAATAGGTTATTTGGTAAACGCATCTGTTACTTGAAATGTAACGAGTTTTGTTTCTTCGAAAAGTAATTTTTTTGGAACCGGTTTTCTGTTAAACCGTCAAAAAATTAAGTTTTTGTAGATGTGTTTCTTTGACAATAAAAATAGATATATAGGCAAATCCTGCGTGACGAACGCTACATTCGTACGCGATTTCGGACTAAAATATAACAATTTTTTGGTTTTTCAAAAGAGATACCTTCAACTTATACACATAGTGTTTAGTGGGATATGAGTGTTCTTTCGAATGGCATAAAAAAATTTTTGTAACAGATATAAGTTGCGAAAAAATTTATCACAAATTATTGTGACGCACGCTACAAGAAATGGAAGTAGCTTTGAAGGTTAAGGTATGTTTCGTATTTTTTAGCAAATTTTGCATAATAAAGCACCCAAAATGAAATCCCTATAAGAAAGATGAATATAAGAGAATTCTAAAAAAAATATTTGCAGCCAAAAATTGTTGTCGCTTTTTTATCAATAGCCGTAAATTCTATGTGGCGCACGCTACATTTTTTCCAGTCAAACTTTTTATAGTAGAAATTTTGTTTATTTTAACAAATCAAATTATATTATTTTTAATAATGTTTTGTAAAACATTTTCTTTATATTTATAAATGTATTTATGAATGAATATATGTTTATGAATGAACGTTATGGGTTATCTATTTTACCACTACAAATAATGATAAAAACACCTTAAAAAAATATTTTTTCTAATAAAATTAAGAGATATGATGTGAGGACCCATTTTTTAATACTTTATGTATTAATGGACACCCACAAATATTTTTTAACATCTAGTCTTATTTTCCATGAACCAAACTAAAGTTGGATCAATTTTAAAATGTTTTGGTTGGTGGACTGTTTCTGTTGAAGATATGCAGTAATTGTCAAAAATTGGTGTGGTAAGCCACTTTTTGTATTTTTTTGCTTTAACAGTAAAAAATTTGATGTATGTGGCAAAAAATATTTTAAAAACCAGTAAGGAAAGACAGAATGTCGGGCGGAACCGACCGATATAATACCCCGCACCTCCTAACAATGCGAAAATTGGTATTGCGATGAGAAGTGTTCATACATGTAATAAGAAAACTCTCTCTGCCAAATTTCGTACTTATCGGATATAAAATACGGTTTCTACAGCGCTTACATGTTAAATCGGGGAAAAAATATATCTAAATCTGAACGGATTTTTTCCGAATTTTGCAGTGTTCATTCACGTCATAAGAAAGCTCTCTCTCTGCCGAATTTCGTACTGATCGGATATAAAATACCGTTTCTACAGCGCTTACATATCAAATTGGGTGTAACATATATAGGCCGAGCTTGACAGTGTTCATTCATGTAATAAGAGAACTCTCTCTGCCAAATTTCGTACTGATCTGATATAAAATACAGTTTCTACAACATATACATATCAAATCGGGTGTAACATATACAGGGTAGCTGATATGTATTGCAACCAACTTCAGGTTGCTATCATTTTTAAACCGCTAGTCTGATAGCTGACAAATTTATTTCAGTGACAGTTCATTTTATTGTTTACAAGCTTACAAAAGCCTTTTGATCTATTGCATTCAGAAAAAAAGTTATTCGTGATGGAATTCAAGCGTGATAGTGTGATTGCTTTATATTTGGGTGGAAAAACTTAAGTGGTTATCGTTAGAGCCCTTTAGCATTTAAATGTGAATAAATCTTTTGTTTCTCGTACCATTGCTCGTTACCGTGATACTGGCAGTGTTGCATAGCGTCCAAAAAGTGGACGAAAAAAAACGGTAACAACACCAGAAATGATCCGAAAAGTGAAGGCCAGATTTGATCGAAATCCACGCCGCAGTGGTAGAAAAATTGCTCGTGAGCTGAACATATCGCGAGAACGGATACAACACATATTAAAAAATGAACTTGGACTAAAGTTATTGAAGTTCCAAAAACACAAAAAAAAGTTAGACTGGAAAGAGCCAAGGAGTTGCTTCGCTTGCACGAAATTGGCCATTTACCGAATTTGGTTTTCTCCGATGAGAAGCCATTCCAAATTGAGCAGTTTGTGAACAAACAAAATGATCGGGTTTACTTGCCAAAGAGGTCAGCTGAAAATATACACCTTCGATTGGCCCCCACAACTCAAGCGCCGCCGATGGTAATGGTGTGGGCCGCCGTAACGGCCGATGGTCGCTCCCCGCTCGTATTCATCGACCATGGGGTCAAAACAAATGCCGAATATTATCGGGAAAATGTCCTAAAGACAGTATTGAAGCCCTGGGCAGACAAACATTTCGACCGCAGACCATGGACATTCCAACAGGACTCAGCACGCGTCAACCAAGAATGGCTTAAAAAGGAGGTTCCTCGCTTCATTTCTACCGCACAATGGCCACCAAGATCTCCGGATCTCAATCCGTTGGACTTTTGCGCCTGGGGCATTTTAGAGAGTAAGGTTCGCACTAAAAAATACAAAAGTATCGATCATCTCAAGACGGCGCTTCGCCAAAATACCGCAGAGCCACTTTCGTGCAGCGTGTGATGGCTTTGTCGGCCGTTTGAAGGCCATAATTCGTGCCAAAGGTGGCCAATTCGAACAAATCTAAACTATTTCTAAAATTTTATGTTATTTCCGAAATTTTTTGCTTTTGAACAATAAAATTTAAAAAAAAAAATTAAAAAAAATATAGCGCTTTACTTTGTTGCATTACATATCAGCCACCCTGTATATAGGGGCTCTATCTAAATCTGAACCGATTTTGACCAATTTCAATAGGGATCGTCCTTGGGCCAAAAAAGAGCACTGTCCTAAATTTCATCACAATCGAACCATAAATACGACCTACACTTTGATCACAAGAATACGCGGACAGACAGACGGACATGGCTAAATCGACTCAAAAAGTGATTCATGTCGATCGGTATAATAAACAATGGGTCTATCTCTTCTCCTTGTAGGCGTTGCAAACAAATGCACAAAGTCATAATACCCTGCACCACAGTGTGGTGTAGGGTTTAAAAATTAAAAAAAAAAATTACTATAAAAATTTTTTGTTTTGGTTTTATAAAATGGTATGCATCAATCTATACAAAAGACATGTTTATCCCCTCACCTTAGAGAGGAGGGTATATATCATTTGCTACGAGCAAAAGTGTAACACATCGAAGGAGTGACCTAAGACCCTAAGTATGTTCGGCGGATATCAGTTTTGGGTCATCTTAAGTCGAATGAGCAATGTCCGTCCGTCCATCTGTCTGTCTGTCTGCTGGCTGATGCGCACGATATCTCTCGAAAGGAGTAACCGATTGACTTCAAATTTGGTATGTGGTAATATTTTCTTCTATCTCCGGTTAAGTTCGAAGATGGGCCATATTGGTCCACTCCTTCTAGTACCTCCCCCACAAAGGGTTAACATTTATTGAAATATTGGTTATTTTAAACTGCTATACTACTTATTTGAATCCTCTGAAATTCTACACATAGTATTAGTTTATTAGTCACTACTACCTCGAGAAAAATGGGCGACGTTGCCAGACCCCTTTTGGTACCTCCCACACAAATGGACCATTTTACACCAAAAGTTACCAGCTTATAACTTCAATAACTGCGTCCCAATTACCGTTATTGGGACGCACCTTTTGGCACCTCTAACACAAATGGACCATTTTGTACCAAAAGTAAACAGCTTTTAACTTTAATACCAGTACATTCTTTAAAGTTATTAAATGCAATTTAAATTGATAATAAATTAATTAAAACAAAAAAATAAATAAATTTACTAATATTTGTTTGAGACTCCGACTGAACTTTCTTACTTGTTTTAGGTATCGGAAACAAAAAAAAAATTATCGCATAAAAAAAGGGACGTTTGACAAAAATTTCAAAATTCACCGATCTCGTTAAAATGTTGTGCCATAACTACGACTAAGCTTGGTGCAAGTTGCATCCTGATCTGAAGACATCGGTTTAGAACATTTGAAAAAAATCTTCTGAAAATGTTTTCTATTTTTCGTTTTGCTAACATTTTGCAAAAAGAGACGTATTGTTACACGCTGAAAATAATCGATTCTGTAGTATATTGTCCCAAACATATTCGGCTTGAAACATATATATGTTCAGGGTACACTCCAAACATATAATATTTGAAACACACAAAAATTATATATTTGGGAGGATGTTGTTCGAAATAAATCTTTTTTTTGGACTATTTTTTCCGAAACAAATATTTGGTTGCATTTAAGTATTCAGAAAAAAAATTGAGTTAAATTTTTCAGTAATTCAAAGTAAATTTTTGGAAATTTTTCATGTCGTAAGAATAATAAATAATAATAATTGAAATCGTATAATCTTGGATCGAAATCTATTACGTGGAGGATTGAAAACTAATGATGGCTTGGAATACTCAGAAATTTTAAATTATTAATTTAAAACAGAAGTTAATGTTGCATTTCGTATCATAACTGGGAGGTTGAATGCTAAACGTAATTCGAAAAATTCAACAAAAATATTTTTTAAATAAAATATATTTGGAGAAATTCCTAAACAATAATTTTATTTGTTTTCAAACACATATTTTATTTGAGAAATTTAGTTTGCAAATATTATATGTTGTAACATATTAATATACGAGTTCCAAATATATTTTACTGATTTTCAAATAAAATGTATTTGATCAGAAATATATAATATTTAAAAATTTGTGTTCCAAATATATTTTATTTCGATTCAAACATATCAGAAAAAGCGATTTTGCCCCGTGTAGCATTTACGAGTACCGATAAAAATATATAGTTTTTTATAGTATGAGCATTTTAAAATCTTTATAGTAGGTCTTTTTTTCGTATTATTTCAAAATAATTTGTGTAGATTGTTGACAACACTTAATATAACCGTTATACAAATTTTCACTAAAATCCGTGACGTGGTGCGTACGCATTAATTAAAACACACAAATTATTCAGTGCTCTTGAACTGATTTTCTATTTATTAAAACAATAACATTAATTATACGTCATGGTCAAATAGATTTTCATTAAAAGTGAACTCATAGAATAATAATTTGTTTCCTCTCTTTCCCTTGTTACAGGCAGCTGAAGCGGGCAACTTGGATGACTTCAAGCGTCTCTATCAGGCAGATAATACACGTCTCTCGCTGCAGGATGGCAAAGGACGTACGGCTGCTCATCAAGCGGCCTCCAGAAACCGAGTTAATATTTTACGTTATATCAGAGATCAAAATGGAGGTAAATTAAAAGTTATTTAATAATAAAAAAAAATGCCAATTGAAACATGTTAAGCTTCTGTGAAATGCAAGCATCATTTTCCGTTTTCAATTTAATTTAATTTTTGTGTTTCTTTGTATTAATTTTCTTCACGCAAAAAGATTTCAATATCAGAGACAATGCCGGTAATACACCGATACACATGGCAGTGGAATTCGATTCTTTCGATGCCTTGGACTATTTGCTATCAATGTAAGTATGGAATGCGGTCTAAGGGTGGCAGGAGTTTATTTGTATTTCAGACACCCACCGAATCATTAGCCAAATGCCATCAGAACCATTGTCAACATTGTCATCATCATCACCATTGCCATTGCCATAGTCATAGCCACAACCGACACTGCTGCAACTACCGCAGTAAACCGACCACTCTCTTTTCCTCAGCTATGAGGATTCTCCAACAAATGGTCATATTTCAGGAAAACTTCTTTAAAGTGGTTTTCGTTTACACTTTCTCATGATTCAATTTAAACGAGAGCGGAAAAATGTGGCAAACTGAACATTGTCACTGCAATTGCCCAGAGCACATTGCGCGTTTTTAGACAAAATACTCTCACTCTCTCTCTCTCAATCTGGACAAAATGACCTCAACTGAAAAGCAAAAATCATATCATCTCTTGATTTGCTTAAAGGCAAAGGCAACACGCTTCTACGAAACAACACATTGAACCTTCGCAACAAGACTTCTCATAATGTTTCATTACTTTAAGAACAAAAGAGAATTGTCGAAGAATATTTTTCTTTGGGATTAAATAAATTAGCAAATTTTCCCTGAAACTTCCTGAAAGTAAATTTTTGCCGTCGGACGTTTTTATATGTTTTCGTGTTAAAGACACGAATGAATTAAGAAGATTTTCTTTATTTCCGAAAAACACAAGGGGAAACATTTTTTTATTTATTTTGTTATTTATATTTATCACGTGCCTATATTAAATGTCTGAAAGATAATTCTTTTTATTTGTTTTACATGTAAAGCATTATTTATCTAACATTTGTAGCTATATTAAGTATCAACAGGTGTTAGGAAATATCACCCAAGAATAAATGACCCAAACAAATAATGGAAAACCTGTGAGGAAAGCTGAGAGAAGGGGGTGGGGACGACCACACGATACCCTACATTTTCTCTGGGTATGATACGTACATTTACGTACAATACATTTCTTACACATAGAAGACAGTTTGGTTGCCTCAACCGAATTATTAGCAAACCTAATTTTGGTAGTTCTGTCTTCTATCAAGCGATTCCATCAGGACAACCAACATTTTGGTTGTGGTCTACTTGTGCTTCCATGTTGACAACACTCATATTTGGTTGCGCCAACTACGAAATTGGTAGCTAAAATTATCTTTTGTATGTTGCCACAACCAACTATTTTTTAAAACTTGGTTGTTCTGAAAATTGGTCAGTCATACACTACGTACCTACAATTAGTTACAAACAGTTTCCATTAATTTTTATTTTATTTATTGAACAAAAAACCAAACAATTCATAACAAAATTAAAAATGTCATATTACAAAATCATCACTTTTATGAGATGTGGAAATATTTGACACAAATTTTAGTACACGAGAGTACAATGCATAACAATTCCTTTATGCAAATATCGCTTATTTTTTGATACATATTAGTGAAATACTAACATTTTTGAGGTACAATGCGGACTTTTTGAGCTATTTAGGGTGCCTAGACACGTTCAGATTGTATTGATATGTTCATAAAAGTTTTTCAGATTTACCTTGGCTACAATTATTAGTGAAAAATTACGAGCCCCCAAAAGTTATGCTGAAAAAAGTGAAAAAAAAAAGATATTTTTTTCCATAACATTTTAAAAAAAGGACTTGAAATAAAAAATGTTTCGCATAAAAAGTTAAGAAATTTGTGAAGAGCACAGTGGGTCAAAAACATTAAATATTGTATAGTGGACAAAAATGGTACAGTGGATAAAATGTGATTAAATATCGTATAGTGGGCGTTAAGGGTTAAGTAGAGTGGGGACAAATTTTAAATACGATACAGTGAGACAAAAAGGGTTAAATATGGCACAGTGGGGCAAAAAGGGGGGGTTAAGTATGACAAAGTGGTGACATTTTTAAATATGGTACAGTGAGACAAGTGTTAAATATGGTACAGTGAGACAAAAAGGGCTAAATATGGCACGGTGGGGCAAAAAGGGTTAACTATGGAGCAGTGTGGCAAAAATGTATTAACTATGATACATTGGGGCAAAAAGGATGAAATATAGTACAGTGTGGCAAAAATGGTTAACTATGGTACAGTTGGTCAAATCAGGGCTGTAGAGTCGGAGTCTTGGAGTCGGAGTCTGGGAAATTTGCCCGGAGTCCGGAGTCGAAAAATTATGGTCGACTCCGAGATGGATTGTGCAAAAAATGTCGGAAATAACATAAAATTTTAGAAACAGTTTAGATTTGTTCGAATTGGCCACCTTTGGCACGAATTATGGCCTTCAAACGGCCGGCAAAGCCATCACACGCTGCACGAAAGTGGCTCTGCGGTATTTTGGCCCATTCCCCGCGAAGCGCCGTCTTGAGATGATCGATACTTTTGTATTTTTTAGTGCGAACCTTACTCTCTAAAATGCCCCAGGCGCAAAAGTCCAACGGATTGAGATCCGGAGATCTTGGTGGCCATTGTGCGGTAGAAATGAAGCGAGGAACCTCCTTTTTAAGCCATTCTTGGTTGACGCGTGCTAAGTGCGACGGTGCTGAGTCCTGTTGGAATGTCCATGGTCAGCGGCCGAAATGTTTGTCTGCCCAGGGCTTCAATACTGTCTTTAGGACATTTTCCCGATAATATTCGGCATTTATTTTGACCCCATGGTCGATGAATACGAGCGGGGAGCGACCATCGGCCGTTACGGCGGCCAACACCATTACCATCGGCGGCGCATGAGTTCTGGTGGCCAATCGAAGGTGTAAATTTTCAGCTGACCTCTTTGGCAAGTAAACCCGATCATTTTGTTTGTTCACAAACTGCTCAATTTGGAATGGCTTCTCATCGGAGAAAACCAAATTCGGTAACTGGACACTTTCGTGCAAGCGAAGCAACTCCTTCGCTATTTCCAGTCTAACTTTTTTTTGTTCACATTTTCACATTTAAATGCTGGAGGGCTCTAACGATAGCGATAGATAGGTGTGTTTTCCACCCAAATATAAAGCATTCCATCACGAATAACTTTTTTTCTGAATGCAATAGATCAAAATGCTTTTCCAAGCTTGTAAACAATAAAATGAACTGTCACTGAAATAAATCTGTCAGCTATCAGACTAGCGGTTTAGAAATGATAGCAACCTGAAGTTGGTTGCAATACGTATCAGCCACCCTATATACGATATTATTACAAAACAAGTAAGGAAAGGTCGGGCGAAGCCAACTATATTATACTGTACAACACCTTGTTAGAGCAGAATAAGCTCAGATATTGTAAATACAAATATGAGATAATTACCTTATAAATCTGAATCTAAACAGAATTTTCTATAGAAACATTAATATATGGGGGCAATTTCGATCTAAACCGATTTTGAACAATTTCAATAGGGTTCCTCCCTGATGTGAAAGAGTCCTTATTGCCAAATTTTAGCAGGATCGTAGTGAAATTTCAACCTGTACTTAACGAACAACTTAAGATAGACAGACGGACAGCTAGTGATTCTGAGTAGAACGGTATATTTCAAGGTGGGTCTAGCTGCATTATTTTTTACAAATCTGGCAAAAAAAAAAACTAATTTATAACCCCCTGTAACATAGTGTGGTGTAGGGTATAATAACTAACGAATGAACTGGTTGCTTGAAGCGAAATAATTTCCAAAAATTGCGGTATATTAAAACAGAGGCAGTTATTGATGAAAATTGTATCACGATTTCATGTTGAAAGAATTGTCATATTAGTTGCAGTTTGAAAGTCAAGCATCAATAAATAAATAATACAATTTTATTAAATTACTGGTATTGAATACCAATTTTTATACCCTCACTTTAGTGTGACGAGGGTATATATCATTTGCTACGGAAAAAAGTGTAACACGTCGAAGGAGTGACCTAAGACCCCAAGTATGTTCGGAGGAAATCCGTTTTGGGTCATTTTAAGTCGAATGAGCAATGTCCGTCCGTCTGTCTGTCTGTCTGTCTGTCTGTCTGTCTGTCTGTCTGTGTGTCTGCTGGCTGGTGCGCACGATAACTCTCGAAAGGAGTAACCGATTGACCTCAAATTTGGTATGTGGTAATATTTTTTTCTATCTCCGGCTAAGTTCGAAGATGGGCCATATTGGTCCACTCCTTCTAGTACCTCCCCCACAAAGGGTTAACATTTTTTGAAATATTGATTCTTTAATAACTGCTATACTACTTATTCGAATCTTTTGAAATTTCACACATAGTATTAGCTTATTAGTCGCTATCAACTCGAGAAAAATGGGCGAAGTCGCCACGTCCCTTTTGGTACCTCCCACACAAATGCACCATTTTGCACCAAAAGTTAACAGCTTATAACATTAATAACAGTGTATAAAAATACTTGAAATTTTGTACAGTATTATGCTTTTATATTGCCTACAGTCCAGGGAAAAATGGGTGTTGTTGCCACGCCCCTTTTGGTACCTCCCACACAAAGGTACCTTTTTGCACCAAAAGTTAACAGCTTATAACATTAAAACCAGTGTATACAAATACTTGAAATTTTTTACAGTGTAATGTTTTTATAGTGTCTATAGCCCTGTGAAAAATGGGCGTTATTGCCACGCCCCTTTTTGTACCTCCCACACAAAAATTCCCAAATCATACCACAATTTAATGTCTCATAACGTTTATACCAGTGCACATAAATGCTTATAAGTCGGCACAGTGCAATGAATTTAAAGTATCTAATGTTCAGCGAAAAAAGGTGTATTATATAAACCCCTTCTGGTAACTCCCACACAAATTGACAGAATAATTCGAGTAATATTCAATATTACATTACTCACAAAGTGAGGGTATACCTTAGTCGGTTTACCCGACTGAAACTTTCTTACTTGTTTCTGTTTTTTTTTTAACAAAGCTATATCTTATATTCAAAAATATGAACTCACGTCTAAGAAGAAATATAATTTCAGAAATTGATGTTATTAACCTGCCGGAGTCGGAGTAGAATGATTTTAAAATTCGACTCCGGGAGTCGCAGTCGGAGTCGAGTAGTTTTGGCTCGACTACGCAGCCCTGTTAAGGGTTAAGTATGGTAGAGTGGTGAAATTTTTAAATATGGTGCAGTGAGACAAAAAGTGTTAAATTTTGGTACAGTGAGACAAAAAGGGTTAAATATGGAACAGTGGGACAAAAAGTGTTAAATGTGGTACAGTGAGACAAAAGGGGCTTAAATATGGCACAGTTGGACAAAAAGGTTTAAATATGTTACAGTGAGGCAAGGGTTTAATATTGCACAATGGGACAAAAAGGGATTAACCATAGTACAGCGGGGAAAAATAGTTAATAATGGTAAAGTGGGACAAAATGGGTTAAATATGGTACAGAGGGCCAAAAAGCGTACCTCGGAAACAGTGGGACAAAAATGTGTTAACTATGGTACAGTGGGACAAAAATGATTAAATATGGTACAACGTGAAAAAATTATTGACTATTGTACGGTGGGTCAAAATGGTTAAGTATGGTACAGTGGGGAAAATGGTTAAAAATAGTACAGTAGGACAAAAATGGTTAAATATGGTACTGTAGGACAAAAAGGTTTTAAATATGATTCTGTGGGCAGAAAGCGTTACACATTGGGCAAAAACATGGAACATCCTAGGATGCGGTGGACCAATCATCCGCCTATCCGAATTACAATCGATTTATGAAAGTTCTACAAGAGAAATCACAACATCACCCACTTCAACGATGACGACCCTTGGCACACGGAAAAGGACAAGAATAGGACAATGGAATGTGAGAACACTTAGTGACCCTACAAGGTTGGCCCAGCTAGAGGCTCAAATGGAAAAAATTCAAAATAGAGATATTGGGTATAAGTGAGATGCGTTGGCGTGGAAGTGGAGAATTTACAACATCTACTGGAAACGTAGTCCTGTACAGCGGGAAAGAAGACAGACGCGAAAGTGGCGTAGCCATCGTGATCTCAAAGAACACAAAGAAGGCGGTCAACTCATGGGAACCTATCAACGATCGCATAATAGTAGTTCGGTTTTGTAGTCAAATAAAGAAAATTGTAACCATTATCCAATGTTACGCCCCCACTGAAGATGCCGATGAAAACATCAAGGATGCCTTTTACGAACAACTAACTGCAACATTAAACAAAGTTTCTTTGCGCGATGTTTTAATCCTACCTGGGGACTTTAATGCCAAAATTGGTTCCAATAACACGAATGCGAGTAGTATAATGGGAACGCATGGCATGGGAACTAGGAATGACAACGGAGAACGGTTCGTTGGACTATGCCAGGCTTTTAATCTCGTTATCGGCGGTTCAATATTCCCCCACAAAGACATACATAAATATACGTGGACATCTCCAGATGGCAACACAAAAAACCAAATAGATCACATTTGCATCCGGCAACAATGGAGAACTTCACTGATGGATATACGTACCAAACGCGGCGCAGAAATAGATTCAGACCATGAACTCATAGTAGCCTCCATAAAACTAAATTTGAGTAGAAACTACAACCAACATTGTAGTCGGAAAACACTAAAGCGGTTTGCTCTGAACAAGCTTAGTGACGAAAGAAAACGTAATGAAGTATCAACCGTAATGAGAGATAGACTGATGGCCAACAACAACACATGGAAAGAAACATGTACTCAACTAAACAATATAGCGGAGGAAACCGTAGGATATGTAGACAATGATACCAGGAAAGTATGGATATCAGATAACACCTGGAGCCTTATTCGACAGAGGAACAATCTGAAACTACAGCTCCTCACAGACAGCAGATTAAAAGTACAATATAGTGCTATAGCTAAAGCAGTAAAAAGATCGGCTCGTACAGAATCGAATCTACTTCGATTCACTGGCCAGCGAAGCTGAAACTGCCGCTGGAACAAACAATATGCGCCAATTATACAATAATATTGGGCGACTCTCCAAGCAAAATTTTAATCACAGTAAAGCCGTGAAAGATGATAATGGACCACTATTAACTGCGGTAGAAGAACAAACCAGAAGATGGAAGGACCATTTTGAAAGAATCAGCAACATCGAAGATGACAATGACGAAAATCCTGCCCCCGCGGATCAACCATCGACACTACTCGGAAACATTAACATAGACCCCCCAATGTAGACAACCAATGTTTTATTCTTGACAACAGAAATTGTATCAATAGACCAACTATTATTATCGCAACGAATAATTGGTTACTACAACAGAAAAAATATTAATAAATAATCGTTTATTGGTTATCCCAATCATTTCCCAAGTTTAGAACAATTAAACGTATTTTGGGAAATACAACCGAAAGATTGGTTGCTGTTCTTTTGCTGATACATGACAAACAAAAAATAAAATTACTCGACATAAAAAAATCTTCAACATTTTGTTCAAGAATGGTATAGGTAATCAAAAATAATCTCGTGTGGATAATAATGTGTGGAATGCAGAATATATTGTGCAAAATGTTTTACATAAATAAAAAGTAAAAGCAACAATAATGAAATTGAAAGAACAGGGTTAAGCGATATTTTCTTAGGTTAGGTTAGGTTCGGTTGAAGAGAGGAGACGTTTAAACGTCTCATGTCCATGGACATACACTTAAGCCAGTGGTTCGGCCTGTTGTGCGCTCCTTATTTATGATCTTTTTATACCTCACGAGTTACTGAAAATCGGTACTAGACACGAATTTTCTCAGTATCTTCCAGTCATATTCTCTGATATGAGTCAAGTCTGGTAATATGTCGGACCCGAAATGTTGGGATCTTTCATGTGTGAAAGCCGGGCAGTGACACAGAAAATGTTCCATCGTTTCGATGTTTTCTCTGCATGCCCTGCATTCGTCGTTTCCTGCTAGTCCTATGCGATGAAGATGTGCTTGTAAGCTTGAGTGTCCCGTTAGAACACTCATCATCTTACTAATATCGAACCTGTTTAGTTTCAGAAGACTTCTTGTTTTCTTTTCATTTGGGTCACCCCACAGTATCTTTGCAGTTGCTCCTACTGTTGCGCTATTCCACACAGTTTTGTGAGCCATCTCTGCCCAGTGCTTCAACTCATCCTTCGTGGCTTCGAAAGGTTTCCAATTTTTCAAGTTTATTACTCGAAGTTCTCTGCCCTTTGAAGCCAAGTTGTTTGCCCGTTCATTTCCAATCACTCCGTTGTGTCCTGGTACCCAGCAAATACGCAATTCACCATGGGCTGAGTAATCATTTATCGTTCTTTTACAGTCCAACACAGTTCTGGATTTGACCCTTTCCGATGTTATTGCTTGAATCGCCATTTGGCTATCTGTGAAGATGTTGGCATATTTAGGCTTTGTCGTGTTACTGAGCCAGTTCACACACTCCGTGATTGCTCGAACTTCTGCTTGAAATACCGTGTTATGGTCAGGGAGGCGGAAGTGAAGTTCGACTTCTGGTTCATCAATAAAAAGTCCCAGACCCGTCCTTCCCCCTCGCTTGGACCCATCCGTGTAGCAGCTGGTTCCCACTGGCACATGGGCCAAAGTTCCATTTTCCCAGGAGCGTCTATATTTTGTGTTTTTTTTTTTTTTGTGTACTAAAATGTGTGTCAAATATTACCACATCTCATAATAGTGATGAATTTGTAATATGAGATTTTTAATTTTGTTATGAATTGTTTTGTTTTTTGTTCAATAAATAAAATAAAAATTAATGAAAACTGTTTTAATTAATTGTCGGTAGTATATGACTGACAAATTGTCAGAACAACCATTTTTTTTTAAAACAGTTGGTTGTGGCAACTACAGCAGATAATTTAAGCCACCATTTTCGTAGTTGGCGCAATCAAATATGATTGTTGTCAACATGGAAGCAGAAGTATACCACAACCAAAATATTGGTTGTCCTGATGGAATCGCATGATAGTAGACAGAACTACAAAATTCGGTTGGCAAATAATTCGGTTGAGGCAACCAAACTGTATTCTGTGTGTATATAAACTAATGGCACTTATCATAAATACTAGGCTACAATCTGTCGAGCAATCGTTACGCGATGAACAAGCTGGATTTCGACCGCACCGGAGCTGCGTGGACCAGGTCAATACACTCCGCATTATAATTGAACAATCCGTTGAGTGGCGCTCTCCTCTTTACCTAGTATTTGTAGATTTTCAAAAGGCATTCGATACTATCAAGCGCAGCGCAATATGGACATCACTGAAAAATAAAGGTGTTCCAACAAAAATAATAAATATGATCAAAGTGATGTACGACAACGCCACTGTACAAGTCCGTCACAGTGGAATGAACAGCGAACCATTTACCACTAACGCTGGTGTGAAACAGGGTTGTCCCTTATAACCCCTACTCTTCGCTGTCACACTAGATAATATCATGATGGAGATAAGCAGGAAAAAGATAGGAATAGTTTGGGGTCTGCACAATTACCTTGAAGACCTCGATTTTGCGGATGACATATGTCTCATGTCACATAGACGCTGCGATATGCAGAGCAAACTACAAGAGCTAGTTACTCTTTCAAAAGCCGTTGGCCTAGAAATAAATATCAAGAAAACCAAAGCGATGCGTATCCATAGTAACAACAGCAATTCATTTAAAGTAAATGACCAAGAAATCCAATATGTGGACACTTTCTGCTATCTTGGGTGTATGATGTCTGTGACTGGCGGTATCGAAGAAGATGTACACTATAAATTAGGCAAAGCCAGGTCCGCATTTGGAAGATTACAGCATATATGGCGTTCACCGCAAAAATCTCTCCAAACCAAGATACGCATTTTCAACGCCTGTGTAAAATCACCGTTACTATATGGAAGTGAAACATGGCTCACAACGGCCACAGTATTGAAGAAGATCCAGTCACAAATAAATAAATTCCTTCGTACTATATGTCACATTTTTTGGCCGAATACAATTTCAAACACTGAATTGTGGAACAAAACTAACGAGATTCCAATGAGAGTCCAAATAAGAAAAAGGAAATGGAAGTGGATTGGACATACGCTCCGAAAATCGCACGAAAGTATATGTAGAAAGGCACTAGAATGGAACCCGCAAGGCTGCAGACGACGCGGACGACCAAAGAGCACATGGCGTCGAACAACTCTAATGGAAATACGGAAACACGGAAACACGGAAACTTAACAAGTCATGGGATGAAATCAAGACTTTTTGTTATGATAGAAATACAGTTGAACTTCGATTAACCGTGATGCTCGGGACCGGGCTAATCACGGATAACCGAACATCACGGTTAAAAGAGGTAAAATTTTACATGTATAAATTTTATTATTTTTATTTATTTTTGACAAAAACATGTAAATCTGCGTCTATAAACAACTTATCTCTAGGAATACATACATTTATTTAAAAAAATCTTTTATGGAAGCCTGTCTTATGTTTTTAGCTTTTGATTGTTCTTCCAACAAATGAGTTTGTATGCGATATATTTGCATTTTATCTGGTTCTGAAATACTACTTGGACGATTAAAGTTTTCTAAAAAACCTAACAAAATACTACTAGCCTCTATTGCCTGAGCCAATGTAGGCGTTTCGTCCGCATTTCCTCCATCTGATTCCTCGGAATTTAAATCAAGCTCATCTTCTTGGCTTTGGATAACCATGTCTACGATTTCGTCTTCAGATATAATAGCAAACGGAGCGACATCAGAGTCGCACACCATCCACTTTTCGACAGCATCAATCGTACATCCAGACGGTATGGTTATATCTGTTTGTATCTCAACAAGGCTATTTGGAGCATCTTCATTATGATATAGTAAGTTATTCCAAACTCTTTTTAAAACTTGTGGAGTTACAGAGTCCCACGAAGCTGCGGCTGCCCACAAAGCTGTCTTAATATTCAAAGATTTAACGAACTCACGTCTGTCATTAGCACCAACAAGTTTTTGAACGATCAGTTTACGGTAGTGACATTTGAAGCTCCGAATTACTCCTTGATCCATAGGCTGAATCAAGGACGTGCAATTCGGTGGGAGATATTTTACTGCGCCGATGCGCCGTTGATGTTCCTTTGCTTCTGGTACAAAATTTTGATTAAACCACTCCAGAAATAGCTGTGGTGTTACCCAAGCTTTCTTATTAGATTTATAAATCACAGGAAGGTGTTCAACATTTTTTAAAGCTCTTGGATGGGCACTTTTTCCTATTATCATCAATTTACACTTGTGAGTTCCTGCAGCATTTGAACAAACTAGCACTGTGATTCTCTCCTTGGATTCCTTGTACCCTTCAATAGAATATTCATTACCACTAGCCAAAGAACTCTGAGGCAAACACCTCCAAAATAGACTGGTTTCGTCTGCATTGTAGATCTGTTCAGTTGTAAGTTGTTCGTTTTTAATGCACTCTGAATTCATGTTTAACTTCAAATGGAACATTTTTGCCTTTTCGACAATCATTTCGCCTGAAGTTCAGAAGCAAATTTCAGTTTATGTTCATACAATATCTCGATTTCAGATAACTTACCTGAAATTTGAGTTCCCTTAAATCTTTCTTGCCGAAACCATTCATATGTTGCGAAATCAACTTTTGGATTTTCGGATGTTTTTAGTGTATATCTGTGTTTAAGGCCAAGCATTGAATCAGTATCGGAGCAAAATTTTAAAATCCGATCTTTGTTTTTTATTAAATCGGATACAGTTTGAATGCCAACTCCATATTTTTCAGACAACATTTTAAAAGGTACTTTACGTTTTGAGTATTCATTAATCAGCTCCATTTTTTCTTTAATTGAAAGAACCTTTCTTGCTCTTTTCGCGGATTTAGTTTTTGACGGTGGCATGATGTAAGGAAAACACGTCTTGACAGATCAAATTTCACACTGATGAATGAATACATATGGAATTTGATATGAAAATTACACTTTCATGAAAAAGGGGAATTTTAATATGAGAGATGTGTGAGTATTATACGAAAAAAAAAACAAACAAGCAGTCATATGGACATGTGCATCACGGATAATAGAGGTAAATCACGGTTAATAGAGGTAAAAAATCAACCACTCAGCATCACGGTTAATAGATAATCACGGTTAATAGAGTCACGGTTAATCGAAGTTCAACTGTATGTGGAACAATCTTGTAGAAGCCCTATGTTCCCTAGAGGAATGAATAAATAAAAAAAAATTGTTTTGAGAAGTCCTTTTTTCAAATGATATGTTTTTAGTTAAAGTTTAAAATTATGGTGCAGAGTGGCTAAAAGGTGTTAAATAGGGCTGATTGTAGCAAAAAGGGTTAAAAATGGTAAAGGGTGGCAAAATGATTAAATGTGGTAAGTGGGGAAAAAAATGTGTTATATGTTCCAGATATGTATACAATTTCGTACTGTAGAAGAACAAGGGAATAATTAAATATTGAATTAAGTTGAGTAGTACAATGATTCATGGCCTGAGTGCGAAGGTTCTACACGGGGCAAAATCGCCTTTTTTGATATGTTTGAACCGAAAGAAAATATATTTGGAACACAAATTTTTAAATATTATATATTTCATAGCAAATAAATTTTATTTGAAAATCAGTAAAATATATTTGGAACGCATATATTAATATATTACAACAAATTGTGTTTGCAAACTAAATTTCTCAAATAAAATATGTGTTTAAATACAATTAAAATTATTATTTAGGATATTTTCCAAATATATTTTATTTAAAAAAGATTTCCAAAATTTTTGCTGACTTTTTCGAATTTCAGTTTTAATTTGTCCTTGGTTTCGAACCTCCCAGTTATGATACCATATGTAGCATTAACTTCTGTTTTAAATCAATCATTTCAAATTTGTGAGTATTCCAAGCCATCATTATTTGTCAGTCATCTAAGTTCTTTATTATACGATTTCAATTATTATTTATTATTTTTACGAACATTAAAAATTTCTAAAAATTTAACTTTGAATTACTGAAAAATTAGACACAATTTATGTATTTTATGAATACTTAAATGCAAATAAATATTTGTTTCAAAATAACAGTCACATTGGGATGTTAACAAATATTAATTGGAACAATATCTTCCCAAATACACAACTTTTGTGTGTACCAAATATTATATGTTTAGAGTGTAACCTAAACATATATATGTTTCAAGCCGAATATGTTTGGGACAATATACTACAGAAGCGATTTTTTTTCAGCGTGTATGTTAACCGTAAAGAGTTAAACGTGTCACAGATATGGGACATTAAGGGTAAAATACGGCCTAAGGATGCGAATATGGCTCTTAAAATATAAACTTTGATGTTCTCTAAATGCACACTTTTAGTGACACTGTTGGGGCACAAACTATTAAATGTTGTACAGTGGTGCAAAAATGGTTAATTATGACACATTGGTACAATGGAGAGAAACTGGTTAAATATGATCCCAATGGCAATTGTAAGTCTTGCAACTTAAACTAGGCATTCATTTTACCTTTTTATACCCTCCACCATAGGATGGGGGGTATATTCATTTTGTCACTCCGTTTGTAACACCTCTAAATATTGATCTGAGACCCCATAAAGTATATATATTCTTAATCGTCGTAAAATTCTAAGACGATTTAGCCATGTCCGTCTGTCCGCCCGTCCGTCCGTCTGTGGCAATCACGCTACAGTCCGCAATAATAGAGCAAGGTTGATCAAATTTGGTACAAATACTTCTTATAGTTGCAGGTTGTTTGGGATTGCAAATGGGCCATATCGGTCCATATTTAGATATAGCTCCCATATATAGCATGTAACTTGTTGTGATTCCTACTGTTCTCATCTATTATATTTTTGGTGTTTTCGGTTTTATTATACCCTACACCACACTGTGGTACAGGGTATTATAACTTTGTGCATTTGTTTGTAACACCCAAAAGAAGAAGAAATAGACCCATCCTTTATTATACCGATCGACTTAGAATCACTTTCTGAATTGATTTAGCTATGTCCGTCTGTCTGTGTGTCCGTCTGTCTGTCCGTCTGTGCATGTATTCTTGTAATCAAAGTACAGGTCGCAATTATGGTCCGATCTCGACGAAACTTTACACATATCTTTTTTTGGCCCAAGGACGATCCCTATTGAATTTGGTTAAAATCGGTTCAGATTTAGATATAGCCCCCATATATATGTTAGCCCCGATTTGACATGTAAGCGCTGTAAAAACTTTATTTTATATCCGATCAGTATGAAATTCGGCAGAAAGAGGTTTCCTATTATATGAATGAACACTGTTAAATTTGGAGGAAATCGGTTCAGATTTAGATATAGCCCCCATATATACGTTACCCCCGATTTGACATGTAAGCTCTGTAAAAATGTTAATTTATATCCGATCAGTGCGAAATTCGGCAAAGACAGGTTTCTTATTACATGAAGGAATACTGCTTAATTCGGAAAAAATCGGTTCAGATTTAGATATAGCCCCCCATATATATGTTAGCCCCGATTTGACATATAAGCGCTGTAAAAACTGTATTTTATATCCGATCAGTGCGAAATTTGGCAGAAAGAGGTTTCTTATTACATGAAGGAATACTGCCAAATTCGGAGAAAATCGGTTCGGATTTAGATATAGCCCCCATATATATGTTACCCCCGATTTGACATGTAAGCGCTGTAGAGACTGTATTTTATATCCTATCAGTACGAAATTCGACAGAAGGATGTCTTTTTACATGAATGAGTATTCAGGGAAGATCGGTTCAGATTTATATTAGAGCTCCATATATATGTTCCTCCTGATTTGGTATCAAACCGCTATAGAAGTTGTATTTTACTTCCGATCATTAAAATTTTGGAGAAAGATGTTTCTCAATTTAGGAACGAATATTGCTTAATTTAGCGATTATCGTTTCAGAATTAGATAATATGTTTCTACTCATTTACCAATTATTCCAAATTATTATGGCAATGACCCTTATCGTACTGTTAGGGAGGTGTAGGGTATTATATAGTCGGCCCCGCCCGACTTTCTGTCTTTCCTTACTGGTTTAAATTAAAACTTTTAAAGACACCGTGGGGCAAACATTGTTTTATATTGTACCAGGGTGTGAATGTAGCTATTGGAATATAAACTAGGGGAAAAAGACAAAATATTCCAAATAATAGTTTTTGTCATTTAGAGGCACAGAAGGGAAAAGAGATAAATATCGTACCTTGATGCCAGGGACATAAACAAAAAATTAATCGGAGATTTTCGTATTTTATTGTACACATAAATGTTTCCCCATATGGAATAGAAATTTGTTTTTACATATTCTACAGTACCCTAAACAGAAAATAAATAAATGATGGGGGCTGCTAAGCGCACCGGGTTAAAGCTAGTAAAACATAAACGGTAAAATTTCAGCAGGATCTGTGATACAGTATGGCTTCCAGAACGTAGTGAAGTCAAATCTGAAGGTACCATAGTTTGAGGGGGCTACATAAAATTTACCCGATATTTACAATTCTCAATACTGTTCGGAATGTTCCCCGGTGTGGTGTGGTCTAGGGTAAAATAGAATATACAAGACGTTGTACAATAAAACCGGTAAGATACAATTTTTGGCCATTTGATGTTATATTTTCAAGAAACCGTTTTTAAACTATATACAGGGTCTCCCATATTCGACGGACCCATCTGGCAACGCCATAACTTTTGACAGAGATGTCAGATCGCTTAATGACATACCGCGTTTGAAGCGTCAGTCCAAGCAGATTTTACCATGGAACAATACACGCCACGCGAAATAGTTGAAATTTACATTCAACAGAAGAAGTCAATTGTGAAAACTCAACGTGCTTTTAAAATATTAAAAAATGTGAGAAGTGCGCCTTCTAAGAACACCATTAAGCGTTTATACGAAAAATTTTCGACTGGTGAGGCTCTTTCTAATCCGAAGAGGCCAAATAAAAGTCGACCATGGCGATCGGCCGAGAATATCGCTGCCGTACGAGCCAGTGTTGAGAGGTCCCCAAGAACATCCCAAAAACGCCGTTCTCAGCAGTTGGGCATGGCTCGGTCCACTTTACAACGGATTATTCGCGTTGATTTGCATTTGTTCCCGTACAAAATTCAATTGACGCAAAGATTGTTGCCTGCGGACAAGCCTCGTCGATTGGAATGGGCCCAAAAAAAACATGGGTCCGTCGAATATGGGCAATCCTGTATACCCTATACCACATTGTGTATTATGTGGGTATTATAATATCATTATTGTACAGTGTATTATAAGTTTGTTTCATGGCAGATGTTTTTTGTAACACCTAGAAAGACTACTTCTAGACCCACCTTAAATTATACCGATAGACTCGATTTAACCATGTCTGTCCGTCCGTCCGCCCGTCTGTCCGTCTTATGTTGTTCGTCGAGTACAGTTCGCAATTTCACTCCAATCATGCTGCAATTTTGCAGTTGGGAGGCTTTCATACCTGGAAAAAACCCCCATTGAATTTGAAGAAAATCGGTTAAAATTTAGCTATATCCCCTATATATATTACGTCCTATTTGGCCCTTTAGCACTATAAAAGCTGAATTTTACATCCAATTATTTTAAAATTCAGCACGGTAAAGTTTCTTGAACCATTGGGCAACACTGCCGAATTTGATGAAAATCGGTTCAGATTTAGATATCGCTCCCATATATACGTTTCGTCCGATTTGGCCTTTTAGCCCTATAGAAGCTGTAGTTTACATTCAATCGTTTTGAAATTTAGCATGGTAGAGTTTCTTGACTCATGTACCAAGATTGCCGAATTTGAAGATAATCGATTCCGATTTAGATATAGCTCCCATATATATGTTTCGTCCGATTTGGCCCTTTAGCCCTATAGAAGCTGAATTTTACATCCAATTGTTTTGAAATTCAGCACGGTAGAGTTTCTTGACTCAAAATAAATTTTAGTTGAAGTATACTTTGGATATTTCACTGTTACTCGTATCCAATCTTACTAGAGGGGTGTAGGGTCATATACACAGAATGAAGCCGAGACAAAATTGGCGGCGGCGGCGGCTGTCAATGAAAATTATAGATCGGCAGCGACGGATATTCGGCTTAGCCGACATAAAATTGACACTAAGCGGCTCTTTGATAGCCACTTTTAAATTTTACGCAGTGTTCGTACCTTCTTGCCCATGAATGTTAATTTCAAGTATCATCCTTATTTCTTAAATAATGACATTTGAATTCAGAATTCAGTAGCAATAGTGTATGTATTTAACTTAAATCAGCTGAAATTTAAATTTAAATTTTTGAGTGAAATTCCCTATAATTTTAATAGAATGACCTCTACTGTTTTGAGTTTAAAACTTGATTGGTTTGAAGAAATTGATTGTAGATAATTTTGAATATTTAGAATTTTGAAAGCAATGTCCATAAAGAACATGTTAAATAGACTTAGCATTATTTATATTGGAGGTATTGATTTATATATTATGCAAATTTATAAATCTCTCCTTTGATTTTTTATATTTTTCTAATCCTTTTTGCTGGTTATTACAAAAATATTTTTTATCTCTATATACATAATCTAATAATAAAAAATCTAAATATTTCAAAATATAAAGTTTATCTTAAACAGTTTATTTCGGTCACTTTTCACGGAAATAAAAATATAAATTGCGATATCTCAGAATCAATCTAATTTTTTTTCCTTGTTTAAGATAAAAATCAGGGATGGTCCGTCTTAAACAGTGACGTATATGACATACATTTGAGACGTATTCGACATACGTATACAACGTCGTGAACCTAATGTCGGAAACTTGACTTTGTCACTAACAGTAAATAATTAGCAAATCAATAGAAACGAAAAAAATATTTATTTTGAACTTTCAAGATTATTTATTGGTTCAAATGAATTATTATTTGTTTGATGGGACATAGGAGACCAGCGTAACATTTTCAGAGAAACCGAATATACTTGATGTGACCTCGCGGCTTCGGGACGGCTTGAATACTTCGGGAACATATCTCTTGTTTTTTTTACTGTGCCTACAACGGATAACTTCCAAGTAGCCAGTTCCTTGGCTAACGGCAATGTTGTAAAAAATTATCCATTGTGACATTTCTTCCAGTGTTTTTGTACATGCCAACCAAATCCTTTACAATGCGCTCTCCTTGATTAGTGTCTCTTACATTGTTCACTTTACCAGTGTAGATTTGCCCTTGAAGTGGATAATACGTGTTTGAGTTGCACGCCCACCAGATTTTAATTCCATATTTTGCTGGCTTGGAAGGCATGTACTGCGTGAAACGTGTTCGACCCCGAAATCCGAATAATTGTTCGTCCACCGTAATTGATTCATGTGGTCGATAATGCGATCTCAAGTTGGTATTTACCATCTCGAAGACGTCTCTGATAGCCGCAGCCTTGTCTTCATTTTTACGAGCCGCTCTTGTAGCATGCCAGTCAAAGCGAATAAATCGTAAAATTTCGGAAAATCTATTCCGCGACATAGTTGCCCGATATAGTGGATATGCGTTTTTCTTCCAAAGCTCTGCTAGGGGCTCTTGACAAGACTTATGTGTGCCCATTATTAGCAAAATGCCAAAAAATGCTGATAATTCCTCGTCTGTAATTGGTTTCCAGATACGTTGTTGCTTGTCTGTATTCTCAGAATTCCATTTGTTGCACACATCCTCGGCTTTTTTGTTTGAAAATCTTCGAATTAAATCTCTAACAACGTCACTGAAAATGCAGTTGAACGTATCAGCCCTGGACATATTTTTAGTGATTGGATTAGGGCCCATATAATGTTTGTCGCGTATAATATTGACCGCACCTCGTCGATTTATTTTTGGCGCCTCCTTGTACCATTTCACGGAGTCTTTAGTCATGTAATACGACTTATCCCCGCATGACGATGTCGGTTTATCAGCATTCGATTCATCATTATCATCGTCATCACCCTCACTTTCATCGTTTACCTCAACATAGCAAGGTTCCTGTTCCACATCAGAATCTCCAGCCTCTCCACCTGGCACAAAATCCTCGTCTTCATCACCATCCCCAAACAAATTCTCAGTATCATCCAAATCTGATTCAGCGTCAATTAATTGAAGAAAATATGCTTCTCTCTCTTCGTGAGATAGCCTATGAAAACATACCTTACAATAGTTATTTTTACTTTGGAAAAAATTAAGTTTATAAATAAAAAACCTGGAAATAGCGCCTGCTGAAAGATATTCAAAATTTATTTCACGACTCATTTCGAAATAGTCCGCGACCACTTGTTAACGTTCTAACATTACAACTAATTGCAAATTATAGAGAAAATCGGCATGGCTGTTCATGCATTCAACATCATACGTACATATTTGAAATACCGTTAGAAAACGGTATAGAGGAAGAGTAAGAAATAAAGTTGCTGTTTTTGTGATCTACTTTGCAAAGCGAAAATCTGAAACCTCTCATAAGTTTAATAACAATTACGTTCTTTGCTTTATGAGACAATCCAGGTTCATCGTTCACAAGCAGATGAATATAAGTGCTGGGTCACCACGGTGGGTATTGGTAAACGATGTACATAAAAACCTTTGGTAAGGTGAGGGTTAAATATTTTATGTACCCATGTTGGTCAGCTTTGAGGCCCGGTAGCGCTTCCCCTTAATAGCGTAGGGGGCCCAAATTTAAATTTTATTTTTCTAACACCGTAAAACATCGTACAATTCTAAGACGATTTAGCCTTGTCCGTCTGTTGTAATCACGCTACAATCTATAATACTTGAGCTAGGTGGCTGCAATTTGGTACATATATAGGGTGATTGAAGTATAGATACTTTTTTCAATAGCCTTATTTAGACAGATCACGTGTGAGTCGTGTCATCTTATTTTTGTTAAGTATTGTTTGGAATTTCATCATGGAAAGTCTTACTCATGAACAACGATTACAACGTTTTGACAACAAATTGACAGATTAATTAGTGTAATGTTATCAAGGGTGATCCAAGTAGAGATACTTTTTTCAATAGCCTTTTTTTTGACAGATCACGTGTGAGTCGTGTCATCTTATTTTTGTTAAGTATTGTTTGGCATTTCATCGTGGAAAGACTTGCGCCTGAACAATGTTTACGCGTGTCATTCGTCAGTTACCAGAGTCATCGAAAATTGGACTGAACGGATGGACCATCTGAGACGTAGCCGCGGCCAACATTTGATAGACATAATCTTCAAAAAATAAATGCCAAAGAATGTTCTTTCAAATGATAATAAACATTCCCAATTCAATTTGAATTTTCTGTGTGTTTTTCTTTAAAAAAGTAGGGAACCTCGAAATGGATCACGCTATACTTCTTATATCTGCAGGTATGTTGGGATTGAAAATTGGCAATTTCGGTCCAATTTTACATGTAGCCTGCATATAAGTAAAGCTTGAAGAGAGTCTGGTTTATTTCGAATGACCAATGACTTCAAATAACCCCACAAGAAATAGTCTAATGGTGTTAAATCACAACTTCTTGGAGGCCATTCAATATCACAATTTCTCTAAATAATCGAATCTCCAAATTTTCGTCGCAACAATTTAATATATATGTGTGGCACGTAGCCACACTCGGTCAATGGCAAAAAAATAGCTCTTAACGAGAGCCATTGGTGTCAAGGTTGTAGGTAGACTGGAAAGTGGTTTTTTGGATTAAAAAAATGGACTTAGCATCATTTTCAAATGTGAACGGAAAGTTTATTTTTGATCTAGCTCCTGAACGGTACGTCGGATCGGGAATCGGTCAATGGCAAAAAGATAGCTCTTAACAAGAGCTAAAATATAAAATATAAATAACTGTAGGTCGTAGGTCAACTTTAAAGTGGTTTTTTTGCTGTTTTCACGTGAGTGTCATTATTAATATTTGTAATCCGCATAATTTCCTTTATACTTCAAATTTGTATACCCCCACTTTAATGTGACGGGGGTATATATCATTTGCTACGGACAAAAAGTGTAACATATCGAAGTAGTGACCTAAGACCCCATGTATGTTCGGCGGTAATCCGTTTTGAGCCATTTTAAGTCATCCGTCCGTCTGTTTGTCTGTCTGTCCGCCTGTCTGTCTGCACGATAACTCTCGAAGGGATGATGCTAAGTCCATTTTTTTTTAAGTCCAGTAGTAGTGTTTACAATTTCATCATGGAGAGATATACGCAAGAACAACCTTTACAAATTATTCAGTTTTATTATCAAAATAATCGTTCTTCAATTGCAACTTTTCGTGCGCAAAGACAATTTTTTTTTAAAATCCAGAAAAAACATTTTCCAGTCGACCTAAGACCTTGACACACATGAGCAATGTTTTAGCTCTCGTAAAGAGCTATCTTTTTGCCATTGACCGATTGTGGCTACGTGCCACACAGCAAATGAAACAATTGAATTGTTGCGAGAAAAGTTTGGAGATTCGATTATTTCAAGAAATTGTGATATTGAATGGCCCCCAACAAGTTGTGATTTAACACAATTAGACTATTTCTTGTGGGGTTATTTGAAGACTTTCGAAATAAACCAGACTCTCTTCCAGCTTTACAAGTCAATATTGAACGTGCCATTCATGACATACGACTTGATTTAGTGGAAAATGTGCTCGAAAATTGGGTTCATCGAATTCGTTCCTGCAGAAGAATCGTGGTGGCCATTTGAATGACGTCTTATTTAGAACTTAATTGTATCGATTGTACTTCACATTAAATAAAAAACTTTTGAATTTCCTTACAATAAGTGTGTTTTCTTTCAAAGAAATCATATCAGTCTATTGGAAAACCCTATATAAGTGCACATAAGCGCTTATAATTCGAATGCGTCTGCAATGTATTTAAAGTATCTACGAGGGCGGTTCGGAAACTTCTTAGCCTATCAATGAAAGAGAATAGTTAGTTTTTCAGAAATATTTTTATTTTTCAATATAATCTCCTGAAACTTCAATACACTTAGTCCAACGCTTATCTAGCAATTCTATCCCTTGATTAAAATAGTTTTCCTCAAGGTCTTCAAAATAGTGGTTTACAACTGTAATTGCATCTTCATTTGAGGTAAAACGCTTGCCAGCAAGGAATTTTTTTTAGATTTGGGAACAGGTAAAAGTCGCTGGGAGCTAAATCAGGAGAATAAGGTGGGTGGTCAAGCAACTCGTACTTTAATTCGTTGATTTTAGCCATTGTTAAAACACTCTTGTGCGCTGGTGCGTTGTCTTGATGAAAAATTATTTTTTTGTGTTGTAAGCCAGGACGTTTTTCTCGAATTTGTACATTTAATTGATCCAAAAGGTTGCAATAGTACTCTGAATTTATTATTTTACCCTTTTGCAGACAGTCAATCAATAAAATACCTTTGAAGTCCCAAAAAACCGTTGCCATAACCTTACCAGCCGATTGAATTGTTTTTGCCTTCTTTGGGGCACTTCCTCCAGCTTCAGTCCATTGTTTGGATTGTTCTTTTGTCTCTGGAGTATAGTGGAGGATCCATGTCTCATCAACAGTTATGAAACGACGCTTAAAATCCATTTTATTTCGCTTAAAACGATCCAAACAAGCTTGAGAAATGTTCATTCTTATGCGTTTTTGGTCGACTGTTAACAAGTGCGGCACCCATCTTGCAGAAAGCTTTTTCATCTGTAGTTCTTCATGCAAAATTAAATGGACTCGATCATTTGAGATGCCCATGATATTAGCCATTTCACGCACTTTTATTCGTCGATAATTTAATACCATATCATGCACTTTGGCTACAATTTCTGTTGTTGTTGCTGTTTTTGGACGTCCACTACGTGGTTCATCTTCAATGCTTGTACGACCACGTTTAAATCCAGCAACCCAATTTTTTACTATTGCATATGAAGGAGCACTTTCACCTAACACATTCACCATATCATTATGAATTTCTTGTCCCGATAGACCTTTATTATGTAAATATTTAATGACACCACGCATTTCTAATTTTTCCATTGTAAAAAAATCGCGGATGCGTCTTTTGTGAACACCTGTTTATATATGAAGAAGTTGCCAGATCGAAAAAAATTTAACATGTGTTTATAGCAGAGATGGAAGTTTCCAAAACACTTAACTTTTTTCTGTTTATACCGCGCTTTTTGTGCTAGGCTAAGAAGTTTCCGAACCGCCCTCGTACTGTTCTGCGAAAAATAAGATTACACTACGCAACAAAAAACATTTTTTTGTGTCCTAGACCTAAAAATTATTTTTTTGTATAGATTGTGGCATACTGTTATATAAAATCAAAACCAAAAATTTTTTTATTGACAATTTTTATTAAAAATGTTATTATCGTCGTAGGTACCCTTATCATTAGCCCTATAATTTCTCTTTCACTTAGAAACAAAAAATATATTTCTAACCAATTTTTTCATAATTTTTTAACAAATCATTAATCATTGTTTCATATTGCGGGCTTTTATTGGATTCAAGGCAATTTAAAACTACAAGCTTAAACGACCTCCATGCTGCAATTTCATCCGACATCAAATATGATTCGAAATTCACATCTTCCATCAGTTTCCTTATTTTAGGCCCATCAAAAAGTCCTTCTTCGATTTTTTGAAAAGAAAGACTTTTAAATAAACTTTTTAAATATGAGAGTGAATTGCCATCATTCCTTAAGGCTTTTAAAAAATGTTTGAAGAGCCCAACAAATTTTCCAGTCATGTTCATATTTTATGTATTTTATCAATTTAGCCATTGTTTCGTATAATTCCTTAGTGTTGACAGCATGAGCAATAGGAATCGACGGTCTCTGATTTCCGTTGTGTAAAAGTACTGCTTTCAAACCTTCTTAACTGCTGTCAACAAATAACCGCCATTCCTTTGAATTGTATGTTTGATTAAGTTCCTCGAACAATCCGGGAAAGTCCTTGCAAAAGCATCTGTTATCCACAGTTGTATAAAATTGTTTGTAAGGTATATCACGGACTCTATAATATAATATGTTAACATCTGGGGCCAAAATATTGTACTGCTTCATCCCAGATGCAAGTAGTTCTGCCTTATCTTTGGTCAGTTCCAAATCTCTCACTACATCAATGAATTGAAACTGAGTTAAAAGCGATGACTTCTGATTCAAACTTGAATCGCTCAGAGTTGAGTACTCAGTTGAACTTGATGGTGTTTCCGTTATTAGGCTGTTAGCTATACTTGGACACGTCCTACTCCAATCTATTAACATAGACAAAAATAGCAGTCCGTATCGTGAATGAATGGTTGTCTCCAAATCATTAGCATTCCAAATTCCACGTGAAGTCTAAAATTAAAACGTTTTATTCCACAAAACATTGTAATACATTAATTGTAAAGTACTTACCGCATGCTTCCACTATACCATCGAGTAAGATTTACATGGCACGAATTACACAAAATACTAGGTGTCCACGGTTCGTTCATATTTTTAAGCCAAAATATTGCACATTTATTTCTTCTATTATTTTACTAAACGCACGTCGATTTGCTACATCGACAGATGTAGCAGAAATTATTGGGATCATTTGCACATTGACAAGTTCTTTGTCGTTTACTCATACTTCGAAATATAACTTTATAATATTTTTCAGAAAATCGGGCGCTGAATTACACTGACATTGCATATCATGTTTTATGGATGATTACGAACAACCATAAAACCTCGTCCTCTCTATCTTTATATATAAAATCCTTTGTACGTTTGTTAGTAACGCATGATCTCCGAAACCATAAAAGCGAATGGGCTGAAAATTTAACAATATATTCAGTTTGGGGTCATTTGTGTTTTAGAATTATTTTCACCGCGATAAATTGCAGAGTGGTCAAGTTATTTGCAAAATTCGCATTTCCAGAGCGATTTTACTGAAATTTAATGTGTACGTGTGGTTTGTATGTATGTAGTTTGTATGTATGTCTCCGGTAGATGGCGCTGTAGTGGACATATGGTCAATATATTTTTTTTGATGATTTTTTCCTGAAACTCGGGTATGATTGGTATGATTTTTTAATGAAATATCAATGACTAACAAACCAATACATCCCAAACAGGACGGGCAGGACAACGTCTGCTGGGGTCAGCTAGTAATTTTATAATGTCTGACATCAATCCTCATAAAATAAAATGCAAGTGCAATGTCTCTTATGTATATGTCTCTCTCACATATGGCGAATTCAATATACGCAAAAACCTAATTTAAAAACGAAAAAATATGAAACAAGATTTTTTTGAATTTCCCTAACATTTACAAAATGGCTCATAACTTTTACATCTATCCATAGATTTTTTTCAAATAGACAGTGTTTTCTTCTTTAGCATGCTGGCTTTTTAAAAATGTAATAAAATAAATGAAATTGTTGATGGTTAGGCTTGAGGTCATGTATTAATTAAAAAACTGGTGGTTAAGTTTTTTTAAATTTTATTGTTTCCAATATTTCGAATGTCTTCGACAATCATCACCAGGGAACTTCACTTTAAAATACAAACTATAACAAATTATACAAAAATTAAAAACAATAATAAAAGCACAATAATTACATTTAAAACAAAACTATGGACTTCTTCTCTTCAGAGTTTACAATCAACTAAACAATTATTTTCTTCGTCTGATTTTTCAACTAGATTTCTATAAATTTGCGCACAATGGTCCGTATCAGTCTTATAATTCATTCGTTTGTCATTCGGTACATTTATAATATGTAGCATTTCTAGTGTATATCTCCTTTTGTAATGATTCTCCTGTGTCAATATGTCAACTTCCTTAAGATTTGGCTTGTGTCCCGTCAAAGTGCAATGTGCTGCAAGTGCCGTCTTTTGTTCAATGGGTTTATCAGTTGCGTTCTGATCAGACTTGTGTCCGGAAATCCTGGTCTTTAATTTTGATTTAGTCGTGCCAACATATAACTTCTGGCATATGTTGGTCTCGTCACCCTCACATTTAATCCTATAAACTACGTTCGATTTGTCCTCTTTTTTGAGTTTTGTTTTGGTGTTACTGAAGAAACTGTTCACTGTGTTGTACGTCCTTTGTGCTAACTGGAAATTGTCTTTATTGTAGATGTTAGAGTGGCAAAATCGTTCGGAAAAATTAGGAATATACGTCAATGGTTTATACATCTTTTCTATGTTTTCTTTCTGGCCTTCTTGATGTCGCTGCTTAACATATCTTATTAGTTCATCGATCGTTTTTGTCGGAAAATCATTCGTTTCTAAAATGTGTCTTATTTTATCTTCATTGATTTTATGAAACATTGGGTCACTAATACTAAGTACTCTGCTAATGAAGTTCGTCGCCGTGTTGATTTTTATTCGTCTAGGGTGCTTTGAGTAAAAGTTGATCAATCGTCCGGATGCTGTTTTCTTTTGATACCAGTCTAACTTTAAAATGTTGCCTTGTCTGAGTATAACTGTATCCAGGTATGGTAATTTGTAGTCTTCTTCTTGCTCCATTTGTATGAGTTTAGTATCGTCAGAGTATTTTCGACTTCTGCTCTCTTCACAATACAGAATATATCGTCCACATATTTAGTCAATCATTTTTTTTTTTTATTTTTTATTTTTGTATAGATGACTTAAGCAATTCCTCCATGACAATATCCGCAATTATCGGTGACGCTGGCGATCCCATCGGTAATCCTTTTCGCTGCTCGTACACCTTGTCCTCGTACATAAAATACCTGGTATCTTTTATGCAAAACGTCAAAATTTCAATAAATAAGTCCATAGGGATATTTGTGTTTTCTTAGATATGATTCCATTTCTCCTTTATCGTCTTAATCGCTAAGTTCACTGGTATACTGGGGAATAATAAGATTAGGTCAAATGATATTAATAATTCGTCATCTTCAATTTGTTGGTTGTTGATTCTCGATTTGAATTGTACGGCAATTGAACAAAAGACGGCACTTGCAGCACATTGCACTTTGACGGGACACAAACCAAATCTTAAGGAAGTTGACATATTGACACAGGAGAATCATTACAAAAGGAGATATACACTAGAAATGCTACATATTATAAATGTACCGAATGACAAACGAATGAATTATAAGACTGATACGGACCATTGTGCGCAAATTTATAGAAATCTAGTTGAAAAATACGGACGAAGAAAATAATTGTTGAGTTGATTGTAAACTCTGAAGAGAAGAAGTCCATAGTTTTTTAAATGTAATTATTGTGCTTTTATTGTTGTTTTTAATTTTTGTATAATTTGTTATTGTTTGTATTTTAAAGTGAAGTTCCCTGATGATGATTGTCGAAGACATTCGAAATATTGGAAACAATAAAATTTAAAAAAACTTAACCACCAGTTTTTTAATTAATACATGACCTCAAGCCTAACCATCAACAATTTCATTAAATAAAAAGGTCAACAATAATTAAAATTAAGATAAAATATATTTTTCGATTTTTTTTCTATTTTTTTATGGTTTTTTTTTGTACCAGAAAAAAACGTTTTTTATACTTTGGTCAGTTTGCCCGACTGAAATGTTCTTACTTGTTTTTTTTTAATATTCTGTTCGTGTTTAGGACACCATATTTCACCAGAAAGGGTTATGCACAGCTCTTGGACAAAAATGTTGTTGCGTAGTATTGTTTAAAAACGTTTATTATAATTACATACATAGTAGCGGTTTTAGTAACATTTATACTGACGACTTTGTTTGCTGTCTTTGCAATCCTGTTAATAAATGACACTTTTTCCTCAGAATTTCCAACAGCAATTATCGTTTGGAAAAAGAGGCGATAAATATCTAAGAAATTTCCAGAGTTATCTGGAAAATTGTTCAATATTTTATTAATTTACAGGCTTTTGTTTATCGCCACGCGTAAACCATTGTTCAGTTTTACTCAAACAGTTCTCTTCAGATATCCCATAGATTTCTAATGAATTACAAAGGTCATTCCAATGTCAATGTAATTGCCATCCACCCATTACTTCCATTTCAGTCATCTTAATTAACTGGGCAAAATTGCAATTTCATTATTTAAACGGCCCTTATCAAACCTGTTGCATTAATTAATGATTCCGTATATATTTTTCTCTTTTCTTCCTTTTTTTTTTGTAATGACGTGAAGACCTGTGAACACGAGCATTTTGAATGAAAAGAAACAGGCACCCGTCCACTTGGCCACGGAGCTGAACAAAGTGAAGGCGTTACGCGTTATGGGCAAGTATCGCAATACCATCGACATCCAACAGGGCGGCGAACATGGACGCACCGCACTGCACTTGGCGGCCATCTACGATCACGAGGAGTGTGCCAGAATTTTGGTATGCACAAGCAGGGTACATTATCTGGTTTTCTAATTGGTTTGCCTCTCTCACAATCACCACTTTTTCATTTGCCACAAATCAACAATTAACCCAACATAAAACATTCGTATATTTATTGCAACAACAAAAAAATTATCTAATGTTTATTATCAAACGTTCATCAATCATTTGTAATTATTCTGCATATGTATACTCGAATGCAATACACACCCCCATACACACACACACTCAAACCAATCCAAATGATTTAATTATTTGCAATTATTATTATTAGTTATCATTTACGGTAACAAAAAAATATGAATGAGCATTAATAAATGTTTTGAATGTTTTTTTGCGAAAATTGCGAGAGAAAAAAAACGACTGTGAAGTATGAAAAATCATGAGAATGTGTTAATTTCCTATTATATTTCTATATATGCATTTATACATTCATATTTTAATATACAATTCAAATTTTCTCTATTTGTGTATGTAAGTATGTTTGTCCATGTCTGTCGCTGTGCGTATTGTATGATTGTTTATTATCTTTATTTTCACTTTAACATTTTGTCGAGACTTTATTTTTTCATAACCTATTCGTTATTTTTAAACTAAACTAAAAAAAACAACACAAAAAATTGCACAAAATCATACCACATCATTTATCGACGAGTCCTCCCTGCCATAGCATGTAAACCGCAGGAAATGAATGAAAAAATAAAATCCGGTGACAGTTTCTCGATAACTAGTAAAGAGGTTTAGACAATTTCAGTAGTTGGCGAATCGATAGCGTGGTAAAATGTAATGTATTTTTTGCGGGAAATATTTTCGCCAGAGACACCAACTAAAAATTATTGAAGATTTGTACGACTTTTGACATATGATAAGTTGTCATTGCCTCTTTTCTGTTACATTTTTATCCCCTCACCTTAGAGCGGAGGTTATATATCATTTGCTACGAGCCAAAAGACGAAGGAGTAACCTGAGACCCTAAGTATGTTCGGCGGATATCCGTTTTGGGTCATTTTAAGTCGAATGAGCAATGTCCGCCCGTCCGTCTGTCTGTCTGCTGGCTGGTGCGCACGATAACTCTCGAAAGGAGTAACCGATTGACTTCAAATTTGGTATGTGGTGATATTTTTCTATCTCCGGCTAAGTTTGAAGATAGGCCATATTGGTCCACTCCTTCTGGTACCTCCCACACAAGGGGTTAACATTTAGTGAAATATTGATAATTTAATAACTTCTACACTACTCATTGGAATGCTCTGAAAATCTACACATAGTATTAGATTATTTGTCACTATTACCTCGAGAAAAATGGGCGAAGTTTCCACGCCCCTTTTGGTACCTCCCACACAAATGTACCATTTTGTACCAAAAGTTACAAGCATATAACTTTAATACCAGTGCATACAAATACTTGAAATACTGTACAGTGTAATGCTTTTATAGTACCTAGTGTCCAAAGAAAAATGGGTGTTATTGCCCCTCCCTTTTTGGTACCTCCCACACAAATGAACCTTTTTATAAAAAAAAGTTAACAGCTTTTACCTTTAATACCAGTGCATACAAATATAGGGTGATCTAAGTAGAGATACTTTTTTCAATAGCCTTTTTTTGACAGATCACGTGTGAGTCGTGTCATGCTGTCATGTTATTTTTGTTAAGTATTGTTTGGCATTTCATCACGGAAAGACTTACGTCTGAACAACGTTTACAAATTATTCAGTTTTATTATCAAAATAATCGTTCGCCAATTGCGCTAAGTCCATTTTTTATACCCTCACTTTAGTGTGACGAGGGTATATATCATTTGCTACGGAAACAAGTGTAACACATCGAAGGAGTGACCTAAGACCCCAAGTATGTTCGGAGGAAATCCGTTTTGGGTCATTTTAAGTCGAATGAGCAATGTCCGTCCGTCTGTCTGTCTGTCTGTCTGTGTGTCTGCTGGCTGGTGCGCACGATAACTCTCGAAAGGAGTAACCGATATACTTCAAATTTGGTATGTGGTAATATGTTTTTCTATCTCCGGCTAAGTTCGAAGATGGGCCATATTGGTCCACTCCTTCTAGTACCTCCCCCACAAAGGGTTAAAATGTTGTGAAATATTGATTCTTTAATAACTGCTATACTACTTATTCGAATCATTTGAAATTCCACACATAGCATTAGCTTATTAGTCTCTATCAACTCGAGAAAAATGGGCGAAGTCGCCACGTCCCTTTTGGTACCTCCCACACAAATGCACCATTTTTCACCAAAAGTTAACAGCTTATAACATTAATAACAGTGTATAAAAATACTTGAAATTTTGTACAGTATTATGCTTTTATATTGCTACAGTCCAGGGAAAAATGGGTGTTGTTGCCAAGCCCCTTTTGGTACCTCCCACACAAAGGTACCTTTTTGCACCAAAAGTTAACAGCTTATAACATTAGAACCAGTGTATAAAAATACTTGAAATTTTGTACAGTGTAATGTTTTTATAGTGTCTATAGCCCTGTGAAAAATGGGCGTTATTGCCTCGCCCCTTTTTGTACCTCCCACACAAAATGCCCAAATCATACCACAATTTAATGTCTCATAACGTTTATACCAGTGCACATAAATGCTTATAAGTCGGCACAGTGCAATGAATTTAAAGTATCTAATGTTCAGCGAAAAAACAGGTGTATTTGATAAACCCCTTCTGGTACCTCCCACACAAATTGACAGATTAATTCGAGTAATATTCAATATTACATTACTCACAAAGTGAGGGTATACCTTAGTCGGATTACCCGACTGAAACTTTCTTACTTGTTTTAAATCCAAAAAAAAACACTTTCCAATCGACCCACGACCTTGACACCCATGAGCAATATTTTAGCTCTCGTTAAGAGCTATCTTTTTGCCATTGACCGATTCCCGATCCAACGTACCGGAATCATCGGTCCATATTTCTTCAAAAATGATGCCGGTGAGAACGTAACAGTCAATGGCGGCCGTTATCGTGCCATATAACTGACTATTGATGCCTGAAATTGAAGCTCGTGATCTCGGCGACATTTGGTTTCAACAAGACGGCTCCACTTCCCACACATCGCATCAATCAATGGATTTATTGAGAGAACACTTCGGGGAGCATATAATTTCACGTTTTGGGCCGGTCGATTGGCCACCAAGATCATGTGATATCACACCGTTAGACTTTTTCCTGTGGGGATATGTAAAGTCTAAAGTTTATGCGGACAAACCCGCTTCGATTCAGGCCTTGGAGCAAAACATCACGCGGGTCATTCGCCAGTTACCAGTCGAAATGCTCGAACGAGTCATCGAACGAGTGGACTCAACGGATGGACCATCTGAGACGTAGCCGCGGCCAACATTTGATAGACATAATCTTCAAATAATAAATACCAAAGAATGTTCTTTCAAATGATAATAAACATTCCCCATTCAATTTGAATTTTCTGTGTTTTTATACCCTACACCACACTGTGGTACAGGGTATTATAACTTAGTGCATTTGTTTGTAACACCCAAAACGAGAGAAAATAGACCCATCGTTTATTATACCGATCGACTTAGAATCACTTTCTGAGTGGATTTAGCTATGTCCGTCTGTCCGTCTGTCTGTCTGTCCGTCTGTGCATGTATTCTTGTAATCAAAGTACAGGTCGCAATTATGGTCCGATCTCGACGAATCCTTTACACATATCATTTGTTTGGCCCAAGGACGATCCCTATTGAATTTGGTTAAAATCGGTTCAGATTTAGATATAGCCCCCATATATATGTAACCCCCGATTTGACATCTAAGCGCTGTAGACACTGTATTTTATATCTGATCAGTGCGAAATTCCGCAGGAAGAGGTCTCTTATTACATGAAGGAATACTGCCAAATTTGGAGAAAATCACTTCAAATTTAGATATAGCCCCCATATATATGTTAGCCCCGATTTGACATGTAAGCGCTGTAGAAACTTTATTTTATATCCGATTAGTATGAAATTCGGCGGAAAGAGGTTTCTTATTACGTGAAGGAATACTGCCAAATTTGGAGAGAATCAGTTCAGATTTAGATATAGCCCCCATATATATGTTACCCCCGATTTGATATGTAAGCGCTGTAAAAACTGCATTTTATATCCGATTAGTATGAAATTCGGCAGAAAAAGGTTTCCTATTATATGAATGAACACTTTTAAATTTGGAAGAAATCGGTTCAGATTTAGATATAGCCCCCATATATAAGTTACCCCGATTTGACATGTAAGCCCTGTAAAAATGTTATTTTATATCCGATCAGGGACTGTATTTTATATCCGATTAGAACAAAATTCGACAGAAAGAGGTCTGTTTACATGAATGAGTATTCAGAGAAATCGGTTCAGATTTATATATAACCTCCATATATATGTTCCTCCTGATTTGGTATCAAAGCGCTATATAAGTTGTACTTTACTTCCGATCATTTAAATTTTCCAGAAAGATGTTTCTCAATTTAGGAACGAATATTGCTAAATTTAGCGATTATCGGATTAGAATTAGATAATATGTTCCTACCCATTTACCAATTATTCCAAATAATTATCGCAATGACCCTTATCGCATTGTTAGGAAGGTGTAGGGTATTATATAGTCGGCCCCGTCCGACTTTCTGCCTTTTCTTACTGGTTTCTTCTTTAAAAAAGTAGCGAACCTCAAAATGGATCACGCAATATAAGATATGGCTATTTTTTTCAAATCTTTTATGGCGATTTGAAAAAAAATTGTTTTTGTTTTTTACTAAATTTTCAATTTCTCTTGAATGCTGAACAGATTTTTACAAAGTTTAAGTCGTGTGAACAAGAAAATAACGGCCCATTAAAAATTCTGACCCAGCTGTGACATTCACTAGTCTCGCTAAGGCCATGTCTATACAAAGGAGCATTTAGAAATCCAATATAAAGGCCAAAGCCAAAATGAGGATTCTACGAAACGAAACGAATATCAGATATGAACCCAAAAGTTGGTCTGTCCTGGAAGCTATTATCCAATTTGACTTGCCACCTACATATACGTACTCGCACAAAAGCGTCTTGCGTTCGAAGGCAGTCGTACTTCCGAGCCCCTCAAGCATGCGAGCTAAAGCACGAGCACTACTTGCCGCGAAATTACCTCAGAATACCCAGCTGAGTGTAATATTAATTACTAGTAATTTTTACGCCTTGAAGTCAGGAATCGAGGGTAATTTCAAAATCATTATATTTGCAAAAGTTAGTCCCACAATTCCCAAAATAAATTCTATACTGTCGTTCTGGTTACTGTTTTGTATCAAAACTACTATCCAATAGGACTAAGTTTGCTACAAGTTTCATCCCGATAAGAAGACATCGGTATTAAAAATAAACTCACTTGACATGAAATCCCCCATATCGATCATTCCATATCAAACCGACCGATTTTCGTAAAAAAATACGATGATGAGTCCAATGTTTAAAATTTTTCTTAGACATACTCTACGGTTAACAATATTTTATACGTACTTTAAAAAAAAAAATTTTCCCAAATATATGACCAAGTGAAAATTGCGAAAATCAAGAAAAATGTGTCGAGGTAGGAACATTGAAAATGTTGTAGTGAGAAAACACGTGGGCAGAATTCAAGGAGTGGGGACCTTTTTAAAGTTGTTTGCAAGTGTTTTTCGCCGACGGTCTTAGCCACTGACCGCTACTGACCAAATATAAATATTTTTTTAATTTTTCTTCTTTTTTGTGCTTTTCACTATGAAAACACCAAACTAAAAATTCAGAAGAAATTTTAGGCATATTCCTTCATCGATTCTAAACAAACCCCGAAAATTTCAGCGTGGAAAAATAACGGGTTATATTTTTAAAAAAACATTTACGAAATGTAGTCGCCCGACACATTATTTTTTATGTCTTGGTTCTTTTTGTATGTTAGATACTAAAACGGGTGTGGCAATATATCTCAATTTTTAACAGGTCTGTAGGAATTTTAAAAACTATACACTGTGCAAACATTTTGAGTATTATAGACATTGGTATTCACGATATAAGCTGTTAAATTTGTGTACAGAATGTTACGTTTGTGTGGGAGGTAGCAAAAGGGGCTTGATAGTAACGCCCATTTTTCGACAGACTGTAGGTACTATAAAAACATAACACTGTACAAAATTGTAAGTATTGGTAGGCACTAGTATTAAAGATAAAAGCTGGAAACTTTTCGTACAAATGGTGCTTTGTGTGGGAGGTACCAAAAGGGGCATGACTATAACGCCCATTTTTCTCTGGATTATAGGTACTATGAAACCATTACACTATACAAAATTTCAAGTCTTTGTATTCACTGGTATTAAAGTTAAAAGCTGTAAACTTTTCGTACAAAATGGTACATTTTTGTGGGAGGTACCAAAATGGGAGTATATAATATACGATATATTAAAAAATCCGTTGAATTGCCATAAAAGTGTATTGTGGGCACATATAGTGATTTTTTACAACGTATCTTTTTGTCGAATACATCACCTAAAAATCCATCGATTTCAACTATGTACTTTTGATATATAGTTATTTTTGGAGGGAGATTATCAGGGGTAAGGGGATCAGCGGGGATGGCGGGTGTTTTGGAGGAAATACTTCCTGAAGTGTCTCCCTTATTTTGTTCTTTGGCGTAGAACACCTATTCCGAAGCACCAAGCCACAAGTACAGTGGCTAGCAGCGAAATATTTTTTTTAATTTAAACCAGTAAGGAAAGGCTAAAGTCGGGCGGGGCCGACTATATAATACCCTACACCACTCTCGTAATATTGAATAACTCTGATATATACATTTTGTAATTCATGTATAAATTGTTTACATAAATTTACTTTTGGGACATTTTATACTTAAATAATACCCTGTACCACAGTGTGGTGTAGGGTATAAAAACGATTGGATCTAAATAGCCAAATCGGATGAAACATATATATGGGAGCTATAGCTAAATCTTTCGGCAATGTTGGTTCATGGATCAAGAAACTCTACCATTCTAAATTTCAAAACGATTGGATGTAAAATATAGCTTCTATAGAACTAAAGGGCCAAATCGGACGAAGCATATATATGGGAGCTATAGCTAAATCTTAACCGATTTTCTTCAAATTCGGTAGTGTTGATTCATGGATCAATAAACTCTACCATTCTAAATTTCAAAACAAATGGATGTGAAATACAGCTTCTATAGAACTAAAGGGCCAAATCGGACGAAACATATATATGGGAGCTATAGCTTAATCTCAACCGATTTTCTTCAAATTCTGTAGTGTTGGTCCATGGATCAAGAAACTCTACCATTCTAAATTTCAAAATGATTGGATGTAAAATACAGCTTCTTCAGGACTAAAGAGCAAAATCGGACGAAACATATATATGGGATCTATAGCTAAATCTTAACCGATTTTCTTCATATTCGGCAATGTTGGTTCATGGATCAAGAAACTCTACCATTCTAAATTTCAAAACGATTGGATGTAAAATACAGCTTCTTCAGGACTAAAGAGCAAAATCGGACGAAACATATATATGGGAGCTATAGCTTAATCTCAACCGATTTTCTTCAAATTCGGTAGTGTTGGTTCATGGATCAAGAAACTCTACCATTCTAAATTTCAGAATGATTGGATGTAAAATACAGCTTCTACAGGACTAAAGGGCCAAATCGGACGAAACATATATATGGGACCTATAGCTAAATCTTAACCGATTTTCTTCAAATTCGGTAGTGTTGGTTCATGGATCAATAAACTCTACCATTCTAAATTTCAAAACGATTGGATGTAAAATACAGCTTCTATAGAACTAAAGGGCCAAATCGGACGAAACATATATATGGGAGCTATAGCTAAATCTTAACCGATTTTCTTCAAATTCCGCAAAGTTGGTTCATGGATCAAGAAACTCTACCATTCTAAATTTCAAAACGATTGGATGTAAAATACAGCTTTTATAGGACTAAATGGCCAAATCAGACGAAACATATATATGGGAGCTATAGCTAAATCTTAACCGATTTTCTTCAAATTCGGTAGTGTTGGTTCATGGATCAAGAAACTCTACCATTCTAAATTTCAAAACGATCGGATGTAAAATACAGCTTCTATAGGACTAAAGGGCCAAATCGGACGAAACGTATATATGGGAGCTATAGCTAAATCTTAACCGATTTTCTTCAAATTCGGCAATGTTGGTTCATGGATCAAAAACTCTACCATTCTAAATTTCAAATCGATTGAATGTAAAATACAGCTTGTATAGGACTAAAGGGCCAAATCGGACGAAAGATATATATGGGAGCTATATCTAAATCTGAACCGATTTCAACCAAATTCAATAGTGATCTTAACAGCTGCGAAATACTCTAAACTGCAAAATTTCAGAACGATCGGAGTGAAATTGCGACCTGTAGTCGACGAACAACTTTACATGGACAGACGGACGGACGGACAGACATCGTTAAATCGACTCAGCTAGTGATTCTGAGTCGATCGGTATACTTTAAGGTGGGTCTATCTGTGTTATTTTCAGGTGTTACAAACATCTGCCATGAAACAAACTTATAATACCCTGTACCACAGAGTGGTGTAGGGTATAAAAATTAAAAAAAATGTATAAATAATTTAAGGCCCACTTCCATTCAAAGCTTATAAGTAAGAGAATTAATAGAAGTTTAAAATATAAAAAATTCGCAAAAATCGGAGAGTACTAACAATTTCAAAAATTAAATTAGAATTGTAAAACTTAAAAATCGCACACAAAAAAAAGTTAATATTTTTTCTACATTTTTTTTCTGAAAAGTACCGAAAAATACCAATATTCCAAAAAAAAAAAAAGATTTTTCAAATCGGACCATATATTAAGAAAACCCGATACACAGAGTGATATCCTAACGATTTTTTAAATATATGAATATAACTTCTGAACGAGTTATCGGAAAAATCTCAAAAAAAAATCCCACAAAGCGTTTCCTCAGGTGTACTAAAAAATATAAAAAAAATGGGAAAAGTCAAAACCAACATTTTTTGAAACCGTCGATTTGTCGTGGAATTCCTCATATACATATAACAGTCAATCAGACAAATCCCGAAATAAATTAGAAAATCCTCAAAAATGAGATTTTTGATTTTTAACCTGTATCCGATATAATCAAAGCAGGACACCAAATTCCCTTTGTAGTTAATTTAGCAACGCCTTACCACATATACAAATTTTAAGTTTTAATTCTTTTTAATTATGGCATAGTTTTGAAATATGCGTCGTAAAAAAAGTGTAGGTTGGAGAAGCATGGCAACAACACTAGTGATAACTTTTGATCTGAAAATGGTGACAAATTTATAGCTGGGATTATTTTAATGCATTTTTTGTAAGTCGTATATTTAGGAAAATCACTCAAATTAATTTTTCATTGCCTGAATAATGTTTTTTGAATGTTAAATTTGCACATTATTGATTTTTTTGCAAAATATAAAAACAACTTACAATATATTGTATCGTCGTTATTGCATTTTAATTGATAACTTAACTATATTTTCTTATATACTTTTAGAATTCTATATTCTATTTAAATTCAAGGTGTGTTCAAAAAGTAAGGTTACTTTTTTGTTTTCATTCAGAACATTTTTTTATTCATCAATATAAATTTGGTTCACTTTAAAGTAATCCTCCTGGGATTTAATAGACTTTTGCAATCCTAGAAGCTTATCTACGAGGGCATATGCAATCCTTGAAGCATACAGGGTGGCTGATATGTAATGCAACAAAGTAAAGAGCTATATTTTTTTAATTTTTTTTAAATTTTATTGTTCAAAAGCAAAAAATGTCGGAAATAACATAAAATTTTAGAAACAGTTTAGATTTGTTCGTTGCAATACATATCAGCCACCCTGTATATATAAAATACGCTTGAGCTTTCCTGGCTATGCGTTTTTATCTCCTCAGTCTTAGAAAAATCTCAGTTATTTTTTGAATGGGTCATTTTAGTTTTGGGAAGAAGTTACAGAGGGCCAAATCAGGTGAATATGGTGGCTGACAAATAATTGCTGTTTTATTTGCGATGGCTTTCTTTTCTTAAATAACAAAAAAAATCGCCAATCACACCCAAACACCTCTAACCTTTATATCTCTCAAAAACGAAATAAAATTGCTAAAATAGCTCATAATTTTAGGGACATTTGGGCCAATGCAACAAAAAATGTACCTAGCTCATGGAATTTGAAGAGTCTCGTTATTTTTTGAACATACCTCGTACTACGAGATTTTTTAAAAACATTTCCATTAAAAAACTCTGAAATTTAATATATTTTATTAGTTACATATTTAAATGTTCACAACACAATACATTTTTATTCGAATTATTTTTTAAATCACGCTCTCTGTGTAATATATGTATGTGTGTTTTGTATGGTGTTAACTATATATTTAAGTATAATTTGTTGTATTTATTTTTTTTCTTTTCCGTTCAATGGCAACTCATTTATAGATAACTGAATTTGATGCATGTCCACGTAGACCCTGCAACAATGGTTACTATCCTATACACGAGGCGGCCAAAAATGCCAGCTCGAAAACCATGGATGTGTTCTTTCAGGCAAGTATCAACCAACCACAAACACAAACGAACTCACGTAGTTCGCTAAAAAATATAAATAAACCAAATTCCAAAGAACAAAGAACAAATATCTTTTGACACTCGATTGTATTTTTTTACGGTGAACCTGTCTGTCTTTCCGGGGTTTTTCCAAAATGATAGATGTGTTACATTTTTTTTGCATTTGTAAGTACTTACATGTCGACATACTTGTATGTGTCTATGTACGTATATACATTGAAAAAAATATAGATATTAAAGACATCGACATTGAACCGAATACAATAAATGAATAAAATAAGATATATTTCATATTTAACAGAAAAAAAATTATGGACTATTAGAATCGAACAGAATATTAAGAAAATTATTCTCACATTAAACATGAAATGTACTTAGGTTTAATGTGTACAATTAGACAGATTCTTTTAATTCTAAAAGATTTTGTGCCAAAGATGTCCTAGTTTTTGATATAAGTTCATAGATTTCATACTTGAAATTAAGACAATTTCCTTAGTATAATATCATGTTTTTTCTCAGTACACGTTGGCGAAAAATTTTCTAACTATGACAATTTGTTTTCTCAGTGTATTATCAACCGAATTCATAGTCAATGTCTTTAATATTAGTAAACATACTTTTCTGTGTAGGTTGATCTGTAATATTTAAAATATCTAGTCAGTATTTTTGCACGTACATATGTGTGTGTAATGCATAAAAACATAAAAAAATTTATGCAAATTGGCATTGACACCCGAAATGAAAAACAAAACGCAAAAAAATAAATCGAAAAACAAATACAAATTCCAGAATATTTCTCTAAGATATTCATGAAAACTTCACTTTGATAAGGATATCATTTCAAACAAATTTAATAAAGGTTGTCCCAAATAAAGAGCACGAGTTAAATAAGAATTTACCAAATTATATATGTATCTCAATCTATAGGCATTGTATATCAGATATACAATTTCAATGAACAAAACAAATAAAGCGAAAAAGTGTTATATGTATGGAAGGTCCATCCCTAGTGGTTTCCCTTTGGATCATGAAGTCAATTGGCTGTGATTTAACCCCACCCAAACTTTTCTCTTTAAATGTCTAAAGACTAAAATAGTTCTATCTCATTTGTTCTTCAATCCGTTTATCCAAGAGTACAAATATTGGCTATTCAATTTTAACTTTATTGAAGATTCATCTCAGTTCCATTATACTAGTTAATAAAAATAAATATGTCCTGTAAATTCAACACTGTCACACAGTGGGGGATTTTTGAACAAAAACCAGCCAGCCCATTGCAATGAAACTTCACACAAACGAAGAAGAGCTTATGTTGGACAAGGACAGAGCTGCAGAAACTCAAAAAAGCTTTTAAATTCTTAAAAGCCTGCGAATCTATTCTATCAATCACAATCAACGAGGCACTCTTTTATTTCCATGACAAAGTTTTCGATATATGAGCTTTTACAAATTTAAAATTTTCCCGTAACTGATATAGTCTTTTGGTAATTGTTTTCGACATATGAGCTTTTAAAAATTAAAATTTTCCTCCAAAATATGTGCCGAATTTCTTCATTATTTTTTTTTTGCTTAGGCATTTTGTTTACAAAAAATTGTCAAATCAATTTAATTAAAAAAAATCAACTCAAATTAATTTAAAAAAAAAATTTCAAATCAATGTTCCCAAAAAAAATGTCAAACAATTTTTATGCAAATAAGTTCAATCAATTTTTATACAAAAAAAATTGTCAAGCAAAAAATTTTATACAAACCACAAAATCTATACAAAAAAACTTTTTAAAAAAATTATTTTTATAGAAAAAAATGTTTATCACTTAAAAAAAAAATTAAATAAATTTGAACCGAAAACAAGTTTTCAATAATTTTTAACAAAAAATTTTTTTAAAAAAAATTTTTCATTAAATGTTGTATACAAAAAATGTTAAAAGCAATTTTTTATAGAAAACATTTTTCTAAAATTCTTTTATAGAAAACATTTTTCTAAAATTCTTTTATAAAAAAAATTGTATACCAAAAAAATTGTTAAAGCTATTTTATAGAAAAAATTGTCAAAGCAATTTTTTATAGAAAAAATAGTCCAGCAAATTTTTAAAGAAAAAATAGTCTAAGGGATTTTTGTAGAAGAAATAGGCGAAGCAATTTTTTAAAAGAAAAAATTGGTAAAGAATTTTTTTTAATAATAGTCAGCATTTTTTTATATGAAAAAATTATCAAAACAATTTTTATAGGAAAAAATTGTCAAAGCAAATATTTTATAGGAAAAAAAATGCCAAAGCATTTTTTTTAGAAAAAATTGTCAAGCATTATTTTATAGGAAAATATTGCCAACGCAATTTTTTATAGGAAAGAAATGAACCGAAAACAAGTTTTCCATAATTTTTAACAAAACAATTTTTTATACAAAAATTTTTCATTAAATGTTGTATACAAACAATGTTAAAAGCAATTTTTTAAAGAAAACAATTTAAAAATTCTTTTATAAAAAAAATTATACCAAAAAAAGTTGTTAAAGCAATTTTTTATAGAAAAAATAGTCAAATCAACATTTGTAGAAAAAATTTTCAAAGCTATTTTTTTATAGAAAAAATGTCAAAGCAATTTTTTTTTTATTGAAAAAAATTGTCAAAGCAATTTTTTGATAGAAAAAATTGTCAAAGCTTTTTTTTTAAAAAAAATCGTCATAGCAATATTTTATAGGAAAAAAAATGCCAAAGCATTTTTTTTTAAAAAATTGTCAAGCAGTATTTTATAGGAAAATATTGCCAAAGCAATTTTTTATAGGAAAGAAATGAACCGAAAACAATTTTTCCATAATTTTTAACAAACCAATTTTTATATAAAAATTTTTCATTAAATGTTGTACACAAACAATGTTAAAAGCATTTCTTTAAAAAAACAATTTAAAAATTCTTTTATAAAAAAAATGTATACCAAAAAAAGTTGTTAAAGCATTTTTTTTATAGACAAAAGCAATTTTTTAAAGAAAACAATTTAAAAATTCTTTTATAAAAAAAAAATTATACCAAAAAAAGTTGTTAAAGCATTTTTTTATAGAAAAAATAGTCAAAGCAAGAAAAAATTTGTAGAAAAAATTTTCAAAGCAATTTTTTTATAGAAAAAATGTCAAAGCAATTTTTTTTATTGAAAAATTTTTCAAAACTATTTTTTTATAGACAAAATTGTCAAAGCAATTTTTTGCCAAATCAGTTTTTTTATAGAAAATATTGTCAAAGCAATTTTTTATAGGAAAAAATTGTCAAAGTAATTTTTCAGAAAAAATTGTCAAAGCTATTTTTTTATAGAAAAAATTGTTAAAAGCCATTTTATATAGGACAAATTGTCAAAGCCATTTTTTATAGGAAAAAAAATCGCCAAAGCAATTTTTTCGCAAAAGCAATTTTTTTATAGGAAAAAATTGTCATAGCAATTTTTTATAGGAAAAAAATTGTCAAAGTACTTTTTTGGTAGAAAAAATTGTCTAAGCATTTTTTAAAATCGTCATAGCAAATTTTTATAGGAAAAAATTATCAAAGCAATTTTTTATAGGAAAAAATTGTCAATTCAAATTTTTCATAGGAAAAAAAATTGCCAAAGCATTTTTTTAGAAAAAATTGTCAAGCATTATTTTATAGGAAAATATTGCCAGAACAATTTTTATAAGAAAAAAACGTTAAAGCAATTTTTTTATAGAAAAAATTGTCAAAGCTTTTTTTTAAAGGAAAAAATTGTGAAAGCAATTTTTTAAGGAAAAAATTGCCAAAGCAATTTTTTGTAGGAAAAATCGTCAAACTAATTTGTTATAGAAAAAATTGTCAAAGCAATTTTTTATAGAAAAAATTGTTAAAGCCATTTTATATAGGAAAAATTGTCAAATCCATTTTTTATAGGAAAAAATCGCCAAATCAATTTTATTATAGGAAAAAATCGTCAAAGCAATTTTTTATAGGAAAAAATTGTCAAAGCAATTTTTTATAGGAAAAAATTGTCAAAGCAATTTTTTGATAGAAAAAATTGTCAAAGCTTTTTTTAAAAAAAAAATCGTCATTTTTTTCATAAGTTTGTTTTTATTCGACCTTTTTAATATCCAAATTGTTTTAAGTAATAGTCAAGCTCGAGGTCAATTTTAGGATATAATTTTTATTCAAATTTAAATTTTATTTATCCGATATTTCGCAATTTCCTTGAATTGCTTCATCAGGGATGTTCTACAATTATTAAACAGAAATTAATGTTATTATTATCAAAGATTTTTAAATATTATTATCTAAATAAATATTATTAAATAAATAATTATTTGTCATAGCAATATTTTATAGGAAAAAAAATGCCAAAGCATTTTTTTTGGAAAAAATTGTCAAGCAGTATTTTATAGGAAAATATTGCCAAAGCAATTTTTTATAGGAAAGAAATGAACCGAGTCAAAATTGTCAAAGCAATTTTTTGATAGAAAAAATTGTCAAAGCATTTTTTTTTAAAAAAAATCGTCATAGCAATTTTTTATAGGGAAAAATTATCAAAGCAATTTTTTATAGGAAAAATTGTCAAAGCATTTTTTTTATAGAAAAGATCGCCCTATTTACTATTTTTTATAGAAAAAATTGTCAAAGCAATTTTTTATAGGAAAAATTGTCAAAACAATTTTTTATGGGAAAAAATTGCCAAAGCAATTGTTTATAAGAATAAACTGCCAAAGCAATTTTTTTAAAGTCAATTCTTTTTTTAAGAAAAAATTGTCAAAGTAAAAATGGTCAAAGCAATTTTTTTATAGAAAAAATTGTCAAAGCAATTTCTTTGTAGAAAAAATTGTCAAAGCAATTTCTTTATAGAAAAAATTGTCAAAGCAATTTTTGTATAGAAAAAATGTTCAAATCAATTTCTTTATAGAAAGAATTGTCAAAGCATTTTCTTTATAGAAAAAATTGTCAAAGCTATTCTTCTCTAGAAAAAATTTTCAAAGCAATTTCTTTATAGAAAAAATTGTCAAACCAATTTTTTTTATAGAAAAAATTTTAAAAGCAATTTCTTTATAAAAAAATTGTCAAAGCAATTTCTTTATAGAAAAAATTGTCAAAGCGATTTTTTTAAAGAAAAAATTATCAAAGTAATTTTTAATAGAAAAATTGTCAAAGCAATTTTTTTTATAGAAAAAATTGTTAAAGCTATTTTTTTATAGAAAAAATTGTTAACGCAATTTTTTTTATAGCGTTGCTTTGATGCAAAACAAATTGTCAAAGCAATTTCTTTATAGAACAAATTGTCAAAGCAATTTTTTTATAGAAAAAATTGTAAAAGCAATTTCTTTATAAAAAAAATTGTCAAAGCAATTTCTTTATAGAAAAAATTGTCAAAGCGATTTTTTTAAAGAAAAAATTATCAAAAAAATTTTTTATAGAAAAATTGTCAAAGCAATTTTTTTTATAGAAAAAATTGTTAAAGCTTTTTTATAGAAAAAAATGTTTAAGAAATTTTTTATAGAACAAATTATCAAAGCAATTTTTTTATAGAAAAAATTGTCAGTTTTTTTTATAGAAAAATTGTCAAAGCAATTTTTTTTATGGAAAAAATTGTCAAAGCAGTTTTTATAGGAAAAAATTGTCAAAGCTATTTTTTTAAGAAAATTTGTCAAAGCTACTTTTTTAAGGAAAAATTGTCAAAGCAAATTTTTATAGGAAAAATTGTCAAAGGTATTTTTTTTATAGAAAACATGTTCTCTGAACCTTCATCTGTTGGCTGGTGAAAATCGCTTATCAGTCGCCGTCCACAGCAATGCCGTACATCCAATGAGCGTCCATCCGTACATCCAGTTCCAAAACATTAAGTTTGAAAGACAATTTCCTATCTAGGATGATACCAAGAAATTGTGCAGTTTCAGAAAAAGCCAACCAATGCTGTCCTGTTTGGGTTGACGTCCAAACTATTGCTTCATCTAGCCTATTTATTCAGAGCTACCTGTAGATTGTCCGTGGGTACGTCGAAAATTTTGTCAGCTACTACGATTGCACATAAAATATCAAGTTTCACATTGTTGTTCTCTGAAGGTGTAGGTATATCCTTTACTTAATACAATTCCATAAAGAGAAAAATGTCGAACAACCTTTCCTGCCCTGTCCATTTCCATTGAAACCAAAACAATTCTTGAAAATTGTTTACAGATAGGCTATAAATAGCAAAAACTTTTCCTGTTTCGTTGGGTAGATGGGTCAACCACAAATAAGTGTCATAACAACAAAAGTTTCAAAAACATTCAATCAAATCGTCCATCTGTACAATCATCTGAAAATGCAAAGTCCTTTTCTTTTTCTATTGTTTTTTCTTGTTTGCTAATATCGTAGCTATGGTATATTAATTGAAGGGGAGAGAATATAGCAACAAAATGTATTGTTTTTTTTTGCCAAGTCCTTTAAATGTACATTTCCAGGAATTATTTAAATAATGTTTCTTTCTTTGTCTATGCAATTGATGGCAATGAAAGACACACGCGAATTAAACAATAATTTAGGAATTTGTTTCCTCAGAATAGAATGGGCAACATTTTTAATAAAAAATCTATTACGAAACAGGACAAGGAATTCTACGGAAATTCCGAAGAAATTTTTTATGTTGTTAAATGTAAAATTGTGGATGATAAGGAATTTTTAGCAAACAAGAGAATTTGTTAACAACATTCACAAGGCTTTGAATTAATCTGTGGACAAAGTGAAATAACTGAGAAAGAATTAAATCAGAGGCATACAGAAGCAGAAAGCTGGAAAAGATTTCTATGGAGATGAAAGAAAAGAAGAATTAAGACAATTTCAGCGAGTAGAGCGACAGAAGTATAGCCGCACTACGACCACTCGTTAAAAAGAGAAAAATTGGGAGAACACAAGCTCCCTCCCCACAGTTCTTATATCGTCCACCATAGGAAGGGGGGTCTATTTATTTTGTCACTCCGTTTGTAACACCACTAAATACTGATCAGAGACCCCATAAAGTATATGTGGGAATTACACGACACCACTCTGTGGTACAGGGTATTATAAGTTTGTTCCACGGCAGATGTTTGTAACACCTGCAAATAACACAGCTAGACCCACCTTAAAGTATACCGATCGACTCAGAATCACTAGCTGAGTCGATTTAACGATTAAGATATAGCTCCCATATATATCTTTCGTCCGATTTGGCCCTTTAGTCCTATAGAAGCTGTATTTTACATCCGATCGTTTTGAAATTTAGAATGGTAGAGTTTCTTGATCCATGAACCAACATTGCCGAATTTGAAGAAAATCGGTTAAGATTTAGCTATAGCTCCCATATATATGTTTCGTCCGATTTGGACCTTTAGTCCTATAGAAGCTGTATTTTACATCCGATCGTTTTGAAATTTAGAATGGTAGAGTATCTTGATCCATGAACCAACATTCCCGAATTTGAAGAAAATCGGTTCAGATTTAGATATAGCTCCCATATATATCTTTCGTCCGATTTGGTCCTTTAGTCCTATAGAAGCTGTATTTTACATCCGATCGTTTTGAAATTTAGAATGGTAGAGTTTCTTGATCCATGAACCAACATTGCCGAATTTGAAGAAAATCGGTTAAGATTTAGCTATAGCTCCCATATATATGTTTCGTCCGATTTGGCCCTTTAGACCTATAGAAGCTGTATTTTACATCCGATCGTTTTGAAATTTAGAATGGTAGAGTTTCTTGGTCCATGAACCAACATTGCCGAATTTGAAGAAAATCGGTTAAGATTTAGCTATAGCTCCCATATATATGTTTCGTCCGATTTTGCTCTTTAGTCCTGTAGAAGCTGTATTTTACATCCAATCATTTTGAAATTTAGAATGGTAGAGTTTCTTGATCCATGAACCAACACTACCGAATTTTAAGAAAATCGGTTAAGATTTAGCTATAGCTCCCATATATATGTTTCATCCGATTTGGCCCTTTAGTCCTGTAGAAGCTGTATTTTACATCCAATCGTTTTGAAATTTAGAATGGTAGAGTTTCTTGATCCACGATTTGGCTCTTTAGATCCAATCGTTTTTATACCCTACACCACACTGTGGTACAGGGTATTATTTAAGTATAAAATGTACCAAAAGTAAATTTATGTAAACAATTTATACATGAATTACAAAATTTATATATCAGAGTTATTCAATATTACGAGAGTGGTGTAGGGTATTATATAGTCGGCACCGCCCGACTTTAGCCTTTCCTTACTGATTTTTGAATCTGTTTGAACTCTCCGATTTTCGGGAATTTTTTTATATATTAAACTTCTTTTAATTCTCTAATACATATGCTCTGAGTTTACATACTTATACATACATATTTACATATGCCGACTATCGGGTCTGTTCTGTAATCACGGCGATTTGTAATCACGGTGATTTTAAAATCTCCGGCGACTTAACATCACTTTTGGAGTTCGAAATCACCCGAACATATTTCGAACCATTTTTTTGGGAGGCTATGAATTATAAACCGGGCGATTTCGAACTCCAACAGTGATTGTAAGTCGCCGGTGATTTATAAATCACCGTGATATCAAATCACCTTGCTACAGAACAGACCCGTATATCTAAATCTTAACTTATTTTCTTCAAATTCGGCAGTGTTCGTCCTTGGATAAAGGAAATCCTCTCCGCCACATTTCAAAATGATTTATAGGCCAAATCGGAAGGTACCTATGTACATATATATGGGAGATATATCCAAATCTGAGCCTATTTCCCTCACACTTCTTTTATCAAGAAACTTGATCCTGCCAAATTTCATAAATTTTTTTTGTGGCCGAGACCTAAAAACATTTTTTGTGTAGATTAAGGCTTACTAATTAATGAGACCCAACAAAAAAATATGGAAGTTTTTTAAAAAAAAAAATCTAATATTCCAATTTTCATTGAAGTTACCTTTAGTATATTTTTATCCCCTCACCTTAGAGAGGAGGGTATATATCATTTGCTACGAACCAAAAGTGTAACACATCGAAGGAGTGACCTAATACCATAAGTATGTTCGGCGCATAACCGCTTTGGGTCATTTTAAGTCGAATGAGCAATGTCCGTCCGTCCGTCTGTCTGTCTGTCTACTGGCTGGTGCGCACGATAACTCTCGAAAGGAGTAACCGATTGACTTCAAATGTGGTATGTGGTAATATTTTCTTCTATCTCCGGCTAAGTTCGAAGATGGGCCATATTGGTCCACTCCTTCTAGTACCTCCCCCACAAAGGGTTAACATTTACTGAAATATAGATTTTTTAACAACTTCTATACTACATATTTGAATGCTCTGAAATTCTACACATAGTATTAGTTTATTAGTCACTATTACCTCGAGAAAAATGGGTAAAGTGTCCACGCCCCTTTTGGTACCTCCCACACAAATGGACAATTTTGAACAAAAAAGTTAATAGCTTATAACTTTTTTACCAGTGCATAAAAAGACTTGATATTTTGTACAGTATAAGGCTTTTATAGTACCTAGAGTCCAGAGAAATGTGACCGTTATTAGGACGCCCCTTTTGGTACCTCTCACACAAATGGACCATTTTGTACCAAAAGTAAACAGCTTTTAACTTTAATACCAGAACATGCTTAAAAGCTATTAAATGCAATTAAACAGCTTTTAACTTTAATACCAGAAAATGCTTAAAAGCTATTAAATGCAATTTAAATTGATAACAATTTAAACAAAACAAAAAAATAAATAAATTTACTAAATTTTTTTTTAGACTCAAGGTGAGGGGATTCATTAGTCGGTTTACCCGGCTGAACTTTCTTACTTGTTATAAGTATAATCGCGATAGAGTCGTTATAACTTATAGAAAATTATAATTATATAGAAAATAACAATTAGAAAACAAGTAAGAAAGTTAAGTCGCATAAACCGAAACACGAATCCCCTCACCTTAAGTAAAAAAATAAATATTCCTACATGTATTTATTTTTTGTTTTAATTAAATTATATCATTTTAAATTGCTTTTGATAAAATTTAATAATACTGGTATTAAAGTTATAACTATAGTTTTTTTCCCGGACTTTTTCAATTCCCGGGAAAGCGGGATTTTTTTTTCACCGTTCCCGGGATCCCGCCCATTGAAAAATCCGAAATGTGTACTTTATGTATATACAATTACTTTAAGATATATATTCCAAAAAACTTAAAACATAGAAAACATCTAGTTCATTTTTTATTTAAATAGATATACATATTAACATTTTTACACATTTTGTACATTTTAAATTCAAGTATGTTAAGATGAAAAACGTAAAACTTATTTATATGAGATCAAAAAACAAATAACCATAGTTAAAAAATATAAGATAAAATAAGGTTCAGTTTTTGTTGAGATAATGCGATTTTAGCGTTTATAGTTGTATCAGAAAGTCTATTTCTGATTTTGCTAACAAATTGGCCAGTTATAGAAAACACTCTCTCACTATCTAATGAAGTGGGGCGAACCGTTAAAAGTGCATTAAATAAGTTTTGAAAATTCTGGGATTTTTCGCCACTGCCTTCAAAAAATTTTAATTATTTTTTCAGTGGATATCGGGTAGCAGATTTTGGATTGGTTGCAGTACTTAAGTTTGCTTTATTGATGGCAGCCTTCAAAATCTCTTCAAAATTTGTCTTTTCCACATCACATTCTTCAACGTTATCATTGGTTTCCATTTCTTCTATATCCGTTTCCCCAAAAAGGCGACCAAAAAATTTTGCGTATAAGCTATAGTGCTATATTTAGAAGCATGTGGAAATGCACAATTTTCATCACCATTACTGAAAAAATCGGGATGTTTTAAATATTGTATTAAGCCGTATAATTTTTTGTCTCGCCTCTCCTCAATTCGTTTTTGTAAAGCTTGAAACATTTTTTTACCAAGGACAGAAGGATTTGATCGGACCTCTGCACATAAAGAAGAAACTATAGCATCAGCTGATAGCACATTAACATTTCTCCGACTCAATGCTTCAACAGCCAATTTTATTGGTTTCAAAACGACTAACATGTTACTTAAGATAGCTATGTTGTCTTCATTCCATAATTCACCCTCTTCTAGATCAATCAAGCTCTTTTTTATAGAATTTTTCAAGCGTATAAGCTTGTCAACCATTGGTACAATCGAATTCCAACGAGTCACAATGTCCAATTACAGAGACACTTCTTTGTTGTGTTCTGCAACAACATACTTTTGAAGTAAAGCATTCTTTAAGGGACTCTTTTTAAACATTTTTACAGTTTTGCGTGTTTGAAGCAAAATTTCTTTGAAATCATCATTTAGAACTACGTCATTTGCACAAATTAAATGTTCATCTTCGAAATCATTATCGTCATCTGAAGATTCCGATCCGTCGTCATCAGATAATACAGAATCTTTTTTATAAAAAACATCTATAACAGCCAAATGAATGGCATGGTTCAAACAAAATATTCCATCGACGCAGCTATCCTTCACAAACTTCTTCATTACATTGGGCCCGTCTGTTATTTTGAAGACAATATGTCTTTCGAATTGTATATCGTATTCACATAAACGAGTTTCCATTAATATTCTTATATCGTCTGCTCGGCACTTACCAGGAATATGCACCATTCCTAAATTAAAGAAGGTGTTTTCATTCCCATGTAAACATATATTTAGATATTTTCTATTTTTAATGCTAGTCCATTCATCCATGGTTAAAGAAAATCTGCCAAAGTCATTTAGTTTTGATTTTATTTGGTCTTTCATCAGTTGCTTAACCTCTAGATATTTGCTTATTAACAAATCTTGCACCCCGTACTCTGTTTTTGGAAGCATCAACCCTTGACTTGACATCGATTGTCTTATAAACTCACTTCTTGTAATCGCTCTAATGGAGAGCCCATCTATAGCTGCGAGTTTTGATACAATTGTGCTTACATCTTCTTTTTTGCGCAGATCTAATGTAGGCTGTGTTCTTCTAATTTTTTCCGGCACATCTTGATTGTTACCAGCTACCTCTTTCTCCCATGTTGTTTTGTGCAATGATTTCATATGCCGCAGTAATCCGCTAGTGCTTTTTCCGGAACATGATATTATTTTTGGACATAGGGTACATGTTGCTATATCATTAGTATTCTTCTTATAGAATTTCCACACAATTGACTTCTCCATCTAGTAGAAATTGGCTAATTATTAATATTGAACAAAAACAAGCAAATATTAAAAATACATACCTCTTTTCTGTTTTTTCATTGAAAAATTAAAAATATTGTTAGCAAATTGCACTACGCAAAAAATCACAGCAGAAATGTTAGAAAAAAACAGCTGTTTGGTCAGCATACGAAAGTTACCACCTGTCTATTTACAAGCAAAAAATCCCGGGAATTCCCGCACAGATTTCCCGGGATTGCGGGAGTGGAAAATATGACTTTTTCCCGGGATTTCCCGGGATCGTGTTTCCGGGATAAAAACTAGTTATAACTTTTGATGCAAAATAGGGCATTTGTGTGAAAGGTACCGAAAGGGGCGTGCCAATGACGCCCATTTTTCACTCGACGGAAATTCGTTTTAGGACATTTTAAGTCATTCAAGCAATTTCCGTCCGTCTGTCTGGTTGGTGCGCACCGTAAGTCTTGAAAGGAGTAACCGATTGCCTTTGGTATGTGGAGGTATCGATATGGATTCTCCAATTCTATACTGTATATCCGAATCGTTTATGTCAGTCTAACTTAGACTGTGGGATACCACAGCGACGTAAGAACAAAGATACGATTTTCCTTGTTAATAGGGAACTGTTCAGCCATCTCGTTAAGAGATCCCCGTATGTCGGAAATCATTGAATTTATGACAGCTTGACTATGAGAGCAAAGATTGATGCCGATTTTGGTTAGAACATTAATTCTCAGGTAGACTCTGAAGTGATGACTGATCAGACACAGTTTTTTTATAGGCCTATAGGAACTATAGTTCCTTAGAATAGACACAAAATCCCAGTTGATGGATAAGTTTGGAATCGACTTTATAAAATTCCACGAATCCTCTATGTCCGGGGTTACCACCACTGACAACATAAAACTTACGAGTACGAATTGTTTAAGCACATTTTGGATATTTCAATTTCAGTACAGAGTCCCAAACTCTGATGAAGACTGTTTGGTGTCTCTTGCTTCGTCACTATTTTCAGCGAAAATCTCAACTATCTTCAACACAATCTCTAAAACACTTTACAAAGAAGTACTTCATACATTTTATTATATTTACCTGTGAAAGAAAACATTCAGAGATATTCATAGAATTCGTGAATTTTCTTCAAAAGCCTAAATATATTTACTTTACTATAAATATACTTGAAAGTTTCTTGGAAATGTTTGACTTCTAAGATATTCGTAATTCTACAAAAACCACTCTTAGGTTTTTCTGTATATTTACGCATCTCGAAAGTTCAATAACCGCAAATTTTGGTGAAACAATTTTTCCTTTCAACATTAGTTTAATGTTCAACATCTCTTTTCTATGTAACTAAACAATGATTTATTAAATTTATGTCAAACATTTCCTGCCTTGTTATTTTTGTAGGTTTTACTTTGTGAACATTAATTTAATTTATTATTTAATAGTCCTCTTACATCTCCTGCCGGATGCCATTTAAGAAGTTTAGTAAAGAAAAAGATAAACATTTTGATTGTCGGACAAGGATTACCTTTTGTAGTGGTGACAACTTAAGAGGATTGGATTTTGAAAATGCTACACCCATCATCATCAAGGTCACAAAAGGTCAATCGAAGCCAGACTATCAGAGGAACTCTAGCAAGTTTCCCACAATGCATGCGGGCAATCAATTTATGTCTGGCATTTTTGTTTCTTAACAATTTTGTTTTATATGTATGTGACTAAAATATGGTATGTTTCGGAGTAATTTTTGAGTTGTGAACATAAAAGAATATTAGGAATGTCAAATTAGCTAATACTAAGGCAAATATGTTTGCAGTAATCTGTAATAGTCTTAAATGTTAAACAAATTGGTTGATATTGAGGGCCGGATGGGGATCTATTGGAGGATTTGTTGTTCATTCTTTAATAAAGGAATTATGTTTACAAATTCCTATTTCACAGAAAATAATTGCAAAGAAGTAACCATATAACGTACTTACATATAAAACCATATCCACGTCTGCAACTCAATCCACAGTGTGCCATTTTATATACCAAATAGTAATAGTGAAGCAAAAAAAAATTAAGAAGATTAGTTAGTTGCAATCTAATGAAGCATATCCAATTAAAAAATGTATATTATTTTATAAACAGTCTTGTAAATCGTTTATGTCCAATTAAGACTACTCTGAGCAAATTTGTAATAAATTAGCAAGAAACTCAACGATTTGATAGGTAACGTGTAAACTCCATCTGAAATAACGTACTTCAAGTTTTCTTTCCAAAACGTATATTCTGTAAAACCAGACCAGTAAGGAAAGACAGAAATTCGGGCGGGGCCGACTATATTATACTCTACACCTCTCTAACAATGCAAAAATATTTTTTGCAGATTGATAGAAAAATTCTGTTTGGACCAAAATTCGTTTCAAAAGAAAAGGAATCGAAAAACAGGTGCATATTTGTAATTTTTTTTTGGCATATTTGCGATATGCGAAATATATGCAAAATATGCAAAATATAATAACATTTGCGATATATGAATCAAAAATGCGAAATTTTAGAAGGATATATCAATATTATTTAACAAATCATGACACAAAAATGGATGATTTCAAAAATCATCCAAAAAAGTGCCTAAATATATGGAAAGTATTGGGTAATTTCAAAGGAAACCGACCCACTCTGAATATTTATGAATTTTGATTTGGGTGAAATTTTGATTTGGGTGAAATTTTGCTCGCGTATACTACAAGACAATACGGAGGTATGACCAAATTCAAAGTTTTCTTTTTACAAACTTAGCTATTTTGAAGTCGATATAACTTTAACGGAATATCAGATTTGAATGATATGCTATATATGGGCAAATCCAAGAAACAGTCCACCAACCAAAAAATTTTAAAATTGATCCAACTTTAGTTTCGTTGCTGGAATATAAGACTAGATGTTAAAAAGTATTTGTGGGTGTCCATTAATACAAAAAGTATTAAAAAACGGTTCCTCACATCATATCTCTTAATTTTATTAGAAAAAATACTTTTTAAGGTGTTTTTATCATTATTTGCAGTGGTAAAATAGATAACCCATAACATTCATTCATAAATACATTTATAAATATAAAAAAATGTTTTACAAAATGTTATTAAAAATAATGCAATTTGATTTGTTAAAATAAACAAAATTTCTACTATAAAAAGTTTGACTGGAAAAAATGTAGCGTGCGTCACATAGAGTTCACGGCTTTTGATAAAAAACTACAACAATTTTTGGCTGCAAATAATTTTTTTTAGAATTCTCTTTTATTCATCTTTCTTATAGGTATTTCATTTTGGGTGCTTACATACCTTAACCTTCAAAGCTACTTCCATTTTTTGTAGCGTGCGTCACAATAATTTGTGATACATTTTTTCGCAATTTATACCTGTTACAAAAAAATTTTTATGGCATTCGAAAGAACACTCATACCCCACTAAACACTATGTATAAGTTGAAGGTATCTCTTTTGAAAGACCAAAAAATTTTTATATTTTAATCCGAAAACTCGTACGAATGTAGCGTTCGTCACGCAGGATTTGCCCATATACTAGTTAATAAAATATTGGACCCTTTATAAAGGGTGTCCCAAGAAGAACGCAATTTTTAAATCTCGCAACATTCGAAGTGTCATTGTTTGACATTTGAATAATTGTTATTGTTTGTTAGTAGAAGGTACGAGGTTAGTAAAAATGGAGTAGGACAGCGAAGGGAGTTCGTTAATTGGGTATTGGAGAGACAACATGAAAATGCTGATTTTGCCGATAAAATCATCTTCAGTGACGAGGCCCATTTTCATCTTGATGGCTTCGTCAATAGGCAGAATTGTCGCATTTGGGGTGCGGAAAATCCTCGAGTGATTCACGAGAAGCAAATGCATCCTCAACGTGTCACTGTGTGGTGTGGTTTTTGGGCTGGAGGAATCATTGGACCTTTGAGGCAGGTCAAGCGCAAACAGTCAATGGTGTTCGGTATCGTGAAATGATAACCAGTTTTTTCTTGCCTAGAATTGAAGAAATGAATGTGGAGGGCATGTGGTTCCAACAAGACGGCGCCACATGTCATACAGCCAGAGAAACAATTCAATTGCTGCATCAGTAATTAAAAAATTGCGCTCTTCTTGGGACACCCTTTATATACTATAAAGGGTCTGTGGATGATTTTCCGGTAACGTGGTTGGACCCCTATATACAATAAACGTAATTATGTACTGGTTTATGTACTGCGAAATCTTGGAGAATACCATGTTTTCCTATGCTGAGTGGAATGTTGCTCTTTTACGGCAATTTTAACACGACAACCACACGAATAATACCGCGAAATGACTCAATTATTGAGTTAGAAAGGAAGAAGTTAACGTTATGGAGTGGCCAGCTCAACCGTAGACTTGAATCCCATTGAAAATTATTGGGAAATTCTCAACAAAGAGATAAATCGAGAAAGCGTAGGTGGAGATAAAAATAAGCTATTTCAGGCTATTGCAGATGCTTGGAACTCCATAGATACAAAGATAACAAGAAATCTTATTGATTCCATGCAAGAAGATGCAACGCCTTCTTTGATAATAAATGTTTTCCACAAAATCTTAGTAGAAATGCATAGTCCAATATGTTTTATCGTGCGAATTTTCGACCTTTTTGTTTTTTGAGAAAAAATTTTTAATTTTAAATAATTTAAGCAGCCAAATTGAAGTGAAGAGTTTCAGTTATTAATGTAACTTCCAAAATTTACACCATCGGTAGAGTACATATTGACCATTTTTTTATAAAAAATTTAAAGCAAAAAAATTAGATCGATTCTGAGATATCGCAATTTATATTTTTATTTCCACGAAAAGTGACCGAAATAAACTGTTTTATATAAAGTTAGTATTTTTTATGTAAAGTATGTGGAAAAAGCTTTAAGAAATGATATTTTCTATTTCAATTTCTTATTTTTGTGAACTTTGATCTCGCCACCTGCCTCCAATTTGTATACCCTACACCACACTGTGGTACAGGGTATTATGACTTTGTGCATTTGTTTGTAACACCTAAAAGGAGAAGAGATAGACCCATTGTTTATTATACCGATCGACTTGTAATCACTTTCTGAGTCGATTTAGCTATGTCCGTCGTCTGTCTGTAGATGTATTCTTCTAATCAAAGTAGTGTTGTGTAGTTCGTGAATGAACTAGTTCACACAACTCGTTAATTTAAGCTCTGTAGTTCATTAGGTTTTTTTCTTTAACCATATCATTTCGTTCTCTCTTCTCTGATGTTATGTGTTGTTTCCATTTTTAAGTCATCATCAATGTATGATTCTACCTATACAAACGCCTTTGTATTAGTTTTTCCCACTCTTCCATCCATATTCCAATCAGATTCCTTTAATAGCGGCTGATTTGAACTGGTGATCTACTGAACGAAATGAACTGTTGGTGAGATGGTGAGCTTAAGAGCTGGTGTGCTAAAGTGAGCTGTTGAACTAAATGAACGAACTAGTTCACTCAATTGAACTGAACTAAAAAGAGCGATCACTTAAAAGAACTATAGTGCCCAACTCTAAATCAAAGTACAGGTCGCAATTATTGTTCGATCTCAACGAAACTTTGCACATATCTTTCTTTAGGCCCAAGGACGATCCCTATTGAAAATTGGTTCAAATCGGATCAGATTTACATATAGCTCCCATGTACATATACCTCCGATTTGGCATATATGCACTGTATAAGCAACATTTTTGAACCGATTTGTGCAAAAATTGACAGAGAGTAGTGTCGTGATACACTTAGATGGAATACAAAATTTGGGGGAAATCGGTTCAGATTTAGATATAGCCCCCATATATATGTTACCCCCGATTTGACATGTAAGCGCTGTAGAAACTGTATTTTATATTCGATCAGTACGAAATTCGGCAGAAAGAGGTTTCTTATTACATGAAGGTACTGCCAAATTCGGAGAAAATCGGTTCAGATTTAGATATAGAAAATTTCAGGTCTTTATATGCACTGGTAATAAAGTTATAAGCTGGTAACTTTTGGTACAAAATGGTCCATTTGTGTGGGAGGTACCAAAAGGAGCGTGGCAATAATGCCCATTTTTCACTGTACAAAATTTCAGGTCTTCGTATGCACTGGTTATAAACTTATAAGCTATTAACTTTTGGTCCAAATTGTCCATTTGTGTGGGATGTACCAAAACGGGCGTCGCAACTTCGCCCAATTTTCTCGAGGTAATAGTGACTAGTAAACTAATACTATGTGTAGAATTTCAGAGGATTCAAATAAATAGTATAGATGTTATTAAATAATCAATATTTCACTAAATGTATACCCTTTGGGGGGGAGGTAGTAGAAGGAGTGGACCAATATGGCCCATCTTCGAACTTAGCCGGAGATAGAAGAAAATATTACCACATACCAAATTTGAAGTCAATCGGTTAATCCTTTCGAGAGATATCGTGCGCCCCCAGCCAGCAGACAGACAGACGGACGGACATTGCTCATTCGACTTAAAATTACCCAAAACGGATATCCGCCGAACATACTTAGGGTCTTAGCTCACTCCTTCGATGTGTTACACTTTTGGTTCGTAGCAAATGATATATACCCTCCTCTCTAAGGTGAGGGGATAAAAATTAATTGCAAAGAAGTAACAATATAACGTACTTACATATAAAACCATATCCTCGTATGCAACTCAATCGACAGTGTGCCATTTTATATACGAAATAGTTATCCTGAAGCAAAAAAAAATAAAGATTAGTACATTGCAATCTAATGAAGTATATCCAATTAAAAAATGAGTATTATTTTATAAACAATCTAGTAGATCGTTTTTGTCCAATTAAGACTACTCAGAGCAAATTTTAAATAAATTGGCAAGAAATTAAATTCAAGAAATAAACTCCTTCTGAAATAATATACTTCAAGTTTTCTCTCCAAAACTTATTATTATTATTAAATCCATACTGCATGTTTAGGAGCTTAAGGTTATTTCTGTTACGTGCTAGTAATCTTAGTTGGTTAAACGATTTGCTGGTTTCGCTAAGAACAGTTCGCCGCCATGTTGTTTGGGGTCTTCCACGGGTTCCAGGCCAGCGCAGCATGTGGAGGATCATCATAAGGTTTTCGCAATGTGTGCCCAATCCATCTATATTTTCTCTTCCTTATTTCGGTGTTGATGTTCTGTTGATGTGTAGCTCTCCATAGGTCTTCATTAGATATTGTTCTGGGCCACCACATTTGGAGAATATTTCGGAGGCAACGGTTTATAATGCTTTGCAGTTTTACTTTCATTTCTGCGGTAACTAACCATATCTCTGAGCCGTAGAGAAGAACAGACTTCACACAGGCATTAAAAATATGGCAATTTAGTTGCAGTGCAGTGCTTATGTTGCTTGCACGCCATACGTTTTGCAACTTAGCAAACGCCGTACGTGCCTTCTGTATGCGACTCATGATGTCCTGCTTAGCTCCTCCGTTGGTCGAGAGAACACTGCCCAAATATGTGAAGCTGTTGACGTCTGCTATGTTTTGGCCGTTAATAGTGAATGGTGTATCATTGGATGTTTTAATTCGTAGCGATTCAGTTTTCTTGATGTTGATTTTGAGGCCAACTTTTAACGACTCCTGATGTAAGTCGTCTCGCTTCGATTGCATGTGCTGCTGCGAGTGAGAGAGCAAAACTATGTCGTCGGCATACTCAAGATCTTCAAGGCATTCATTTAGACGCCAAGTGATGCCCCGTTTGTTGGTAGTGTTGTCAAAAATCTCAAGTATACGATCCAGTACTGTTATGAACAGCAGCGGCGATAGCAGGCAACCCTGTCTTGCACCGGAGGTGGAGTCAAATGGTTCGCTAAGTTTGCCATTGTGCAGAACTCTGCATTTAGCGCTGTCGTGGTTTGCTCTAAATCCGGCCTGTTGTTTTCTCAGAAGTTGGTTGAGGGGACAGACAATGCGGTTTAAAATGATTTTATTAAACACCTTGCTTGCAGCAGATAGAAGCGCTATCCCCCTCCAATTGTTGCAATTATGTAGAGAGGTCTCCTTTTTTTGGGATTTTGATTATAATGGATTACTTCCACTCTGAGGGCATCGTTTCTGTGTTCCATATATCTTTAAATAAGGGATGCAGCATGTCGGTAATACTTTCGCAGTCAGCTTTTAGCAATTCAGCTGGGATGTCATCTATACCCGCAGCCTTTCCATTCTTCATAAAGTTTATGGCTTCTTTTATTTCGGACCTGCTAGGGGGCTCAGTGCTTATTTCTCGCAGAGGCATTCTTCTTCGCGCTGGGGGGGAGAGGCACATTGTCGCAGTTTGAAAGAACGTTAAGAGTCCTGTCTAAATGCCGTCGCCATACTTTCAGCTGTTACTGTTCCATTGATATCACTATGCAACAAACGAACACTTTTTGAAAAATACACGGACTTGACAGTATAGGTTCAAAATATTGGCCTTAATATTTTCTATAAAGTTGCTGAACATACCCTATACAAAAAAATATATTTTTGTTACATAACAGGGAAATACTTACATTTTTGGGGTACCATGTGGTTTTTTGAGCTATTTAGGGTGCCTAGACACGTTCAGATTGTATTGATATGTTCACAAAAGTTGTTCAGATTTACGTTGGCTACAATTTTGCCAAGCATTGTTAGTGAAAAATTACGAGTCCCCGGAAGTTATGCTGAAAAAAGTGAAAAAAAAATATTTTTTTTCCTTCACTTTTTCAAAAAATAGTACCGAACAAATTTTTTTTTCGCAAAAAAAGTTATGAAACTTTATTTAGCATATTCTTAGCTACAATATTGCCAAAAATAGTTAAGCGGTATCACCAAGTCTAAATTAGTTGTTGGACAAAAGCTGATGACACCTTTTTTCGTGGGACCCACTGATTTTCAGAAACTTTGGAGGCCCGTAAAAAAAAATTGGTCACCAATTTCGCCAAACCGAGTATAGGGTTATACTACCCTTTGATAGTAGAATCGAACCTATACTGTCAAGTCCGTGTATTTTTTTCACTGTTGCACAGTGTATTATGTTGCCTCTTTCGTTCTTATTGGGGACATTGTTTTTAAATTTACCATTGGAAAATTTTCTGGATATTGCAAATACTTTTTTCATGTCGCCTTTGTCGGCTGCAGTTTCAGCCTCCTGCGTTAGTTTATTGAAAAAAGATCGCTTGTCATTTCTTGCCTGACGTTTTATTTGTTTCGTTAAATTGGCCACAGTCTGGAGTATCTCCGTAGTATTTCTTATATTCTGTAAAAAAATGTCTAGTGTATGATGTTTGATGAAATAAACGGGCGGGGCCGACTATGTAATACTCTACACCTCCCTAACAAAGCAAAAAGGGGCATTGCGATAATAATTTGATAAGATTGCTTTCGTTTCAGTTAAAATACGCAGTATTCTTTCTTAGATAAAGAGTCGGAAGCCACAAAAAGGTGTTACTATACATAATCTAAACATTTTTTCATCAACTTGCATCAAAAACCTCATTTCTGCTAAATTATATAAAGATCGGAAGTAAAATACAGTTTCAACAGCGCTTAAATACTAATAACACAGTACAGCATTTTTCAGCTCATTGATTTGGAAATCAATTCTGAGAATTACATGTGAAAGTAGCCCCTTATTTTTGGATCATTCTGCATCATTCGTTTAGTGAATTTGGCTCAATTAATAATTTAATTGCCATACGATTTTTTTCACTTTTTCTATATTTGTTTCTAGGTATACGGAAAATCTCTTTTGTGTCTGAAGCAAAGTTGTATATATTGAATATATATTGAATAGGAGAAAAATGCGGTACAAAACCTACACGAAAAAAGTGCATCCAGTGCCTTAGAAATCGCAAAACTGTTCTGTTCAGTTTTATACTCATACGTTTTACGTATACTTATTTTTCAATATTTTATTGATAGATATTTTATGACTTTGTGGGCATTTTTGCAATTTTTAAGGCACTGGATGCACTTTTTTCCGTTAGGTTTGTTCCGCATTTTTTCACAAACGAGATATTTCGTACGGTATACCGAAAAAAAATATAGAAAAAGTGCAAAAAATGCATCTTGAGCAAAAAAAAATCGTATGGCCATTAAATTATTAATTGAGCCAACATGAGTAAACGAATGATGCAGAATTTTTTATTTTTGGAGCTACTTTCACGTCCAATTCTCAAAATCATGTGTTGCACTGTGTTGGAATAAAAATGCCTCATATCGGTTTAAAATTGTTTAAAATGAAACTTTTTCGAAAACAGACTGAATACGAGTAATTCGAACTTTTTATATCCTAACTTTAGTGTAACACTTCGAAGATGTAACACTTAGTATATTCGGCAAAAATTCGTTTAGGATCCAAAGAAGACATCGGTTTAAATTGTATTTAATTTGGAGTCTGTAAAGAAAATTTGATTATTTATTAGACTCAGTCTAGAGTTTAGGCAGGTCCAAATCAGCCTGGAATGTATGCGGTGACCACCTGTACTGTGTCTATAAGAGTATATTTCCCAAGAAGAGGTTGAAGGTCGCCACAGACCGGCCAACATATTCCCTGCACAGTGGAAGAAATTAAAAACATTTCTAAAAACAGCTAGAGATTGGACAAAATTTTAAAATGTTGGCCCCATATGGTATACAGGGGCGGAGATACAGCGCCTTCAAGTTGGCAAGCTATGTTATACAATCAATTTAAGCGCATGTAACTTTTGTTTTTGTCGTCTAGTTTTTTGTATGTGTTCTACTAACCGGAGTTTACAAAAGACTATTTACACATAAGAATTATCTCATAGAGTTCCCGAGATGTATGCATTTGAAAATTGAATTTTTCATTTTTTTTCGGATGAAAAATTAAAAATATGCAAAAATCCGAGGTCTAGTTATAATGTAGCTTTGACATTGATTTTATGACAAAAGTTTGAGTCGACAAATACAATTTTAAATAATTCGTTTCCGACCAATAGTATTGTAGATCTGGACTATTTGGCTGAACGATTAAGATTATCGGTTTAATATTGTTTAAAATGAAACTTTTTCGAAAATAACAAGGTTCTGACACGGATTCTGATAAAAAAAGAATATAAATGTATCAGCGTTTTGAAAATTTACGTATGGAGGTCATTTTAAGAGTGGTGTCAATATTTGCCCCCTTTTCACGTTTTTATGATGAATCGGCATAGGAAACCTTGTGATCCTTACATTTTATGTATAGGATATGTTCAGCAATATTACTTAAAACACTACGAGGAACTTTTTTGTGGAACATTTTTATCCTCTATCTCCCCCATATAACCGTAATTTTTGGATCTATTTGCATAAATTGTAAGAAACATCCCTAAATGGGGAGGGGGGGGTTGAAATGTTCTACAAAAATGTTGGTCATCAAATTTTACTGTATGTGTCAGAACTCACCAAAACAGAACACACTCAAAACTTTACACAAACACCTAAAAACAGTCAAGTTATAGTCAAACTCCTCTTTACTTGTATCGTTATTACTTTGAAGACCATGTCGTATCAGTAATGTAATTCATTCAACCTAGTGTCTCAAACAGGCCAAAGAAGGTTTTTGCTGGAATTATTCGTTATTTTTTTTTTTGCGTTGATCAGAGTTATCATAAAGGTCTTTCAAACAAGAGGTGTTATTTTGGTATTCAAAGAAAAATGCAATTTTTGAGATAAATGATCGGATGTTTATTTCATAATAAAGAGGAAGGTATGCCGTTAATAATGAAAAACAACACCAGCCAAATGGCCACCACGACCACGCTTACAGGACCATATCCTTTTCATGAACTTTTCCATAACCAAATCGCAAAGTGGCTGCCCTATGTCCTCGATAGCCTTACGAATTCTATCTTTGATGTCTTGAATCGTGGGCCACGATTCGTGGCCCCAAAGGAAGAAGTCGCAAGGTGTTAAATCATAAGATCTCGGTGGCCAATTGTGAATTGTGTCACCTCTTCGAGAGATAACACGGTCCGGAAACTTTTCCCGTAACAGAGCAATGGTTTCGTTGCTTGTGTGGCACGTAGCGCCGTCATAAAAAATCATTAATCATTTCTCGATAGCGCAATCCATTCACCGTAACTTTTGATCCAACCTCCGCCGTCTAATGACCCCGCTGGACCTAAAAGCGCACCAAACATACACTCTCTCAACACCTAGGTGGAAATGGGCCTCATCAGTCAAGATGATTTTTCGAATTTTAATAATTTCAATGCGTCATTAAATCGTGTATCGTTCCATTTTTAGTAATGGCGTAGTTTCTACTTGTCAAATGTCAAAGAATAAAAGCTTCAAAAGTGACAGCTACCGAAATACCGGGTGATTCAAAATAACACCTCTTGTTGGAAAACCCTGTACATACATAAATATACTTAACATTTTAATGTATTATCAAATTCATCTTTGGTATATTCTAAGAAACTTTCCCTTAATCGGACATCTGCGACCTGCGTCAGTGACAGCTTTCAGGAGATTTCACTGTACAATTTTCTTCTGATTACTTAAACTTCTAGCCGTTAGTAATGTCGTCATGAAATCAACTACATTGTGTTTTGCGAAAACATTTTATTTTTAGTTAGTTCTATCTAGAAGGTATACTTAGTTTTAATTAAAATTAGCGTTGAACTTTTCTAGCATCTAAGAATAAAATAGAAAATTCCTATAGATTTTTCAAATGAAATATTTCTAATATAATATTAAATTCAACTAAAAATAAGTGCAAAAGTTTGTCTTATTTTAGCTTAAACTATTTATTTACTTAACATAAAGTAGTAATTCCCATCAAGTAAAGTTTATTCAAACTCATCCTTAGTTTCGCTCTTTGGAATTTAAGGAACAGACAAAAAAAAGGAAAAGTGAAAGTGAAACATAGAACATATTCCCAACAGTAATCGTTGCTGAGTGATTGTACAAAAATCAACCAACAGAAAAGTTATGGTCAAATTGCTTGTTCAACTTTTTCCATAAACTCATATGAACAATTTAGACAAATTGTGGATAAACTGTTGTATGTACGAGTTAATATTTTCTTTTCCAAAAACCGAAATACAAGGCGTATTAAGCTGACAAAAATGTGGATTTCCGAGGATGAATGAACTAAATTCTTTGAATCAGGGCATACAATATGTATAAGTAATGTACAGGGTTGTCCATATTCGACGGACCCATCTGGCAACGCCATAACTTTTGACAGAGATGTCAGATCGCTTAATGACATACCGCGTTTGAAGCGTCAGTCCAAGCAGATTTTTACCGTGGAACAATACACGCCACGCGAGCGCTCTGAAATAGTTGAAATTTACATTCAACAGAAGAAGTCAAGTCAACGTGCTTTTAAAATATTAAAAAATGTGAGAAGTGCGCCTTCTAAGAACACCATTAAGCGTTTATACGAAAAATTTTCGACTGGTGAGGCTCTTTCTAATCCGAAGAGGCCAAATAAAAGTCGACCAAGGCGATCGGCCGAGAATATCGCTGCCGTACGAGCCAGTGTTGAGAGGTCCCCAAGAACATCCCAAAAACGCCGTTCTCAGCAGTTGGGCATGGCTCGGTCCACTTTACAACGGATTATTCGCGTTGATTTGCATTTGTTCCCGTACAAAATTCAATTGATGCAAAGATTGTTGCCTGCGGACAAGCCTCGTCGATTGGAATGGGCCCAACGAGTCCGTGGGTCCGTCGAATATGGGCAACCCTGTACTACATTTCACAGTTCATGTAACCGAGAATCAAGTGAATTTTTGAAATTTCAAAATGCTAAGCAAATTTCATAAGAAAGAAAATTCTCAATATACTTTGCAAATAAATACATATGAAGAACTCAAAAGACAATTAACGAAGTAAACAATCAATAAGAACAAGAAAGTCCTTTAACAAGAACTGTTTAAATAAATTACACTGAAAAAATTACTTAATGGTCAGCATTTTTAATATTAACCTATGAATTTTATTATTGCCTAAAAAATTTATAAAAAGTTGATAAATGGTAAAATACGATATTTTTAAAGTTTACACAGAATATGCACCAGACTCTAACAAATCATAGATTAACATAAAAAATTCTGACCAATTACATATTTAAAAATTTTGCTTCAAACATGTCCTTATCTTTAAATAAGGAGAATTTATTCAGAGAATTAGGAAAATTAGTTAATTTTAAGGAAATTGCCTTAGTTTTAAGTATGTAATATCTTTATTGTAATTATTATGATATCTTTGGAGCAAAATCTTTAAAACTAGGTGAAATAATTTCAGTGTAGGACTTCAAAAAAACTCCTCGTACCATCGTCACCGCCTCTCCCTCTCCCTATCAAAAACAAGAAAAACCCAACCGAAAATGTCAGCAACTCTGTCTCAATGTTGCATTAAACGCATTGCAATGATTGTTCTGACTGTCTGAGTATTGTGTAGAATCTAAACGTACTCCTGTGTAAACGTACTCCTTCCTACTCGTTCTTGTACTCCCACTACTCCTCCTACTATTTTGTGGTATCCTGTGCAAACCTTCTAAATGCTAGGAATTTCAACGTACATTTTCAAAATTTCTAGAATTTTTGAGTTTATTCCCGTTTTAACATTTTATTTTTTATTGTATGTTTTTTTTTTCCTACATTTAGTGGGGCGAACAAAGGAATTGCACCCGCGAAGAGATGCTGTCCTTCTATGACTCCGAGGGTAATGTACCACTGCATTCAGCCGTTCATGGTGGCGACATCAAGGCCGTGGAATTATGCTTGAAATCTGGCGCTAAGATATCAAAACAACAACACGATTTATCAACACCGGTTCACTTGGCCTGTGCACAGGTAAGTTGGGGAGATTAATACAAGGTGGCGCAAAAGTAATCTTCCTATCAGAAAATGCTATAAATTTTGCGATTGGCCCCTAATGTCAGTTCTGTTTTGACATTTGTGTAGTAAACACATGCGAAATACACGTTAATAAACAATGTTACGCTACACTGCTCCAGAACGCGGAATATTGCTGACTATTTATTTGACCAATAATCGGTCGGTGACTTTGGCACAAAACATCGAAAGGTTACTTTTGCGCCACCTTGTATAAGTTTACATACTCGTAAATTGAAAAAGTAGATCTGAACTTACTAGCACCATGGTAAAGGATGGGTCATTTAAAATGTTAACTTTGAATTGGCTATAAAAAACGTAGTGATAATTTTTCTAATTTCTGTTTTTTTGGAAAGGTTGAACTTTGTCATTTAATAATGGAACACAATATGATTCATATGACTACCACGACTGGCTCGGCATTACTTCATCCGATCAACCCAATTTGTCAGTACATTTTCGATTGTTTCGGGTCGAATCTCTTCAATGGCAACTTTGATTTCATGCCTAAATGCTTCAATTCTCTCTGCATTCTTTGCGTAACATTGATCCTTAAGAGCTCACCACAGAAAATAATCGAAAGGGCTCAAATCACAAATCACAAGTCAAAGTAATCGGTAATTTAAAATTTTAAATGGCCCACCCTACATATACTTGTCGGTTTGGGGTAAATCCATTCAGGACATTTTAAGTCGTTTAACAAATGACCGTCCGTCTGTCCTTCTGTCTGGCTAGTGCACACGATAGCTTTTGGTATCTGCCCCACAAAGGATTAACATTTTGTGAACTATTAAATACACTGTGCAACAGTGAAAAAAATACACAGACTTGACAATATAGGCTCGATTCTACCAGGTTGATTTCTATTAAAGGGTAATATAACCCTATACTCGGTCTGGCAAAATTGGTGACCAATTTATTTTTATGGACCTCAAAAGTTTCTAAAAACAAGTAAGAAAGTTTCAGTCGGGTAAACCGACTAAGGTATACCCCCACTTTGTGAGTAATGTAATATTGAATATTACACAAATTATTCTGTCAGTTTTTGTGGGAGGTACCAGAAGGGGTTTAAGAAATACACCTATATTTCGCTGAACAGTAGATACTTTAAATACATTGCACTTTGCCGAATTGTAACCGTTTATATGGACTGGTATATTAACGTTGAGATATTAAATTGTGGTATAATTTGGCCATTTTGTGTGGGAGGTACAAAAAGGGGCGTGGTGATAACGCTCATTTTCCACTGGACTATAGGCATTATAAAAGCATTACACTGTACAAAATTTCAAGTAATTGTATACACTGATATTAATGTTATAAACTGTTAACTTTTGGTGCAAAATTGTACCTTTGTGGGAGAGGTACCAAAAGGGGTGTGACAATAACGCCCATTTTTCAAGTATTTTTTATACACTGGTATTAATGTTATAAGCTGTTAACTTTTGGTGCAAAATTTGTGTGGGAGGTACCAAAAGGGGCGCGGGAATAACGCCCATTTTTCACTGGACTGTAGGCACTATAAAAGCATTACACTGTACAAAATTTCAAGTATTTCTAAACACTGGTATTAATGTTATAAGGTTTTAACTTTTAGTGCAAAATGGTGCATTTTTGTGGGAGGTACCAAAAGGGGCGTGGCAATTTCGCCCATTTTCCTCGAGTTGATAGCGACTAACAAACTAATACTATGTGTGGAATTTCAGAAGATTCGAATACGTATAATAGCAGTTATTAAAGAATCAATATTTCACAACATTTTAACCCTTTGTGGGGGAGGTACCAGAAGGAGTGGACCAATATGGCCCATCTTCGAACTTAGCCGGAGATAGAAAAAAATATTACCACATACTAAATTTGAAGTCAATCGGTTACTCCTTTCGAGAGTTATCGTGCGCACCAGCCAGCAGACAGACAGACAGCCGGACGGACATTGCTCATTCGACTTAAAATGACCCAAAACGGATTTCCGCCGAACATACTTGGCGTCTTAGGTCACTCCTTCGATGTGTTACACTTTTTTCCGTAGCAAATGATATATACCCTCGTCACACTAAAGTGAGGGTATAATCAGTGGGCCCCTCGAAAAGGGTGTCATCAGCTTTTGTACAACAACTAATTCAGACTTGGTAATACCGCTTAGGTATATTTGGCAATAATGTAGTTAAGAATATGGTGAACAAAGTTTGTTGACATTTTAACCAAAAAACAAGTAAGAAAATTCATTCGGGTAAACCGACTTATGTATCTCCTCACCTTGAGCCCCCAAAAAAATATGTGAATATATTTTTTTTTGTTTCAATCAAATTATTATCACTTTAAATTGCATTTAATAACTTAGTATGTACAGCTATTAAAATTAAAAGCTGTTTACATTCGGTTCATCCATTTGTATGGGAGGTACCAAAAGGGGCGTGCTAATAACGGCCACTTTTCCCTGGACTCTAGATACTATAAAAGCATTACACTGTACAAAATTTCAAGTATTTATATTCACTGGTATTAAAGTTAAAATCTGTTAACTTTTGGTACAAAATGGTCCATTTGTTTGGGAGGTACCCAAAGAGCTTGCCGATAACGCCCATTTTTCCCTGGACTCTAGATACTATAAAAGCATTACCCTGTAAAAAATGTCAAGTATTTATATGCACTGGTATTAAAGTTATAAGCTTTTAACTTTTGGTGTAAAATGGTCCATTTGTATCGGAGGTACCAAAAGGGGCGTGCCAATTACGGCCAACTTTCTCTAGACTGTAGATTCTACAGTGCAATGCTTTTATACCCTACAGTGCAATGCTTATGTATAAAAGCATTGCACTGTACGAAATTTCAAGTATTTGTATGCACTGGTATTAAAGTTAAAAGCTGGTCCATTTGTTTGGGAGGTACCAAAAGCGGCGTGGCTATAATGCCAATTTTTCTCTGTATTGTAGGTACTATTAAACCATTACACTGTACAAAATTTCAAGTCTTTGTACGCACTGGTACTAAAGTTATAAGCTATTAACTTTTGGTTCAAAATTGTCCATTTGTGTGGGAGGTACCAAAAGGGGTGTGGCAACTTCGCCAATTTTTCTCGAGGTAATAGTGATTAATAAACTAATACTATGTGTAGAATTTCAGAGGATTCAAAAAGTTGTATAAAAGTTATTAAATAATCAATATTTCACTATATGTTAACCGTTTGTGGTACTAGAAGGAGTGGACCAATATGGCCTATCTTCGAACTTAGCCGGAGATAGAAGAAAATATTACCACATACCAAATTTGAAGTCAATCGGTTACTCCTTTCGAGAGTTATCGTGCGCAGTAGCCAGCAGACAGACAGACAGAAAGACATTGCTCATTCAATTTAAAGTGACCCAAAACGGATATCCACCAAAAATACTTGGGGTCTTTGGTCACTCCTTCGATGTGTTACACTTTTGGCTCGTGGCAAATGTATCTACCCTCCTCTCTATGGTGAGGGGATAAAAAATTACCCGCTCTGAAGGAAAAAATATTTTTTTTTCACTTTTTTCAGCATAACTTACAGGAACTCGTAATTTTTCACTAACAAAATTGTAGCCACGGTAAATCTGAACAACTTTTGTGAACATATGAATACAATCTGAACGTGTCTAGGCACCCTGAATAGCTCGAAAATACCACATTGTAAATCAAAAATGTTAGTACTTCACTATTATGTAACAAAAATATTTTTTTGGTGTAGGATATGTTCAGCAGCTTTATAGAAAATATTAAGGCCAATATTTTTATGGAACATATTAACCCTCTAGCTCCCCCACATAATTGTAATTTTTGGCCCTATTTGAACAAATCGTAAAAAAAACCCATAAAAATTGGGAGGGCGGGGATAAAATGTTCTACAAAAATGTTGGCCATATAATTTTACTATATGTGTCAGAACACGCCAAAGCCCAAAACATAACACAAACACCCCAAAAAGGGTAAAATTCCAGTCAAAAAACCCTCCTTGGACTGTTCGTGCAGCAATGTTAGTGATACGACGTAGTGGTCGAAGCAATAACGTTACCAGTAAAGAGCTTGCAAACAATTTGGTATTTTATAGTTATTCTTACATTGGATTGGGACCAGCCTATTAAATAACTGTCCAACAAATTAGGACTTTTTGATTGGAACAGAATAGCGACCCTATAATTCTGAAAGGGCATGTTGAGTAGATCATTTTTGTAGAATAAACTTATGGTCCAGCTGGTCTGAGTTTTTTTTATAGTGGGTCAAAGTTTTCATTTTTTGGTTGAAGGGAGCATTATACTAAATGAAAAAAGTGATTTAATTAAATGTCTGAGAGATTTCTTATTATCAGAGTTATATAGTGGAATTTCATAAGGATCATTTTTGTGGAAGATCTTAGCTCCCCTCTTAATAGGTCAATTTGGCCCTTTTTGGGAAAAAATCCAAAAAAGTCCTTTGAAAAAGGACATTTAAGGATTAAAATATTCTACGAAAATGTTTGCCGTAAAATTTTAGTGAGGTTCGCCAAAGACACCAAAGTTGTAAATATAGCTCTTTACGCTTAATTAGCAAAATTACACGCCAACTTATACAAAAAAATACAATAATGTAAATTTAAAGTCGTAATATCTATGGATTGATTGGAGCAGAAGAGCAACTCTATAATTCTGAAAGGGCATGTTGAGCAGTTAATTTTTGTAGCATAAACTTATGGTCCAGCTGGTCTGAGTTTTTTTTTACAGTGGGTCAAAGTTTTAATTTTTTGGTCGAAGGGACCATTATACTAAAAGAAAACAAATTATGTAATTTAATGTCTGAGAGATTTCTTATTGTCAGAGTTATATAGTGGAATTTTATGAGGATCATTTTTGTGGAAGACTTAACCCTCTAGCTCCCCTCTTAATGGGTCAATTTGGCCCATTTTTAAAAAAAAACTAAAAAAGTCCTTTTAAAAAGGACATTTAAGGATTAAAATATTCTACGAAAATGTTTGCCGTAAAATTTTAGTGGGGTTCGCCAAAGACACCAGAGTTGTAAATATAGCTCTTTACGCTTAATTAGCAAAATTACGCGATATCATATCCAAAAAATACAATAATGTAAATTTAAAGTCGTAATATCTATGGAATGATTGGAGCAGAAGAGCAACTCTATAATTCTGAAAGGGCATGTTGAGCAGTTAATTTTTGTAGAATAAACTTATGGTCCAGCTGGTCTGAGTTTTTTTTTACAGTGGGTCAAAGTTTTAATTTTTTTGTCGAAGGGACCATTATACTAAAAGAAAACAAATTATGTAATTTAATGTCTGAAAGATTGTTTATTGTCAAAGTTATAGTGGAATTTTATGAGAATCATTTTTGTGGAAGATCTTAACCCTCTAGCTCCCCTATTAATGGGTCAATTTGGCCCATTTTTAAAAAAATCTAAAAAAGTCGTTTTAAAAGGATCTTTGCCGGAAAACTTCAGTGGGGGTCGCTATATAGGTTTAGGTTTAGGTTAGGGTGGCAGCCGTATTTTTTTACAAGCTCACATAGACCAGTTTAGGTCCCTAGTGTTACCACGGGCTGAAATGCCCCTCATCGAAACCAACCTGTTTGATATATAAATTTATCGATAGTACGAATATCAGTACTGTAAAGATCTGTTAGGCTGCCTAAAAAGGCCGACCCCAGTATATCCAGTCGTCGTTTACTCAAAGCGGGACAGTCGCAAAGCAAGTGCTCAATGCTCTCCACTTCTTCCTCATCTCCACAGCTTCGGCAGAAGTCATTGGAGTCAATACCCAATCTTTTGGCGTGTTCGCCGATCAAGCAGAGTCCCGTCAGAACCTGTACTAACGTAGACAATCGTTTCCTCTCTAGTGCGAGGAGATATTTTGACCTTCTCAGGTCATACCTTGGCCAGATTTGTCTAGCTACCCTGCAGGTGCCGATTTCTGTCCATCTATCGTTGGACTGCCTGATTGCCTCTTGCCTAAGCCAAAGCTTGCACGTGGATAGTGGCGCACCAATATATGCAAATTCTTCGAGAATTTGTAATGTCGTCCCTTTCCTAGCAAGTTCATCGGCTTTGCAGTTCCCCGGGATATCCCTATGCCCAGGCACCCATATGAGGTGTATATTAAACTGCTCAGCCATCTCGTTAAGAGATCTGCGGCAGTCGAGGGCTGTTTGTGAATTTAGGGATGTTGCCTCCAGAGAATTTATGGCAGCCTGGCTGTCCGAGTAAATGACAACGCCATTGTTGGTTACTATGTTGCGACTCAGCCACTTGGCGACTTCCCATATTGCCATTATTTCGGCTTGATAGACACTGCAGGTATCTGGTAGTCTGTGAGCTATATCCAGACTAAGTTCTTCACAGTGTACTCCGAAGCCAACCTTTTCATCAAGCTTCGAACCATCCGTGTAAAAGTGGAGATGGTTTATATTACCTGGTATTCTGCCGACCCATTCATCTCTGGCGGGAATCATAGTGATGTAATTTCTCTCGAAGGTGTACACTGTTGGTATATAGTCCACTCGGTCGGTTACCATAGCACTACACTTTGATATCCTCATGTGACCATAGTTCTTGTACCTCCACATTGATAGGCAGTTTAATCTTATTGCCGCTTTGGTTGCAACTTCTCTCGCCACAATATTAATCGGCAGTATATGGAGTAGGGCTTGTAGAGACTCGGTCGCTGTAGTCCTTAAGGCTCCGCTTATGCTCAGGCAGGCAGTCCTCTGAACCTTTGTTAGTAGGTTGGTAATGGTTAGTTTGTCAGTTGCCGTCCACCATACCACAATACCGTATAACAGTATTGGACGAACTACTGCTATATATATCCAGTGGACGATTTTAGGAGAGAGTCCCCACCGCGACCCTACAGCCTTTTTGCAGGAATATAAGGCGACGTTGGCCTTCCTTACACGTTCCAATACGTTAAGTCTAAATAACATTTTCCTATCTAGAATTATTCCTAAAAATTTTGCACTTTCAGAAAAGACTAGATCTGTTCCATTTATCCGAGGTGGAGGGTCCACATGTGGGACATTATTCATCCTAGTAAAGAGAACCAATTCTGTCTTGTTAGGGTTAACGCCCAAACCGCTGCTTCTGGCCCATCTAGCCAACTTGGGTCGCTATATAACTGTGACAATAAAAAAAAAAAAAAAAATCTCTCAGACATCAAATTACATCATTTTTTTTATTTAGTATAACGACCAAAAAATGAAAACTTTTACCCACTGTAAAAAAAAAACTCAGACCAGCTGGACCCTATGTTTATTCTACAAAAAATAATCTACTCAATATGCCCTTTTAGAATTACAGAGTCGCTCTTCTGCTCAAATCATTCCATAGATATTACGACTTTTAATTTACATTGTAGTATTTTTTGTATAAGTTGGAGTGTAATTTAGTTTATTAAGCGTAAAGTGATATATTTATAACTTTGGTGTATTTGGCGACCCCCACTGAAATTTTACGGGTCGCTATATAACTGTGACAATAAAAAAATCTCTCAGACATCAAATTACATCATTTTTTTATTTAGTATAACGCTCGCTTCGACCAAAAAATGAAAACTTTTACCCACTGTAAAAAAAACTCAGACCAGCTGGACCCTATGTTTATTCTACAAAAATAATCTACTCAATATGCCCTTTTAGAATTACAGAGTCGCTCTTCTGCTCAAATCATTCCATAGATATTACGACTTTTAATTTACATTGTAGTATTTTTTGTATAAGTTGGAGTGTAATTTAGTTTATTAAGCGTAAAGTGATATATTTATAACTTTGGTGTATTTGGCGACCCCCACTGAAATTTTACGGCAAAAATTTTCGTAGAATTTTTTCATCCTTAAATGTCCCTTTTGAAAGGAAATCTCTCAGACATTTAATTACATCACTTTTTTCATTTAGTATAATGCTCCCTTCAACCAAAATATGAAAACTTTGACCCACTGTAAAAGAAAACTCAGACCAGCTGGACCATAAGTTTATTCTACAAAAATGATCTACTCAACATGCCTTTTCAAAATTACAGGGTCGCTATTCTGTTCCAAAAACGCTGTTTGACAGAGATATTAAAGCTAGTGTTCTTAATATGAATATGACTAATGAATCCCGTATATTTGCCCCGAAGTGCAATATACATCAAATTCACAAGCTAACTGAAGTCATACTGAATTCAACAAATAGAATTTAGTTGGCTATGAATCACTGCAATTTTTGCGGTTTATTCCTGTGGTCTAATACTACATTACATTGTATATTCTCTAAACTCCAAGGGATGCCTGCGTATTTCTTCTTCAATGGACGTGATGTGTGTTGAAAGACACGTACATGTTCTTTTCTTAGAATCAGTATTTGCGTAGTCTGATGATGTCTTAAGATAACAGTAAACATATCAGATTCATATCGATACTTCCATACCGAAGTATGCTAAGTCGACATATAAATATTCTAATATTCGAAAAAGTATTCTGCAAAAGTCTGATGTTAATGCTTCAACCTACTAATAATATTCTGATAAAATTTAATTGTGAAGAAACTTTAAGGGCCTCTCTTGAAAAACACCCATTCTCGACATGGCATACTTTAGGATGAAGGTATCGATATAATGCATATGAATTCCGGCACTCGTTCACATGTAGACCAACAAAACCCTTGTCAAAGTAAAGAATTTGCATTACTATGGAAAACCGCAGTAAACACCAGGAGGGCAGATGAAGTAAACATGGCGTTTCCAAATATTTCGCTTAAGAGATAAAGTCAGGCATGCCGTCGTCAATATCGACATGTAGCTTTGAATGTATACTTTAATATCTTAAAATATTTCTATAGGAAATGACAACATGAATGAATTAGAATGTTTATATTTATGGCCAGCTTTCAGACTACAAAAATAACAAAATAGTACTCTGCACTAAAATAATTACGTTTATTAATAATTTTCAGCTATATTTTTATACCCTCAATAGTATATAGTAGAGGAGGGTATATATAATTTTCTACGGGCCAAAAGTGTAACACATCGAAGGAGTGACCTATGACTCTAAGTATGTTTCTGTTCTGTTTTAGGACATTTCAAGTCATTTTAGCTATGTTCGTCCATTCGTTTAAGTGCCAGTATATCTGTCTGGTGCACAAGATAACTCTCAGAAAGAGAAACCGACTCCTATTTCTGAGTCGTGACCCCATTTATCAATAGTTTTAGCTAAAATGGTATAGACAAATATGGAGCTCTATACGGCACATTTGTACATACAAGCGAATGAGAATTCTTTGTGAAACCTCACTTTTCCAATATCATCCAAAAACGTCTGTTAACAAAGTTAATACAGCGTAGTTCCACTCTGTCATTCATATCTCCGTGAGCGCAATTTTCCTATGTCCTCGTTTTCGAATATACTATACATATGTATGCAAATAATTATATTGACACATGGCCATTTCCGTTTCCGTTTTTTCGCCTATATGTTTTCATGGAAATAGCAATAAAATCTTGTGCTTTTGTAACTGCCTTCTCAAATTAATGCCACAATAGTGTTTATTATAATAATGGAAAATGCAAAAAAAAACACAAACAATCTCTTCCCATTGGCAATTACTAAACTCATTGTCCGTTTAAATATTTATAATCTGAAGACAATAAAATGTCTAAAATCTTTTGTTCATCTTCACATTAAGTACGAACCAAAGCAGCAGCAGCAGACCAACGAGAAACCGACGATGTGGCCCTTTGCCATTTGATAAAAATTTCCTGTAATTCCACATACAATAAATGAACATCGTCCGTCTTCTAATTACTCTAAATGTATGTGTTACAAATGATTTTGTGGAATTGCCATCTCTGGAGAATGATAAATATTTGAATGTTGGTTACTTGTTAGTTATGTTGTTGACAGACAACAGTTCAAGTATTTTACATTCTTTAATTATGTCAACATAAATATTTGATTGGATTATTTACACAGATTCGTTGCGTGAATTATTGTTGGGGAAAATCTGTAATTTTACTTGTCAAAGTGAACAGTAACCTGAACTATGGATTTAATTGTTTTATAAATTCATAAAATATAATAGCCCAAAGTTTAGTAGGAATGAATGTGAAAATTTTAATGATTGTTCACAAATTGATTTCCTTACACGAAATAAGTAAGAACGGTAGTATGTTTTGGTATTGAGAAAATTTCGTCGAAATTCAATTTTTACGGAAAATTGGATTGAAATATTTTCGTCGAAATTGAATTTTCATGAAAAATTTCGTCGAAATTAAATTTTTCTAGAAAATTTCGTCGAATCAAATTTTATTATTAATTTCCATTATTTTTTGTGTGATTCCTATTTCGACGAAATAAAATTTTTCTAGAAAATTTCGTCGCAATTAAATTTTTCTAGAAAATTTCGTCGCAATTAAATGTTTCTAGAAAATTTCGTCGAAATTAAATTTTTCTAGAAAATTTCGTCGAAATTAAATTTTTCTAGAAAATTTCGTCGCAACTAAATTTTTTTAGAAAATTTCGTCGAAATTAAATTTTTTCTAGAAAATTTCGTCGAAATTAAATTTTTCTAGAAAATTTCGTCGAAATTAAATATTTTTAGAAAATTTCGTCGAAATTTAATTTTTCTAGAAAATTTCGTCGAAATTAAATTTTTCTAGAAAATTTCGTCGAAATTAAATTTTTCTAGAAAATTTCGTCGAATCAAATTTTATTATTTGTGTGATTCCTACTGTCCGTACCCACGAATGGATAAACCTAGTCCTTTCCAAAAATGGGTGGAATCGATCCAATGGGCATGGCCCCGTCCACATAAGCAAATTTTTTAAATTGAGATATCTTACTCTTAGCGAGAGTGCTGTAATTTTGTGTATGTATTTGGTGACAGTCTACGTGATTGGTCCAAATTTCGTAAATTTTAAAGAAATTTTCTACAAAAATTAAATTTCAACGTAATATTCTAGAAATTAAATTTCGAGAAATTGAATGAATTTTTATAGAAAATTTCGTCGAAATTGATTGCATAGAAAGTTTCGTCGAAATTGAATTTTAATATATAAAATTTCGTCGAAATCGCATTTTTATATAGAAAATTTCGTCGAAATCGAATTTTTATATAGAAAATTTCGTCGAAATTGAATTTTTATATAGAAAATGTCATCGAAATTGAATTTTTATATAGAAAATGTCGTCGAAATGGAATGTTTATGTAGACAATTTCGTCGAATTTGAATTTTTATATAGAAAATTTCGTCGAAATTTAATTTTTATATAGAAAATTTTGTCGAAATTTAATTTTTGTAAAGAACATTTTGTCGATATTTAATTTTATATAGAAAATTTCGTCGAAATTGAATTTTTAAATAGAAAATTTCCTCGAAATTTGATTTTTGTATAGAAAATTTTGTCGAAATTTAATTTTTATATAGAAAATTTCTCGAAATTGCATTTTTATAGAAAATGTCGTCTTTTTGAATTTGAATTTTTATATAGGAAAAATCGTCGAATATTGAATATTTATATAGAAAATTTCGTCGAATTTTAATTTTTATATAGAAAATTTCGTCGAATTTGAATTTTGATATAGATAATTTCGTCGAATTTTAATTTTTATATAGAAAATTTCGTCAAAATGTAATTTTTATATTCAAAATTTCGTCGAAATTGAATTTTTATATAGAAAATTTCGTCGAAATTGAATTTTTACATAAAAAATTTCGTCGAAATTGCATTTTTATATAAAAAATTTCGTCGAAATTGCATTTTTATATAGACAATTTCGTAGAAATTGAATTTTTATAGAGAAAATTTAGCCGAAATTGAATTTTTATATAGAAAATTTCGTCGAAATTGAATTTTTACAGAAATTTTCGAATTTGAATTTTTATATAAAAAATTTCGTCGAATTTGAATTTTTATATAGAAAGTTTCGTCAAATTTTAATTTGTATATAGAAAATTTCGTCGAATTTGAATTTGTATATAGAAAATTTCGTCGAATTTGAATTTTTATATTAAAAATTTCGTCGAAATTTAATTTGTATATAAAAAATTTCGTCGAATTTAATTTTTATATAGAAAATTTCGTCGAAATTGAATTTTTATATAGACAATTTTGTCGAAATTGAATTTTTATATAGAAAATTTCGTCAAATTTTAATTTTTATATAGAAATTAAAATTTCTATATAGGAAATTTCGTCGAAATTTATTTTTTATATAGAAACTTTCGTCGAAATTGAATTCAGAGTGCTGTAATTTTGTGTAATATTGAGTAGTTGATGGCAGTCTACGTGATTGCTCCAAAAATGCACCAAATTTCGTCAATTTTGATTGCATTTTTATAGAAAATTTCGCAAAATTCAATTTTTATATAGAAAATTTAGTCGAAATTGAATTTTTATATAGAAAATTTCATCGAATTTTAATTTTTATTTAGAAAATTTCGTCGAATTAGAATTTTAATAGAAAAATTTTCGACGAATTAGAATTTTTAATGAATGAAAATGAATTCTTTTACAGCAAATTTCGTCGATCTTGAATTATACGGAAAATTTCGTCGAATTCGAATTTATATATAGAGAATGTCGTCTTTGAATATTTATATAGAGAATGTCGTCGAATTTGAATTTTTATATAGAAAATTTCGTCGAAATTGCATTTTTATATAGAAAATTTCGTCGAAATTGCATTTTTATTTAGAAAATTTCGTCAAATTTGAAATTTTATATACAAAATTTCGTCGAATTTGAATTTTTATATAAAAAATTTCGTCGAATTTGAATTTTTATATACAAAATTTCATCGAATTTGAATTTTTATATACAAAATTTCGTCGAAATTTAATTTTTATATAGAAAATTTCGTCGAAATTATATTTTTACATAGAAAATTTCATCGAAATTGAATTGAGAGTGCTGTAATTTTTTATAATATTGTGTATTTGGTGGCAGTCTACGTGATTGGTTCAAAAATGGACCACATTTCATCAATTGTGACGAAATTTTCTACAAAAATTAAATTTCAACGAAATATTCTAAAAATTTAATTTCGACGAAATTGATCGAATTTTTATAGAAAATTTCGTCGAAATTGATTGCATTTTTATAGAAAATTTCGTCGAAATTGAAATTTTATATAGAAAATTTCGTCGAAATTTAATTTTTACAGACATTTTCGTCGAATTCGAATTTTTATTATTAATAATATTTTTTAATAATAAAATTTTTATTATTTCAAATTTGAATTTTCATATAGAAAATTTCGTCGAATTTGCATTTTTATATAGAAAATTTCGTCGAATTTAAATTTTTATATAAAAAAATTCGTCGAATTTAAATTCTTATATAGAAAATTTCGTCGAATTTGAATTTGTATATAGAAAATGTCGTCGAATTTGCATTTTTATATGGAAAATTTCGTCGAAATTGAATTTCAATATGGAAAATTTCTTTGAAATTGACACTTTATATAGAAAATTTCGTCGAATTTAATTTTCGACGAATTTGAATTTTTAATGAATGAAAATGAACTCTTTTACAGCAAATTTTGTCGATCTTGAATTATACGGAAAATTTCGTCGAAATTTAATTTTTACAGAAATTTTCGTCGAATTCGATTTTATATATAGAAATTTGAATTTTAATTTTTATATAGAAAATTTCGTCGAAATTGCATTTTTATATAGAAAATTTCGTCGAATTTGAATTTTTATATAAAAAATTTCGGCGAATTAGAATTTTTATACAAAAAACTTCGTTGAATTTGAAATTTCATATAGAAAATTCGTCGAATTTTAATTTTTATATAGAAAATTTCGTCGAATTTTAATTTTTATATAGAAAATTTTGTATTTTTATATAGAAAATTTCGTCGAAATTAAATTTTTATTGTAGTATTGGGTATTTAGTGGCAGTCTACGTAATTGGTCCAAATTTCGTCAATTTTGACAAAATTTTCTACAAAAATTAAATTTCAACAAAATATTCTAGAAATTAGATTTCGACGAAATTTATTGAATTGAATAGAAAATTTCGTCGAAATTGAATTTTTATATAGACAATTTTGTCGAAATTGAATTTTTATATAAAAAATTTCGTCGAATGTGAATTTTTATACAAAAAAATTCATCGAATTTGAAATTTTATATGGAATATTTCGTCGAATTTGAATTTTTATATAGAAAATTTCGTCGATATTAAATTTTTATATAGAAAATTTCGTCGAAATTGAATTTTTAAAGAAAATTTAGTCGAAATTGAATTTTTATAAAAAATATAATTGAAGTCGAATTTTTATAGAAAATTTGGTGAAAAAAATTTGAATTTGTCTATAAAATTTTTTCAAAATTGAAAATACAGTTTAATTAAAAATTTAGTTTTTTCTAGAAAATTATGTCAAATTTAAATTTTTCTAAAAATTTTCTTCAAAATATAATTTTTCAAGAAAATTTAAATTAAATTTTTCGGCTTGGCGTCCTTTTTAATTATTATTGCGTGGTTACATTTTTTTATTATTTTATTCTCTTTTCCAAAATTTTGACTAACGGCGTTTATTAAAACTATATATAAATAACAAATTTATCTTTTATTTACCTATTGCAATTAAAATTAAAGATAAATGACTGGATTTGGACCAAATTTTCAAGAAAAATTAAATTTCACCAAAATTTAATTTCAAGAATTTTTTAGAGAAATGAAATTTCAAGATTTTTTGTAGAAAAAAAATATAAAGGATGGGTGTTGCGAAGCGCTCCAGGGTATAGCGGGTATGATATTCATATGAAATATTGTGGAAATCCAACTCATCTCCTATATTTTAAAAAGATTAGGTGAACAAGAACATAGGATTTCTGCTAGTAAATACCACTTTTTTCGATTGTGTCCGCTATCATTAGGTGTTAGGTTTTTTGTAGTTTTTAAAATTTAATTCTCATTGACACAACTCTCCTATGGTCACTGCAATTAATGTTATTTCATAATAGCTTACATTATACAACAGACCGATTAAAACTGATTGCGAAACGTTATTAACACATTTCTTTGCAGAAAAAAGTACTTTTCAGCAATTCTTGCCATTGTCTTTAATGACAATGTTTTTAGTAAAGCCTATTTTAGTTTTTTCTTCAGAAGATTTCATTTAATTAATTTTTTCTTTTGTTTTCTTATTTCCTAACATTCTAATGATTATTCTCATAATTACGACTTTTTGTTTCTTGTTCCTTATAGGGTGCCATAGAGATAGTGAAACTGATGTTCTCCGTGCAACCCCAAGAGAAACGCATCTGTTTAAGTTGTACAGATGTCCAGAAAATGACCCCTTTGCACTGTGCCTCCATGTTCGATCATCCCGACATAGTGGAATATCTGGTCAATGAGGGAGCCGATATTAATGCCTTAGACAAGGAACATCGTTCGCCTCTGTTGTTGGCGGCCTCACGTTCCGGTTGGAAAACGGTCCACGTCTTGATACGCCTCGGGGCGAATATAAGCGTAAAGGATGCCTGTTCCCGCAATGTCCTGCATTTGGTGATCATGAATGGGGGGCGTTTGCAGGAATTCGCCGAAGAAGTCAGTAAGACACAGTCACAAGCTCAATTGGAACAATTGCTTAATGAAAAAGACAATACCGGGTGTTCGCCATTGCACTATGCCAGTCGAGATGGACACATACGCTCCCTGGAGAATCTCATACGTCTGGGGGCTTGCATTAATCTCAAGAATAATAACAATGAGAGTCCCCTGCATTTTGCCGCACGTTATGGACGCTTTAATACCGTGAGACAATTGTTGGACTCGGAAAAGGGCACATTTATCATCAATGAGAGTGATGGAGAAGGTTTGACACCACTGCATATAGCCTCACAACAGGGCCATACCCGAGTGGTGCAATTGCTATTGAATCGGGGAGCCCTTTTGCATAGAGATCACAATGGCCGTAATCCGTTGCAATTGGCCGCTATGTCGGGTTACACCGAGACCATAGGTCTACTACATTCCGTACATTCACACCTCTTGGATCAGGTGGATAAAGATGGGGTAAGTTAAAAAAATATAAAAGGGATGATTTGAAACCCCCTAAGAAGTGATAATTAATATTTCTTCAATAGTAGAAATACTAAATGGAAGCTTAAAATCTGGTCAGTATAGGTAGGGTAGGGCACATCCATAACATAAGCAACCATACACGGCATATCACTCATTTCTATAACTATACATTTAGATTTAAGGCCTAACTAGTCTCTCTCTCACAAACTCTTTCAGAATACCGCTCTTCATTTGGCCACCATGGAGAATAAGCCTCATGCTATTTCAGTATTACTCTCAATGGGCTGCAAATTGGTCTACAATCACATGGATCTAAGTGCCATTGACTATGCTATTTACTATAAATATCCTGAGGCAGCTTTGGCAATGGTCACCCATGAGGAGCGAGCCAATGAGGTGATGTCCTTGAAGTCCGACAAACATCCATGCGTGACACTGGCATTGATTGCAGCGATGCCAAAAGTTTTCGAAGCAGTTCAAGATAAATGCATAACGAAGGCGAATTGTAAAAAGGATTCCAAAAGTTTTTATGTATGTATGAAATGGAGTTTAACCCGCACACACATGAAGACCAAAGGACCAAAACTACACACACACACATACTCGTATACACGAAAGTAAATTGTTTGAATTAGTAAACAAACAGGACGATAATTACACTACACTTAAATACAGGGCGTAAAAAGGACTCTCGTCTCAAACAAATCGGATACATTTTTCTTTAACACTCAAATAAGGGACTTAATAGTGCTACACTGAAAGAAAAACTTATGTTAAAGTAATAATAAACGAAACGCGCCTGAGTTCATATAATAAAAATTACTATAAGAACAATTTAGTAATAATAAAGAAAAAAGTATTGCATACGCAATGGAAACCGCAAAGTACAGGTTGTAACAAAAGAAAGTTTATATTAAATACAACAATAATAACATATTTATTTATTTATATGAACTACAATACAAAGTAAATTTATATTCTAATTGTACGGTCCAAGGAAAAGCCAGGTTACAAAGACCATGTGGCTAGAGTTTGCAGCGACAGACCAGAGCCTCTGGTGGGAATCGAACCCACGACCCCTCATAGGCGAACACGCTACCAAGTCACCCACTGGGGCGCTCAATAATAACATATAATAACAATATTACATACAAAATTAATACTATAATGTGTGATATATACAAAGTATTCCACAAATTACTGGGTGTCTCCAAAGAATATTTCTGTGAATGAATGAGCGAATAGTATTTAACCTATTACGCAGTACCTATTCACCTACCTACTACGCAACCGCATGGTGTTTTGTTTATAAAACGGAGCTTGAATTGGATGCATCGATCTCAGGACAGAAATTGCGGAAGTGGTCTGGAAGGAATCGCAAGTCGTGTGTCGTCGCTTTAAAAAAAATCATGAGCATATCATTTTTACGGGCTTGGGTCCTTTGCTTCTCGTAGTCACAAACTATTCAAGAGCACATCTAGACTAGGAAACTCCGACTCAGAGTCATCAAATTATAACACTATTACTTTTGTCAGGGGCACAAAGAAGAAAAATAAATACGATGAACCGGCAGAAGATAATGCAGGATGAATCTGACTCTTCAACATCCACTAAAAGAGGAATAGCGCCGTGAAAGCGATTAAAAAGAAAAAGAATCACCTTCATCCAGCATTTCGGGGATACCTAGCGAACCTACCCGGAAAAGAGTCTCTAGTCAGAATCCATCGATTGTGGGGGGTATAGTCGGCACAGAGTGTGAGGAAGTCCACCAATTCATCCATCAATGACTGTGTCACCCACAAACAAGAAGACCCATCCGATGGGGAAAAGCAAATTGGTTTTAAAAAAGGGGAAAGAGCCACCGTCTTATTCTAAAATAGCAAATATTATTTGCATATGTTGATAGCAGTAGCTCGTGTGGAAGAATTCCCGTTGACCATAAGAGTAACTTCAAATATTTGGGGCCTTATTCATAAAAAGTTAAAGAAGGCTTGAGGAACGCTTTAGCAGTGTTAAAGCGTTCTTCAAACCTTCATTAAATTTTTATGAATAAGGGCCTTGTTCTTTACAAAGGTATTGGAACACGTTCTCGAATTTAATTAAGGGCTAACAATCCATATTGGGACGGCGCAAAGCTGAAACTGGTAAAGAAAAACGGCATCCCTGTACTCATAAAAACAACTTTCTATGTCAAAGGATGGGCTAGTAAGGCATCGTCAGTGCACATACTCAGCGTCATTGGCAAACAAAACTCGAACCTTGGAGTGGGGAAGATTTCCACAGAAAAAATTATCCCAATGGTACTCTCCTCGTGGTAGGCATAGACCCGACATCCATAAACACGGATAGTCTTGCTAAGTCTTGCATGGCATTTCGGGTGTTGGAGTAGGTTAGGTTAGGGTGCCAGCCGTTTTATTTTGCCAGCTCACATAGACCAGTTTAGGTCCCTAGTGTTACCATGGGCTGAAATGCTCCTCATCGAAACCAACCAATCGGTACCGAAAATATCTGTTAGACTGCCTAGAAAGGCCGACCACAGTATGTCGATGCTCAATGCCCTTCACGTCCTCCTCCTCTCCACAGCTTCTGCAGAAGTCATTGGAGTCAATACCCAACCTTCTGTCGTGTTCGCCGATCAGACAGTGTCCCGTCAGAACTGATACTACTGTAGACAATCTTTTCCTCTCTAGTGCGAGGAGATATTTTGACCTTCTCAAGGCATACCTTGGCCTGATTTGTCTAGCTTCCCTACAGGTGCCGATTACTGTCCATCTTTCGTTGGACAGCCTGATTGCATCTTGCCTAAGCCAAAGCTTGCACTTGGATAGTGGCGCACTAATATATGCAAATTCATCGAGAATTTAACTGCTCAGCCATTTCGTTAAGAGATCTGCGGCAGTCGAGGGCGATTTGTGAATTTAAGAATGTGACCTCCAGAGAATTGATGGCAGCCTGGCTGCAGGTATCTGGTAGTCTGTGAGCTATATCCAAACCAAGTTCTTCACAGTGTACTCCGAAGCCTACCTTTTCATCAAGCTTCGAACCATCCGTATAGAAGTGGAGACGGTTTCCATTTCCTGGTATTCTGCCAACCCATTTATCTCTGGCTGGAATCATAGTGATGTAGTACCTCTCGAAGGTGTACACAGTTGGTATATGTGTAGCCCACTCGGTCAGTTATCATAGTACTACATTTTGATATCCCCATGTGACCGTAGTTCTTGTACCTCAAGTACCGCTCTGGTTGCAACTTATCTCGCCACAATATTAATCGCCAGTATATGGAGTAGGGCCTGTAGAGACTCAGTCGCTGTAGTCCATAAGGCTCCGCTTATGCTCAGGTAAGCAGTTCTCTGAACCTATGATAGTAGGTTGGTGATGGTTAGTTAGTCAGTTGCCGTCCACCATACCACAATGCCGTATAACAGTATTGGACGAACTACTGCTATATGTAACCGATGGACGATTTTAGGAGAGAAGCCTACCGCGACCCTACAGCCTTCCTGCAGGAATAAAAGGCGACGTTGGCCTTCCTTACAACAATTTTCTAGATCTAGCAGGATTAGTGCAGACATTACTCCTCCAAATTAGTGCAGACATTACTCCTCCTTGTGGGGTCCCTCTGTTTACAAACCTTGTTGGAGTTGTGGACCCAAGACATGCTGTAATGCGTCTTCTGTTGAGAAAGCTTTGAATTAGTCTAATCAAGCTAGAGTTCACCTTTAGCTGTGACAGGACCGCATCTGAGTGAACGTTGTTAAAACCCCCTTCTATGTCATGAAAAGCTCACAAGTGCGTGCAGGGCTGATTCTGTAGACTTTTACTTATTGTAAGCATAGAGTGTTGGACTATCTTTTTTAAAATTGGCAAAACCCCGATTGGCAGGGCAGTTCGAGTCCAAAACCTGGAAGTGGCAAACTGAGTTAGTGAACATAAGGGGTCGAGCGAAACACTACCAATAAGTGAGATGGAAATGGGCGATAATATCGCCAAATCGCAGATAATATCACCAATTTTGAAGAAAGTTCTCAGCAAAGATGGTGATAAGAATATGAAGACTAACACAAAAACTCAAAACAAAGCAGGAGCGACAAAAAATAACACCGCCTCCCAAGAATGTTTAGGAATGATGAGAATGACTCACTACCAATAAATGAGTGAGTGCCACCAGATAGGATAAACAACTCCCAAGAATCTCGTTTATCGGAAAGACAATGATTAGGGTCCTCCAGATAAACCTCCACCGGAGTTAGACCGCAACCAATGAACATAATTAACAAAGGCTGTGTCCATAATGTTTTGATCCAGGAATCACAGACAACTTGTAACAAGGTTACTGGATTGAACCATACGAACTACAACCCTTTCAACGCTAACTCGGGGTTCACGTCCAGGGACTTGTATTCTGTACCACATAAACTTAAGCTTTATTATCTCTCCAGAGTTGTCAACTACGGACGCAAATGTACTGATATAAGGTTATGGGAGCATGTACCTGGAGTATACTCGTCCCTGCCCTTCGATGTGTCGATTTTGCCACCTACGTCGGAATTACAACGTCTGGTGAGGGAATCCAAACATACGAGTAATGAGTTATTGGTTGGATGTGAGCTTATATCCACCATATCGATTGGGCTAGTTCTAGCACCAATAGAAGGGGACATGCTCTCACATAGGGACCAAGGCGGCCTTTGTTAACAAAATTAGGGAAGAAGTATCAGATATAACGTTATGCTCAGAAAACCTTATTGATGAGATCCATCTTTATATATAAAATCCTTTGTACGTTTGTTAGTAACGCATGATCTCCGAAACCATAAAAGCGAATGGGCTGAAAATTGAACAATTTATTCAGTTTGGGGTCATTTGTATTGTAGAATTATTTTCACCGCGATAAATTGCGGAGTGGTCAAGTTATTTGCAAAATTCGCATTTCCAGAGCGATTTCACTGAAATTTCAAATATGTGTGGTTTGCCTTAATAAAAGTTTGTATGTATGATTCAAACCGGTAGATGTCGCTGTAGTGGACATATAGTCAATCTAATTTTTTTCTTGAAACTCGGGATGTATGCATTTTTGAATGAAATATCAATGAATAACAAACTAAAAAATCCCAAACAGGACTGCTGGAGTCAGCTAGTCGTTATATAAGGTTTAACATTTTCACGGCCACCGCCTAACCCAATAAGATTCCGTACTACGGCTAAAACCATCTTGATTGGGCCAACCCACACGCGAATATATGTATATGTAAGTACTTAAGACATTGATATCAGTGTGAAGAAGATTACAGAGGCTCTAGTAAAATCAATCGAAGATAGTTGCCCGCTTCGAGAAAGGAAATCTGCCTATGAGAAACACTGGATGACAGGGCAAATTCCCTCGATAGGCAAGGATGTCAGCAGGCTTTACAACAGAGCTCGACGTAAATAACTATCATTACATTGGTAGTCGTCCACCACAGAAGACTAAAAGAATACAATAAAATCATTAGATTGGCGAAACGTAAGTCCTGGAAGCTTTTCTGTGAGCAGGTAGACAGCGTTAACAACATGTCTAAAATAAAAAAGTCCCTCTCAAAAACTGATATCCAAACCGAAACACTTGTGGATGACACTGGTAAAAGGATGGAGAGTATAGAGAGGGCACCGTAAGGCGATTGGTGAAAACTCTGTTTCCGACGAAAATGTGATGCATCAAGTACCTATTACGAATATATCAGATGGTATCGTTAATATATATATTCCTTTCGTTCCTATAAGGAACATAGGGCCTCAACGATTGCGTTCCATCATCGTTTATCCGCCGCTTCCGTTCTAAGCTCGTTGAACGTTTTATTAAGGTTTGCTGCTTCTGCCCCAAGTTTCGCCTCCATATGTGGCTGGGTTTGCCCTTCCTTCGGCTACCTTGTGGGTTCCAGTCTATAACGTTTCTTGTTATGTCATCACTGGGTCTTCGGACTGCGTGATCCAACGCAATTTCCTGGTTCTGACTTCTCGCTCGGCTGATATTTGACCAGTTTCGTTCCATAGGCGCTCATTGCTTATGGTATTCGGGCAAAAGATGCGGAGTATTTGTCTAAGACAGCGGTTGAAGAATTTTTGCATTTTCTTTAAGTCAGTACGTACGGCGTTCCACGATGCGCAACCATAAAGGGCACAGCTGTTGAATATGCTGATTTTTGTGCGTTTTCATATGTGTGTGGATTGCCATACTTTCTTCAGCTGGCCATACGCTTGCCTTGCTTTGCATATGCGGTGTGTCACGTCTTCTTCGGAGCCGCCTGAGCTTGTTAAGTGGGTATGTGCAGTGCTGCATTTATTCTCAGAGCTTTTGTTTTATTTTATTTAAGTCCGCATTTTAATGCTTCATCTGCAGCGTCGCATAGTTTGGATAGCATATCCTAAAATATATGGGTCAGCAGACATATGTCATTTGCATACTCGAGGTCTTCGAGTCGTTTGCTTAATCTTTCATGCCTCTGGGTTCAGATGTATATAACAAGAGGTGTTATTTTGGTATTCAAAGAAAAATTCAATTTTTTGAGATAAATGATTGGATGTTTAATTCATAATAAATAGGAGGGTATGCCGTTAATAATGAAAAACAACATCAGCCAAATGGCCACCACGACCACGCTTACAGGACCATATCCTTTTCATGAAATTTTCCATAACCAAATGGCTGCTCTATGTCCTCGATAGTCTCACGAATTCTATCTTTGAGGTCTTGAATCGACAGTGGGCTGTTGGCGTAGACCTTATCTTTCACGTGGCCCCAAAAGAAGAAGTCGCAAGATATTAAATCACAAGATCACGGTGGCCAATTGTGATCACCTCTTCGAGAGATAACATGGTCCGGAAACTTTCCCGTTGTCCAGATCAATACCATCCAACTCCGACCATAAAAAATCATTAATCTCTCGATAGCGCAATCCATTTTCGAAAAAGTAAGTTCCAATGAACCCGCCGGACCATAAACCGCACCAAACAGTCACACGTTGAGGATGGAGAGGCTTCGCAACAATAACTCTTGGGTTTCCGAGACCCAGATGCGACAATTTTGCTTGATGACGTAGCCACCGAGGTGAAAATGGGTCTCATCAGTCGAGCTGATTTTGTATCGTTCGTATAGTTTTTTGTTCGATTGTTTTGTATCGTTCGATGATCGTGTATTTCCATTTTAGTAATGGCGTAGTTTCTACTTGTCAAATGTCAAAGAATAAAAGCTTCAAAAGTGGCAGCTACCGAAATACCGGGTGATTCAAAATAACACCTCTTGTTGGAAAACCCGTTATAACTACGTTGAATAGTAGTGGGGATAGAGGACAGCCTCGTCGTGCGCCAACTTTTATATTTATTGGCTTTCTGGTGTTGCCTTCGTGCGAAATGCGGAACTTAGCGTTTTCGTACAAGACTTCTATAAGTTTAGCTATTTTTGGGTACTCCTTTGCATCGCAGGACGTTCCAAATTGCATGAATTGCTTGAATGTTGTCAAATGCTTTCTCGTAGTCTATAAAGACATCAGATATCCACTCATCAGATCTCCACTCTGATGACAGCTAAGTAATTATCCATAGGCTGTTTATATGGTCAATGCATGACTTTTTTGGCATAAATCCAGCATTTTCCTTGCAGATGATTTGTGATAATGCATTTGACAGGCTGTTGTTAATTATGTTCGCGATAATTGATTAGCCAAACCCTAGACGATTTTCAGGTTGACGGAGCGCGGAAGAACTGTATCAACCATTAGAGACAGGGTACAACAGGGGCATTTTAACACCGCTCAAAATATCTCCGCGCCCTAGAGAAAAGTAGAATATGATGGCATTAATTACTCAATTCCTTCCTAAGTCGACTTAGGCGGTTATTGATTGTGACCACAGATATATTAGCGTCAATATCTAAATCCAAACCGATTTTCTTCAAATTCGGCACTGTTGTTTAATGAAATTACCTCTACACAATTTCGCAATGATAGAAGGTAAACAGAACGAACATATACATTAGTACATATTATATATGGGCTCTATTTAAATTTTACCCAATTTATATAAAATTCGTCACTATTTGTGCTGGGTTCAAAATAATTATTTGTGTCGAAATTGAAAAAATTATAAACTTTCTTTTGAGGTACCCTGTATTAAGTCTCTTATTACTTCAATACTCCTTACCCGAATCATCTGAAATTCAACATATAGCAATAATTTTTTACTTGTTTGTGTGCATTGGTGTTGGAGTTAAAAACTGTTGGTTTATTGGCATTTGTGACGATGAAAACTAGATAATATGTATTTTTCTTTCAGTGCACTACTATCTTAGAGTCCTTGCCATGTCTTTAATTAAAACTCTTGTTTTCAGGAAAACATAAACAATTGCTTTTTTTATAATTTTTTCTTTTCAATTGCTCCGTTGAAACATGTCTCTATCTCTCTCACTTTCTTTCTCTGCGTTCAGATTAAGTATTCATTTTCCTTTCTGCAATGCCCTTTTATGTTCGCCAAATTGGATGAGAAAACCGGCGAACCTATAGCATCGCCGAATACCATCCCACTGCCGGCCTTAAATGTAAGATAACTTTTTTTCGATGCAAACTTAGTGCAAAAAACTAAAAGAGGAAAAAAGAAAATGAAATATTCCTCTTTAGTTTTATCAAACACTTTTTGGTTAATTAATTCTGAGTTTGTTATGCCTTTTTTTTTGTTTGTTATTGTTTATTAAAAAGGATAATAAAAAACAGACCAGTCAGACTGTGATAAGAAGAAAAAAAAAGAACGCAAGAAGTGTCACTGAAGTTTAATTCATAAAATTTCGCATTGTCCGCAATCATAGCAGAGCAGAAACAGGTGGGACAACAAGTCAGTGGGGTTTCCAAAAATAATTAATTAGAGAGGCTGTAAGCAAAAGATAAAACATAGGAGTTCATTTTTAGGTTCAACTGCTAAATATTCAATTCAGGCAATTTTCTCGCAAAGAAATATCGCCTTCTACTTCCCAATACGTGTCAGAATTTCATTGTTTAAGAATGTAGTTTTTAGCCAAGACATACACCCGCCCCTATCAAAGCCGCAATATGGAGAATATTCCCCATTTTCGAAAAAAAAACTTATTTTTTAAAGAAAATATGTCTTGAAATGTTTGTTGCATTTTATTGATATTTTTAAAGAAATAAATAAAAGAAATAAAACTTTTAATATCCTCCACATTGCAGCTTTGATAGAATTGGGTTTGTATCTTTGCTAAAAAACTGCATTGCACATTATTTAAATTTTAGAATTTATTCAGAGAAATGTTTTCTTCGTTGTATCTGATCCGCTTCCTTTCTCTCCACTACTTCGTAAAAACATATAGTAAATTGCGTCCACACAACATAGTTCCCCAAAAAATGCAATCAGCCTTAAGTAGGTTCTTCAAAAAAAAAAACATACAGAATATCGCCCATCAGCAACACATAATACACTGCTACCACACCTTCACACACATCAACCATACACCCGAATACATAAGTATAGATACACTACTTGAACTCGAATACATTATACTTATACAAAATCGACCTTAAACGAAAAAAGAAGCAATCCTTTAAAATGTGCAGCAAATGAAAAAATAACAAAATTATGTTTTTCTTTGCTCTTTGAAATATTTTGCCATACTTTAGATAAAATATTCATTTTATCCATTGCAACTGTCGCCCGAACAAACGGAGGCGAAACGCATACAAAACAATGATCCGACTTGGCGACAACCGCCATTGGCCGTGGTTAATGTGAGTTTTGAGCCAAAAAAAAAATCAGAACTGCTCTAGATGTTTATTGTTCATCATTCACCATTTTCCCCCCATCTTCAAACCAACATCCCCGGTGATGTGTCTTGACCCACATACATCTATCTATATTTTGTTTTCGTTGTTGTTGTTGTTGTTGATAAGCAGTGTCCTTTATTCCCCTTAAATCCCCCAGTCTTTTTTGTGTGACTTACTTGTCCCTTTTTGGTCTCTTCTTTCACTATCTTCAATGTTGGTGTCTATAGTTCTAAACTATCCCCTTCTCTTCTTTGGTGTGAGTAATGTAATAGAGAATAGGGTTTATTTTGTTGTTATTTTAATATTTTTAATTATGTTTTTATTACTGTGTGTTGTTTGATATAAGTTTCTGTTTTAATTTCCGCATTAGTTGTTGTTAATGTTAATTTTAATTATATTCATTAAGTGGAGTGAAATTTCGGCAATGTTCAGTTAACAGTGTAATATTCACATTATTACAAAACAAATTTAGCACGTTATAACAAAAGAACAATTACATAGTTCACTAGGGATAAATGTACTTACACTCAAAACACAAATTTAGTATTCTGTACTAGATGAGGTCACATATATACTTCAGCAGTCAGCTCGAAGTATATATGTGGTCTTCCTCTATACTAGAGTCGACAACTGTGGTCTTCCTCTATACTAGAGTCGGCCACTGTGGTCTTCCTCTATACTAGAGTCGACCACTGTGGTCTTCCTCTATACTAGAGTCGACCACTGTGGTCTTCCTCTATACTAGAGTCGACCACTGTGGTCTTCCTCTATACTAGAGTCGACCACTGTGGTCTTCCTCTATACTAGAGTCGACCACTGTGGTCTTCCTCTATACTAGAGTCGACCACTGTGGTCTTCCTCTATACTAGAGTCGACCACTGTGGTCTTCCTCTATACTAGAGTCGACCACTGTGGTCTTCCTCTATACTAGAGTCGACCACTGTGGTCTTCCTCTATACTAGAGTCGACCACTGTGGTCTTCCTCTATACTAGAGTCGACCACTGTGGTCTTCCTCTATACTAGAGTCGACCACTGTGGTCTTCCTCTATACAAGAGTCGACCACTGTGGTCTTCCTCTATACTAGAGTCGACCACTGTGGTCTTCCTCTATACAAGAGTCGACCACTGTGGTCTTCCTCTATACTAGAGTCGACCACTGTGGTCTTCCTCTATACAAGAGTCGACCACTGTGGTCTTCCTCTATACTAGAGTCGACCACTGTGGTCTTCCTCTACACTAGAGTCGACCACTGTGGTCTTCCTCTATACTAGAGTCGACCACTGTGGTCTTCCTCTATACTAGAGTCGACCACTGTGGTCTTCCTCTATACTAGAGTCTGTGGTCTTCCTCTATACTAGAGTCGACCACTGAGGTCTTCCTCTATACTAGAGACGACCACTGTGGTCTTCCTCTATACTAGAGTCGACCACTGTGGTCTTCCTCTATACTAGAGTCGACCACTGTGGTCTTCCTCTATACTAGAGTCGACCACTGTGGTCTTCCTCTATACTAGAGTCGACCACTGTGGTCTTCCTCTATACTAGAGTCGACCACTGTGGTCTTCCTCTATACTAGAGTCGACCACTGTGGTCTTCCTCTATACTAGAGTCGACCACTGTGGTCTTCCTCTATACTAGAGTCGACCACTGTGGTCTTCCTCTATACTAGAGTCGACCACTGTGGTCTTCCTCTATACTAGAGTCGACCACTGTGGTCTTCCTCTATACTAGAGTCGACCACTGTGGTCTTCCTCTACACTAGAGTCGACCACTGTGGTCTTCCTCTATACTAGAGTCGACCACTGTTGTCTTCCACTATACTAGAGTCGACCACTGTGGTCTTCCTCTATATTAGAGTCGACCACTGTGGTCTTCCTCTATATTAGAGTCGACCACTGTGGTCTTCCTCTATACTAGAGTCGACCACTGAGGTCTTCCTCTATACTAGAGACGACCACTGTGGTCTTCCTCTATACTAGAGTCGACCACTGTGGTCTTCCTCTATACTAGAGTCGACCACTAGATATAGATGACCCTTATTAATCATGTCCTTCAATAAAAGATCAAATTACAATTGAATTATCTAATCAAATTTTTTTATATATTAATTTTGGACTACTAATTGAATCAGTTTTTAAAAGAAATTATTTATAAACCTAATTGCCAGGACATTGCCGAAATTTAATCTTATCTGTATATCATCTATATTTAAACATTACGGCCAATTCCACAATCTCCGGTTATACTACAGTTAGAGCTAACCTATAGCTGTCAAATTGTATGAAATTTTTATTTTTTAACTGTGAGTTAGCTCTAACCGGAGGTTGTGAAATTTGGTGTTAATAGTATAAATATTGTTAATAATATATTTTCTTTTTTTTGCGCTCGATCTTCGATTTGTTTTCAACTTTTAAAATTCCTACAGACAATGGTTACCCATGGTCGCGTTGAGCTCTTGGCTCATCCCCTAAGTCAAAAGTACCTACAAATGAAATGGAACTCTTATGGCAAATATTTTCATTTGGCCAATTTATTAATCTACTCAATTTTTCTGCTATTTGTAACCATCTACTCATCGCTCATGATGAACGGAGTGAAGGTGCAGACTCGCGTTCATAGAGAAAATTTCATTAATAGCAGCTACGAGTAAGCGATTCGCGCTATATATGAATACCTTATCCTGTAATGACTTATACTTTCTATTTTCAACAGCATAAATCGCCTTGACTGCTCGGTCTACTTTACCGGACGTCCCTCCAACGATAGTTGGTATCATGACTGCTATGAAAGTATCGAACGTTCTACAGCTATTGTGGTGTGCGCTTTTATTGTCGTCACCTACATTACATCGATTGCACTGCGTGAATTGATACAAATGTATCAGCAACGTTTGCATTATTTATTGGAAATTGTTAATTTAATATCATGGGTTTTATACATATCAACATTGATCATGATTGTACCGGCATTCAAACCGGATGGTGCCATTACGAACGTGCATTATTCAGCAGCCTCAATATCTGTGTTCCTCTCCTGGTTTCGTTTGCTATTGTTTCTGCAGCGATTTGATCAGGTAAGTAGTGCAAAATTGAGATATTGTCAAGGAATATTAATTTCCTTTTATAGTACTCCAATCTAAAGCTGTCATTTTTATCACGTTCTGCAGTCAAGTAAATTCTATTTTACATAACTTAAAATTGTTATATGTCCTTAAATATATATGTTTTGATTTTGCAATTCTTTGGCATGTCAAAACATTGATGCCTTCTTCGAAATCTTAAAATCGCCATAACTCTTTTTATAAGCGGCGAAATGTATTTCTTTCCAGGTGGGGATTTATGTAGTGATGTTTTTGGAGATCCTCCAAACTCTGATCAAAGTACTTATAGTATTCTCAATATTGATCATCGCTTTTGGTTTGGCCTTCTATATTTTATTATCAAAGGTGAGATCCGAAATAACGACTTTTTGAAAACTTGTTCCATAATTTTTTTTCTTCTTCTTCAGATTGCTGACCCGCAACCGAATCATTTAAGCTTTTCTAATATACCCATGTCCTTGCTAAGGACATTCTCAATGATGTTGGGTGAACTAGATTTTGTTGGAACCTATGTCAATACATATTATCGTGATCAATTAAAAGTTCCTGTAACATCATTTTTAATATTAAGTAAGTGCAGAATAAAATTTAAAACATAAAATGTCTTATACAAAACTTTTTCAACTGCAAAATATTGTATAACAAATTTTTAATTAGCTCAATTAAAAATTATTTGTATATTATTAGAATTATTTTATTTAAACTAATGAATTTTGTTGGCGAAGTAAAGATACATACTAATATTATTTTACTTAATGATAAATACTTTTAATTTTAGTTCAAATTTAGTTTGTTCAAAGCTCTAATCAAATAAAATCACTAATCTTACTATTTTCATTCCATTTAAGGTATATTTATGATTTTAATGCCTATTCTGCTCATGAATCTACTCATCGGTTTGGCTGTTGGTGACATCGAGTCAGTGCGACGAAATGCCCAATTAAAGAGATTGGCTATGCAGGTTGGCACATTATTACTATTTCTTTAACTTAACTCGGATCGTTAAATGTTTTCATTAAATGTTATTATGTATTTCAGGTGGTTCTACACACAGAATTGGAAAGGAAGCTACCCCAAAGATGGTTGCAGAAAATTGATAAAATGGAATTAATTGAATATCCAAATGAAACGAAATGCAAATTGGGTTTCTTTGATTTCATTTTACGAAAATGGTTTTCAAATCCTTTTTCAGAAGATAGTAAGTAGTATTATTAATAAACACTTTTTTAAAAATCTTTGTGAGTATAAATCGGTCACATGAAATAGATGACATTTATAATGATGCGAAAGCCTTCTTGAATATACGTAACAAGCGATCCACCCACAGATCATCGATTGCCAATTGGCCAGAGATTTATATCAAAGAGTGTAAAAAGCCCGACATATGCAATTACAGTCTTGCTAAGAGGTAGCAATTTATAAAAGGATGGTGTAACATACACAATTCCGAAGCTATCGATCCCAAAATAGTTACAGCGAGAATAGAAAATAAAATGTTCGTAAATTTTTTTTCCAAAAAATTTTAACCTACAATTTTAACCACAGAAATATCCCATAGTCGACCTATGTACGAGGAAGATAGCAGTGGTCAGATGTAATGTAGTGGAAAATCAGGGGTCTAAACATGGAGTGTTAAACATCCGGCTGTATACCAGGATTATCAGACCCTTAATGTTCTCCTGAGTTAGTAATTGGTAGACGGCACTCGAAAAGTCTACATACTGAGTAAGGTCCAAATAAGGGCAGGTCTGTGCCTCACTAGAACACTGCTTCTAAATATTCCGGATAAACATGCTACCGCAGCCACAGCAGTAGGTTTCATGAAATTATCGCATTGTAATCTATAGTATAATCCTTCCCAGCGTGTCTAATATTAATGGTATGGTTGGCCTCGGTGTCTACTCGAAAAATATAGTACTATCTACAGCTATCTGCAGTGTCTATGCGGAGAATAGGGCCTCACCATTGTTTCGCCATTCTCTTCTGTCTCATGCGGTTGATTTTATTCGGTTGAAATTGTATCCTATTCGTTTCATGTCTTCCTCAATAGTTCGTCGCAATGTTTGTTTCGATTTGCCTTGTGGGTTCCACTCTCTAAAGCTTGTCAACCGATTTCCGTTAATGGCTTTCGCAAGTTATGTCCAATCCAGTTCCATCGGCTCTTCTTGATTTCATCTTGTATCGGATATGGGATTTGACCACCAGATCTGCAAAAATTTCATTAGCATTTGTTAAAGAACGTTTGAAGTTTCTTCACAAGGGCAGGTCTGACATCCGTATAGGAGTGAGGCTATGCCACATGGATATTTCAAAGAACTGAAGATGAGCTAGCAAGGCTAAGAACTACCTTACATTATTCACCAGGGGAACTATAATGTGTGGGCATGGCTCTACCAATATACATGCTCTTATTGAGGGATAGCGCTCCTCTTTATGACAACAACCCAACTTGGTCACTATTTAGTTAATGTGGCCCTGCCAAAACTGGTTGTGCTTCATCGACCTGCTATCATTATCGAGACAGGACGTCTCACTTGTCGTATCTGTCAATATCTTACTGGACACACGCAGGGATACTTAAAGTATTGATACATTAAGTTTTTTTGGAGCTGTCGTGGCGAAGAGTGAGGTGTCGATATAATACCTTCAGTTTCTTCTGTGTCCCCACCCTTATCTCTATAAGGCAATTTGCGGCCCTATTTTTTTGCTGAGTTAGCAAAATTGACTCTTTTCGGCCTTCACAAGTAGTCAGATTGACTCAAACGGAAATTCTACGAAAATCTCCCTCCCTGTGGTGTTGCAATGGACTCTATAGTAACGGGTGATCTCAGTAGAGATACTTTTTTCAATAGGCTTTTTTGACAGATCACGTGTGAGTGGTGTCATGCTGTCATGTTATTTTTGTTAAGTATTGTTTGGCATTTTCATCATGGAAAGACTTACGCCTGAACAACATTTACAAATCGTTCAACTTTATTACGAAAATTCACGTTCTGTGAGGAATATGTTTCGTGCACTTCGCTCAACTTATGGTCAACATAATCGGCCTACTGAGCGTACTATTCGCAACGCCAAAAGCCATCTTGAGACCCAGCATTCATTATTGGATATTCGACCGAATAGACCACATCCAGCACGCAGTGAAGAAAATGTAGCGGCCGTAGCTGAGAGTGTACACGAAGACCGTGGAGAGTCGATTCGACGCCGTTCGCAGCAACACGGACTGACGTATGGAACGACTTGGCGCTTTTTACGTCTAGATCTTAAATTGAAAGCATACAATATACAGCTTGTGCAAGAACTGAAGCCGCCCGAACTTCCCAAGCGACATCGCTTCGCTCTATGGGCTCTTGAAAAATTCCAAGAAGATCCGACGTTTTCGAGCCAAATTTTGTTCAGCGATGAGGCCCATTTCTGGCTCAATGGGTATTTAACCAAGCAAAATTGCCGCATTTGCAAGAACTGAAGCCGCCCGAACTTCCCAAGCGACATCGCTTCGCTCTATGGGCTCTTGAAAAATTCCAAGAAGATCCGACGTTTTCGAGCCAAATTTTGTTCAGCGATGAGGCCCATTTCTGGCTCAATGGGTATGTAAACAAGCAAAATTGCCGCATTTGGGACGAAGAGCAACCTGAAGAGATTCAAGAGCTGCCACTTCGTCCAGAAAAAACAACGGTTTGGTGTGGTTTGTGGGCTGGTGGAATCATCGGTCCATATTTCTTCAAAAATGATGCCGGTGAGAGCGTAACCTTCAATGGCGACCGTTATAGTGCCATGATAACCGACTATTTGATGCCTGAAATTGAAGCTCGTGATCTCGGCGACATTTGGTTTCAACAAGACGGCGCCACTTCCCACACATCGCATCAATCAATGGATTTATTGGGAGAGCACTTCGGTGAGCAGATAATTTCACCTGTGGGGATATGTAAAGTCTAAAGTTTATGCGGACAAACCCGCTTCGATTCAGGCCTTGGAGCAAAACATCACGCGTGTCATTCGCCTATTACCAGTCGAAATGCTAGAACGAGTCATCGAACATTGGACTCAACGGATGGACCATCTGAGACGTAGCCGCGGACAACGTTTGATAGACATAATCTTCAAAAAATAAATGCCAAAGAATGTTCTTTCGAATGATAATAAACATTCCCCATTCAATTTGAATTTTCTGTGTTTTTTCTTTAAAAAAGTAGGGAAACTCGAAATGAATCACGTTATATATTCTACGTCGCTACCATAGAGAAAGGTCTCTCTCTGCTTGACTGTCCGTCATACATATGACATGTAGAGCGTTCGTCGTAGAAAAAGGCTTTTCTGCTTGATTTGACTTCTGGCTCAGCGACATTTGACTTCTGGCTCAGCGACAAATCAATGTTGGGCTGTCGTAGAAGACGTCGAATTTGTAGTATTCTTTGTAGTGGATAGGTCTTTGCATATATTGCGCATCTGCCGAATAGCCATACTATGACAGTCATTATAGTGAATTTCCATGAGCAACATAGTCAGGGATTTTGACCGTTTTCAGGTCTGGTAGAGAAAGCGCTTGTCTATACCGTAGCCGATTTTGTATTTTTTATTGTAGTAATCGAATAATTTGAGATATGCATATACACTATACACTCCTACGAAGAGACATACCAAGACAGTAAATATATTTAAATATGTTGGTTAATCCTTGTTTTTTTTTGTTTTATTTGATCAACTTTCATATATAAATATATGTTGGTTAATTTTTTTTAAATAGATTCTCTGATCAGTAGTTTCTAAAAATACTATCACCCCCATTAACACAAAACAAAATAACCGAGCGTTAGAGCTAACGAAAGTTAGATTGTATGGAAATTGACAGCTATAACCCATAGTCAGCTCTAAAACTTAGTTTAATTTTTATTGTTAATGGTCCTTAATGATACACTGTACATATATTAACTATTTATACTCCCATCTCTTTTTTCCCAGGTTCCATGGATGTTCTACAATTCGAAAACAGCGAAGATTACATTAACAACGAACTGGAGAAGCAACGACGTAAACTACGCGATATAAGTCGTGTACTCGATCAGCAACATCAATTGCTGCGTTTGATTGTTCAGAAAATGGAAATTAAAACTGAAGCCGATGATGTCGATGAGGGAGTGTCACCCAATGATTTACGTAGCAACAGTACTCGCAGCAGTAATTCCCGCTGGACTTCACCGCGAATACGTAACAAACTGAGGGCTGCATTAAGTTTTAATAAAGGCATATAGGAATTAAGGAAGAGAGCATTAACACAAATAGTTTAATGTTTCAACAAAAAAAAAAGAAATTAAAAATGTTACACATTTTATCACACAGTGCATCTTGAGAACACCGATCACCGATTAAGAGCTTACATATTGTCGAAATTGTTACTTATTCTCAGAAAATGTTTAATAAACATAATTTTTTATGTATGTACTCGTATGTGAGATCAATTTGTAAAATTGGAAATTCAATGTTTTATTGTTCTACATCACTTCATTGAAAGCGTAACATTTAAAGCTTTACGCTAAGTTACCGCTATGAAATAAATCTACTTTAAAGAAAAATAATTGTCGTTACCAACGTATTAAAATAATTCACTAGATTATCTCACAATGGAAACACAGCGATTTACACATCATGAAGTTAATGAACGTTGAACAATGTAATAGGTATGGTTATTTGCTAAAAATTTACTTATCACCAACCAATTTACTTAAACCAACTTCTCGCGATAAGATCAGATTTTTGGTGGAACAAATGAAATTTTTTACGGGGAAAAGTTCTAGTCTTCTTAGTAATATATCTCACTTACGATTCAATCCAGTCCCTCTCACGATTCAATATTTCGATTCGTAAAGAAACCTAATTTGTCGTCATTTATATATTTTAGCGGGATACCACATTCGGCCAAACGATTTTCATAACTCTTCCCCGGCATTGTTGGGAAAATAATTGCAGTGCGTTTATTACGAAGGCAGAAGTATTCCACCGAATGTCAAAAAGCTGACTTTATGATTCTGCTACGGATCCATCCATTATGATAACAAAGTCTTATCGTCTGAAGCGACCACTGAACATTAAAGATGAACATTTAATTAATTTAATGAGTTAATAAGAGGGTAAATTTTTTTAATAAATATACATTCCTGAACTTTTAGCATAAAAATATTTGCTATAAAAAACGAACGAGAAAGAATATTTGTTTAGTTTTTAAAATTTAAATATAAGTCCGAATTTTGTATATCATTTCATGTGAATATCATTTAAATTTATGAAGTTGTTTATGGTTTGGCTTGAGGTCATGTAAAGGGTCCGCTAAATAACTTTTTTTTTTGAAAATGATATAAAAAAAATACTGAATATTTTCTCAAATTTCTGTTTTTATTTGAAAGTACAATCCTTCCGGTTAATAATGGAAAATAATTCCATTCAAATGGCTGCCTCGGCTGGCCATGCAGTAGCCTACACGATCGCGAGGTGGCCAAACGACATCAGCTCTGCGGCTGATAATGCGATCTTCAAAAACAGGGCGGAAAACATCGAGTGTAGCTTCGGCTGTGTGGCACGTAGCGCCGTCCTGTTGAAACCAAATGTTGCCAATATCCTCCTCTTCAATTTTTGTGAACAAAAATCCGTTCAACATGGCCCGATAACGATCGCCATTGACTATAACGGCCACTCCTTGCTCATTTTCGAAGAAAAATGGCCCAATTATGCCTCTCGACCAAAATCCGCACCAAACAGTGACTCGTTTTGGGTGTATCGGCTTTTCAATGTATGCGTGCGGGTTTTCTGTGCCCCAAATGCGACAATTTTGCTGGTTTACATACTCGCCAAGATCAAAATGAGCTTCATCTGAAAAGATGATTTTTTTTGGCAAAATCGGCATCTTCTGTAGGTCGATCGCAGGCCCACTTAGCAAGCGTTGTTCAAGCGTATACACAACCATATTCGTTCAGCGGAAGGATAAAACTAATTATCTGTCAAATCAGACATGAGCTAAGTGTTACCATTCACGAAATAAGCACTAGTTGAAAAAAAACGTTAGATGGCGGACCCTTTATTATTTAAAAAACTTGTGTTTAAGTTATTTAAAATTTTATTGTTTCATATATTTCGATTGTCTTCGACAATCATCATCAGGGAAATTCACTTTAAAATACAAATTATACAAAAATTAAAAAAAAAACAAGAAAAACTCAAAACAAACGTCAAAAAAGAGGACAAATCGAACGTAGTTTATAAGATTAAATGTGAGGGTGACAAGACCAACATATGCCAGAAGGTATATGTTGGCACGACTAAATCAAAATTAAAGACAGATCAGAACGCAACTGATAAACCTATTAAACAAAAGACGGCACTTGCAGCACATTGCACTTTGACGGGACACAAACAAAATCTTAAGGAAGTTGACATTTTGACACAGGAGAATCATTACAAAAGGAGATATACATTAGAAATGCTACATATTATAAATGTACCGAATGACAAACGAATGAATTACTCGTATAACACTGATACGGACTATTGTGCGCAGATTTACAGAACTCTAGTTGAAAAATACGGACGAAGAAAATAAAATTGTTTAGTTGATTGTAAACTCCGAAGAGAAGAAGTCTATAGTTTTGTTTTAAATTTAATTATTATGCTTTTATTATTGTTTTTTAATTTTTGTATAATATGTTATTATTTGTATTTTAAAGCAGAGTTCTGAAAAAAACACTAAGGAACGGTTCCTTAGCGTTCTGTACCGTTCCTTTGTCGCGAACGGAACAGTATCGCAACCCTTACAAGAGAACATAATACACTAAACATTTTTTAGCGTTACTCTTCGCGAACGGTACCACTACGATAACGAACCGTTCTTAGAACACGACGAACGGCATCACTACGATAACGTACGGTTCAGAGAACAGTATCACTACGACGTAGTCGTAACAGAACACTGACAGTATCACTACGTTTAGCGTTCCGTTCTTTTTTATTCAACACCACTGGTCGTAAATATGAAGCAATCTTGATGAAAATTGGTACAGTGTTATTTCTTAACCCAGGGACGATCCCTATTTAAAATGGGGCATATCGGTCCATACTTTGATATAGCCCCCATACGAAGGTCCCTTTCGATAAGACATATTTACGCACTAGAGAGCGCATTTTTTAACCGACCATGCTGAAATTTAAATATTTGTACTGTGTATTACATTCAATCGTGCCTAGTAAAAATTAGACATATCGGTCCATACTTTAATATAGCCCCCATACGAAGGTCCCTTTCGATAAGATTTTTTAACCGTGCCGAAATTTGAATATATGTTCATTCTATTGCATTCAATCATGCCTAGTGAAAATGATGCATATCGGTCCATATTTTGATATAGCCCCCATACAAAGGTACTTTGGATAAGACATATTTACGCATTTTTTAACCGATCATGCTGAAATTTATATATTTGTACTTTGTATTACATTGTGATCACGCTTGAATGTAATAGAAAGTACAAATATTTAAATTTCAGCATGATCGGTTAAAAAATTCGCTCTCTAGAGGGTAAATATGTCTTATCGAAAGGGACCCTCGTATGGGGGCTATATCAAAGTATGTATCGATATGCCCCATTTTCACTATACATGATTATATGCAATAGAAAGCACACATATTTAAATTTCGGCATGATCGGATAAAAAATGCGTCCTCTATAACGTAAATATGTCTTGTCGAAAGGGAGCTTGGTATTGGGGCTGTATCAAAAAATGGGCCGATAAGCATCATTTTCACTAGGCATGATTGAATGCAATAGAATGAACACATATTCAAATTTCGGCATGATCGCTTAAAAAATGCGCTCTTTAGAGCTTAGATATATATGTCTGACCTTCGTATGGGGGCTATATTAAACCATGGACCGATATGCCTAATTTTCACTAGGCACGATTGAATGTAATACACAGTACAAATATTTAAATTGCAGCATGGCCGGTTAAAAAATGCGCTCTCTAGTGCGTAAATATATCTTATCGAAAGGGACCTTGGTATGGTGGCTATATCAAAGTATGGACCGATATGCCCCATTTTAAATAGGGATCGTCCCTGGGTTAAGAAATAACTCTGTACCAATTTTCATTAAGATTGCTTCATATTTGCGACAAGTGGTGTCGAATATAAAAAAGAGCGGAACGCTAAACGTAGTGATACTGTAAAGGTAAGTACAGACGATTTGCAGATCGGACAACATTGCCAGAAAAATGGCGGAAAAATGCAACCCTGTGAATTTACCACCGTGTGAACATACAATTTTTGTTTTGCAACGTTAGCAGAAAAGTCATTGCGAGATAATTTGCTGATTGTTATATGAGCGAAATTTATGCATGTGACAACGGCGCCATTGCCAGAAAATCATTCTATTTGCAACACTGTCTATAACCTATTTTTATTGGCAATCCTGCATATAAATATTTACAAAATATATAGTAAATATATGAAATTGTAATGTTTTCTTGCAATCGTCTGAACTGTCAATTCACCTTCGCCTAACAAGCTGACATTGCCCGTATATTTGCAGCACTTTAACAGGGTTGATAACGTTAGCCGATCTGGCAATCGTCTATACTCAGCTTTAGTGTAGTGATACTGTTCTGTGAACGGTACGTTATCGTAGTGATACCGTTCGTCGTGTTGTAAGAACGGTACGTTATCATAGTGGCCGTTCGCGAACAGTAACACTAAAAAAATAAATAACGTTAGTGTTCTCTGAAGGCACCGTTCCTATAACGTACTGTTTTTTTCTGAACACTGTTTTAAAGTGAATTTCCCTGATGATGATTGTCGAAGACAATCGAAATATTGGAAACAATAAAATTTAAAATAACCAGTTGTTATCCCCTCACCTTAGAGAGAAGGGTATATATCATTTGCTACCAACCAAAAGTGTAACACATCGAAGGAGTGTCCTAAGACCCTAAGTATGTTCGGCGGATATCCGTTTTGGGCCATTTTAAGTCGAATGAGCAATGTCCGTCCCTCCGTCTGTCTGTTTGATTATTTAATAACTTCTATACTACTTATTTGAATCCTCTGAAATTCTGCACATTGTATTAGTTTATTAGTGACTATTACCTCGAGAAATATGGGCGAAGTGTCTTTTGGTACCTCCCACACAACTGGACAATTTTGAACCAAAACTTAATAGCTTATAACGTTATTACTAGTGCATACAAAGACTTGAAATTTTGTACAGTGTAATGGTTTAATAGTACCTACAATGTAGTGAAAAATGGGCATTATTGGCACGCACCTTTTGGTATCTCCCACACAAATGGACCATTTTACACCAAAACTTAACAGCTTATAACATTAATACCAGTGCATGTAGATAAATACTTGAAATTTTGTACAGTGTAATGATTTTATAGTACCTAGAGTCCAGAGAAAAGTGACCGTTATTGGGACGCCCCTTTTGTACCTCTCACACAAATGGACCATTTTGTACCAAAAGTAAATAGCTTTATCTTAAATACCAGTACATGCTTTAAAGTTGCTAAATGCAATTTAAATTGACAGTAATTTAAATAAAACAAAAAAATAAATTAATTTACTAATATTTTTTTGAGAGGATTCATTAGTCGGTTTACCCGACTGAACTTTCTTACTTGTTTTAAATAACACTGTGCAACAGTGAAAAAAATATACGGACATGATAGTATAGGTTCGCTTCTACTACCAAAGGGTATTATAACCCTTTACTCGGTTTGGCGAAATTGGTGACCAATTTTTTTATGGGCCTTCGAAGTTTCCGAAAATCAGTGGGCCCCTTGAAAAAGGTGTCATCAGCTTTTGTCGAATAACAAATTCAGACTTGGTGATACCGCTTAACTATATTTGGCAATAATGTAGCTAAGAATATGCTGAACAAAGTTTCTTAAAATTTTTTGAGAAAAAAATATTTTTCCGTGCTTTTTTTTTGAAAAAGTAAAGGAAAAAAATATTTAGTATTTCACTATTATGTAACAAAAATATATTTTTTTGGTATAGGATATGTTCAGCAAATTTATAGAAAATATTAAGACCAATATTTTTTTGAAACATATTAACCCTCTAGCTTCCCCACATAACTGTAATTTTTGGCCCCATTTTAACAAATCGTAAAAAACGCCTTAAAATGGGGAGGGCGGGGATGAAATGTTCTACAAAATGATGGCCATACAATTTTACTATGTCAGAACACACAAAATCCCAAAACTTAACACATTTTTTTCCATTACTTTTTCAAAAAAAAGTAACGAAAAAAATTGTTTTCTCAAAAAATTTTAAGAAACTTTGTTCAGCATATTCTTAAGCTGAGTATAGACGATTGCCAGATCGGCAAATGTTTAACCCTGTTAAAGTGCTGCAAATATACGGACAGTGACAGATTGTTAGGCAAAGGTGAATTGACAGTTCAGAAGATTGCGAGAAAACATTACAATTTCATATATTTACAATATATTTTGTAAATATTTATATGCAGGATTGCCAATAAAAATACATTATAGACAGTGTTGCAAATAAAATGTTTTTCTGGCAATGGCGCCGTTGTCACATGCATAAACTTCGCACATATAACAATCTGCAAATTATCTCGCAATGACATTTCTGCTAACGTTGCAAAACAAAAATTGTATGTTCACACGGTTGTAAATTGCCAGAAAAATGGCAATGTTGTCCGATCTGCAAATCGTGTGTTCTTACCTTTAGCTACATTATTGCCAAATATAGTTGAGCGGTATCACCACGTCTGAATTAGTTGTTGGACAAAAGCTGATGACACCTTTTTCGAGGGTCCCACTGATTTTCAGAAACTTTGGAGGCCCATAAACAAAAATTGGTCACCAATTTCGCCAAACTGAGTATAGGGTTATACTACCCTTTGATAGTAGAATCGAACCTATACTGTCAAGTCCGTGTATTTTTTTCACTGTTCACAGTGTTATTAAATGTATTTTAGGAGATGCTACATTCATTAACACTACCAGTTTAGGGGAATTATCCCCTATTTGGAGATTTTTCTTTGTAAATGGGGAAATATTTTTTGGTTTGGGGATGCGGGGATTTGGCGGGTATAGCAATTTCTTATTATTAATTGTCTTTATTTATGTTAAAATTTTAATTGTACGTATAATTTTTTTTTACAAAATGCTTCCGTAAAAACAGTGTGAAAAGTTCGTACAAAAAGAAGCTTTGACTAACGCTCTTGCAGTGTAGAGTGCGACTTAAATAGACAACCTGTAGCAAATGCAAGTATATAGTTATATACAAAGATAATTATGAAACTCAATGGAAAAATGCGGTTTATAAAATGAAAGGTATTCTTCGGAGACGACATTACGAACAATTAAGGCTCATTTTAGATTAATGTATACTTGTATCAGGATGCTGCTGGTCCAACACCATTTTAAAGATCTTGTTCAGTATGTTGCCAATTGTTTAGTCCACAGGCGAAATGATAAAACTTTTAATACCAAAAACATGTACAAATAATTAGATAATGTAGATGCGATGGAAGACAAATTTAGATTTATCATTTATTATACCGATCGACTTAGAATCACTTTCTGAGTCGATTTCGTCTACAAGTTTTTTGGCATAAGAACGAACCCTATTGAAATTGGTGAAAACGGTTACAGATTTAGATATGGCCCCCATATGTATATACGTTTCTCCCTATGTGGCATCAAAGCGCTATAGAAGTTGTGTTTTATATCCGATCATTACGAAATTTAGCATAAAGAAGATTCTTAACTCAGAAATGAACATGAAGGCGCTGTAGAAACAGTATTTTATTTTATTTATTTATTTGAATTACAATACAAAGTAAATTTATATTATGATTTTATGGGCCAGGAAAAAGCCGGGTTACTAATACCAGCAGAACCTCTTGTGGGAATCGAACCCACGACCCCCAAACACATAGACGAGCACGCTACCAACTCACCTACTGGGAAAACTGTATTTTATATTCGATCAATACGAAATTCGGCAGAAAGAGCATTTTATTAGCGCTGTAGAAACTGTATTTTTTATCCGATCTGGATTTGGTGTCAAAGCGCTATAGAAGTTGTACTTTACTTCCGATTATTACAAAACTTTGCAGAAAGCAGTTTCTTAATTTAGCAGCGAATACTGCTTAATTTGGGGGAAATCGGTTCAGATTTAGATATATCCACATATACAGGGTTTTCCAATAAGAGCGAAAGGATTTCTTTGAAAAAAAACACACACTTATTGTTAAGGAAATTAAAAAGATTTTTATTTAATTTGAAATACAATCGATACAATTAAGTTCTAAATAAAACGTCATTCAAATGGCCTCCACGAGTTCTTCTGCAGGAACGAATTCGATGAACCCAATTTTCGAGCACTTTTTCCACTAAGTCAAGTCGTATGTCATGAATAACACGTTCACTATTGACTTGTAAAGCTTGAAGAGAGTCTGGTTTATTTCGAAAGACCAATCTTCAAATAACCCCACAAGAAGTAGTCTAATGGTGTTAAATCACAACTTCTTGGAGGCCATTCAATATCACAATTTCTTGAAATAATCAAATCTCCAAACTTTTCTCGCAACAATTCAATTGTTTCATTTGCTGTGTGGCACGTAGCCACAATCGGTCAATGGCAAAAAGATAGCTCTTAACGAGAGCTAAAATATTGCTCATGGGTGTCAAGGTCGTAGGTCGACTGGAAAGTGTTTTTTTTTTATTTTAAAAAAAATGGACTGAATAATTTGTAAACGTTGTTCTTGCGTATATCTCTCCATGATGAAATTGCAAACTCTATTGAATACAATAAAAAAAACAAATGACAGATCATGACATATTACAAATGGCCGAAACGTCACTTCAAAATCATATCATCCCTACACGCTGAAAAAAAATCGCTTCTGTAGTATATTGTCCCAAACATATTCTGCTGGAAATATACATATGTTTAGGGTACACTCCAAATATGTAATATTTGACTCACACAAATATTATATGTTTGGGAGTATATTGTCTAAACAAAACACGAAATCTAGGAAAAACTAACTAAAATTCGAAAAAGTCAGCAAAGTTTTAGAAGTGTGTCTTAAATAAAAAAAAATTTCGAAAACTTCTTAAACAATAACTTTGTTTGTGTGGAAACACATATTTTATTTGTGAAAGTTAGTTCGCAAATATATTTTGTTCTAATATATTAATATATGCGTTCCAAACAAAATTTTTTGATTTTCAAATAAAATGTATTTGTTAACAAATATAAAATATTTAATCGTTTCCAAGCATATTTTCTTTCAATTCAAACATATCAAAAATTAAGATTTTCCTCCGTGTATTGGAAAACCCGTTAAATGTTCCTGCTTATTTAGTATTTAAGCTCTATTGAAACCGTATTTTACGTCCGATCTTTATATAATAAGGCAGAAATTAGGTTAGGTTTAGATGATGTACAGTCCTATCTATTTGTTCCTTCCGATGCTTGATCTATGAAAGAATACTGAGTGTTTTAGGGATATCGTTTCAGATCTAGTTTATAATGGTCAACATCTTCAACTCCTTCTTGGAGTAATCCTCGACCCTTTGCCATTGTTATGGAGGTGTAGAGTATTATATAGTCCGACTTTCAGTCTTTCCTTGGTCCAGATTTACACGAGACAATTTGTTCCAAACTTTGACACTTGCTTGAAAAAATTGTCTCATGTGAATCAGCACTTAATGATTTTAATGTTGCGATAAGTCCAGATTAACACAAGGACATTTTTTCCAAGCAAGGGTCAAAGTTTGTAGAGAGATAGGAGAGATTTACACAAGACAATTTTTTCCAAGCAAGTGTCAAAGTTTGTAGGAGAGAGAGGCAGGCGGAAAGAGCTCTCTGCCTCTCTCTCCTTCAAACTTTGACACTTGCATGGAACAATTGCCTAGTGTGTAGCACGACTTGCTTGGAAAAAATTTTAGTGTGAATCTGCACTAAAAGTTGTATAGAGCTAGAATCAAACTAACTACAAGTTGTACAATAAATCGTTCTACTAATAGCTACAAACGCAACCATTGTGTTCCAACTATTAACGGCAAATGACGAAAGTGTTTGTGTCCACAATAAGTCATCAACGGTATTTTAATAGTTTCAGTTTCACCGATTCCATATAGGTGGCGCTAGACAACCAAATGTTTACCAACGGATAAGGTGTACAAGTTTATGTTATATATAGAAGTAACGAGTACTTTGCCCTCCCTTACATAAAATGAGGGTAGTATAATATATTCTAGCTCATGCAAAAGTAGCCATCAACATTATTATTTGGGTTGAAAATATTTGTGAAAAACTAGTTCGCCTTATCCATTTGTTAATGCCGCAACAGCAACCCAATAACCTCCCCCAGCATTCGAAAATGTACCACACATATGGGACATTTTTATTCTTCATCCCTTCAATCTAAAGATTTGGCTACCAAAAGAAATCAATGATTTTCTTTACTTCAAAGCAATAAAAATTGCATCCTAAAATCTGTAAACACCCTTACCTTTTGCACCCTTACCAATATAAGGCAATTCACAGGGTTCATTGCACCCTTTGTGTTTTCTGGACAACATTTGAGGGGCGAAGAGGGCTTTTCTATAGCTTCCCTTAATAAAAGCAACCCTATGCACAGTGGCTTCAATTGATATAATGTCAGAAATGAAATAAACATTTGGTTTAAAGATCTGCATAAAAAGTAAATTACATTAAAATAAATTATACACATAAATAAAAATAAATGTTGTACTTTATTGTAGTACAACATAAATTTTAAATGAAATTTTAATCCTTGATTACTTCTATGTATTTTGTAAAAGATCAAATAAGTATAAATGTTTAAACAATAAAGTCTAAAAAATCGGTACCTTCATTCCTTAATATACTCCACATAGCATGTTTTTATGGAGGTTGTAATTTTATATTCCACGTAAATTTAATATTAAAAAAAACTGTAAACGCTTCTCTAAAAGTTGCACTAAAAGTTGTATAGAGCTAGAATCAAACTAACTACAAGTTGTACAATAAATCGTTCTACTAATAGCTACAAACGCAACCATTGTGTTCCAACTATTAACGGCAAATGACGAAAGTGTTTGTGTCCACAATAAGTCATCAACGGTATTTTAATAGTTTCAGTTTCACCGATTCCATATAGGTGGCGCTAGACAACCAAATGTTTACCAACGAATAAGGTGTACAAGTTTATGTTATATATAGAAGTAACGAGTACTTTGCCCTCCCTTACATAAAATGAGGGTAGTATAATATATTCTAGCTCATGCAAAAGTAGCCATCAACATTATTATTTGGGTTGAAAATATTTGTGAAAAACTAGTTCGCCTTATCCATTTGTTAATGCCGCAACAGCAACCCAATAACCTCCCCCAGCATTCGAAAATGTACCACACATATGGGACATTTTTATTCTTCATCCCTTCAATCAAATGATTTGGATACCAAAAGAAATCAATGCTTTTCTTTACTTCAAAGCAATAAAAATTGCATCCTAAAATCTAAAAACACCCTTACCTTTTGCACCCTTACCAATATAAGGCAATTCACAGGGTTCATTGCACCCTTTGTGTTTTCTGGACAACATTTGAGGGGTGAAGAGGGCTTTTCTATAGCTTCCCTTAATAAAAGCAACCCTATGCACAGTGGCTTCAATTGATATAATGTCAGAAATGAAATAAACATTTGGTTTAAAGATCTGCATAAAAAGTAAATTACATTAAAATAAATTATACACATAAATAAAAATAAATGTTGTACTTTATTGTAGTACAACATAAATTTTAAATGAAATTTTAATCCTTAATTACTTCTATGTATTTTGTAAAAGATCAAATAAGTATAAATGTTTAAACAATAAAGACTAAAAAATTGGTACCTTCATTCCTTAATACACTCCACATAGCATGTTTTTATGGAGGTTGTAATTTTATATTCCACGTAAATTTAATATTAAAAAAACTGTAAACGCTTCTCTTTAAATGCCACCGCTTTCAATATTACAGCTATATTTTTCGAACACAGTCTTAACCTTATAAAGCGTCCGCCAAATAACTTTTTTTTTTAGAAAACATCGCGCAAAACATCGAGTGTAGCTTCGGCTGTGCGCCGTCCTGTTGAAACCAAATGTTGCCAATATCCTCCTCTTAAATTTTTGTGAACAAAAATTCGTTCAACATGGCCCGATAACGATCGCCATTGACTGTAACGGCCACTTGCTCATTTTCGAAGAAAAATGGCCCAATTATGCCTCTGGACCAAAATCCGCACCAAACAGTGACTCGTTTTGGGTGTATCGGCTTTTCAAAGTATGCGTGCGGGTTTTCTGTACCCCAAATGCGACAATTTTGCTTGTTTACATACCCGCCAAGATCAAAATGAGCTTCATCTGAAAAGATGATTTTTTTTGGCAAAATCGGCATCTTCTGTAAGTCGATCGCTCCCAGCGTTGTTCAAGCGTATACACAACCATATTCGTTCAGCGGAAGGATAAAACTAATTATCTGTCAAATCAGACATGAGCTAAGTGTTACCATTCACGAAATAAGCACTAGTTAAAAAGAACGTTAGATGGCGGACCCTTTAGTAAACATTTTAGTTTTTATCAAGAACGCAGATCATAATTTCATTTCCTTCATTGCAGCTGTAGAATTGTAGGTATTTTTTATGTTATTCCTTCGGCTAATGTGTCTTCGATTGTAAAAAAGGAACATAAAATGTTATCTATTTCATATGAAATAAAAATTAAAGAAAATATAAAAAAGAAATTCAAGATGTGGTGTTGGCTATATTTAAGGACAGAAAAAAATTCTTTGAGTCTTACATATAAGTTTGTCAAAATTAAATAATATTTTCTTATGCGTTGTAATCTAATCCTAACACGACTGAATTACAAATAATTTGAAAGAAATATTCTTGGATTTGTGTTAGCTACGTGGTGCAGTTGAAGTTCGATGTCCATGTTTTTCATATGGGAATAGTTTCAACATTTTCACATATTTTGTTGAAGAAACGACTATGCCGAATAATAACATTTTTCAAAGTAATTTACTTCGAAACTAAAAAAAAGAAAACAAGTAAAGACGGATTTAGTTCGGCCATGCCGAATCTTATATACCCTCCACCATGGATCGCGTGCGAATGGTTACGGGTACTAATTAACCTAATTACACAAAATTTCAGCCCAATTCGTTGAAATTTTAAGTTTTTGTGGTGTTACGAAGTCAAATCTAGAGGGACCTTTGTATGGGGGCTATATCAAAACATGAACCTATGACTATTGTTGTTCGTGTGAAGGATTCCGGGTATAACTAAACCCCAGCTACAATTGTTCAGCCCGATCAGTTGACATTTGTGGTCTCTATGACGCTAAGGAGACATATCGAGGAGATGCTATATATGGGGGCTATATCCAAAAATGGACCGATATTGCCCATTTTCAATCCCAAGTTAACTGCAGCTATAAGAAGTACCTATACCAAATTTCAGTCATCTAGCTAATATATTGTTGACTGTAGCGTGATTACAACATTTGACGACGATTAATAATATATCGTCACCTGAAATCTAAAATGACGTAACCCACATTTTCATGATTTTTCAGAAGAAGCAAAACGAAAGTAAAGTAATTTTAAGCTTTTGACCAGATTTTAGGATTTCCAGACTATTAAGGCGAAATCAAATAACAAATCTAGCGCAACTAATTGTGGCATACTCGTACATTCTGAAGAAAAAAATATTTTTTTTTAAATATTTCACTTTTTAATCACCTTGTATGCTGTAACGTCATAAAACTGTCAATTTTTGATACTGAACTCTAACATTTTGAAGGGATGTGTAGTTGAGTATAAGAGACTGTAATCAGTCATAAAATTAATTTTGATTCTTTTGATGTTACGTCATTTTGGATTTCAGATGACGATATATTTATTTTTATTTATTTATATGAATTACAATACAAAGTAAATTTATATTCTAATTTTACGGTCCAGGGAACCCGGGTTACAAAGACCATGTGGCCAGATTTTGCAACGACAGACCAGAGCCTCTGGTGGGAATCGAACCCACGATCCCAAACTCATAGGCGAGCACGCTACCAACTCACCTACTGGGGCGCTAAATGATGACGATATATATTTTATGGGGTCTCAGAGCAATATTTAGAGATGTTACAAACGGAGTGACAAAATTAATATATCCCCATTGTATGGTGGAGGGTATAAAAAAATACCTAATTTAACAATCTCAATTTAATACTTAACAAGAAAAAGCGTTAAGTTCGGCCACGCCGAATCTGATATACAATCCACCATGGATTGCATTCAATTCTACAGGGTTTTCCAACAAGATGTGTTATTTTGAATCACCCGGTATTTCGGTAGCTGTCACTTTTGAATCTTTTATTCTTTGACATTTGACAAGTAGAAACTACGCCATTACTACAAATGGAACGATACAAGATTCAACAACGCATTGAAATTATTAAAATTCGAAAAATCGAAAATCATCGTAAAATGGTCTTGACTGATTAGGCCCATTTCCACCTCGGTGGCTACGTCAACAAGCACAATTGACGCATCTGGGGCCCGGAAAACCAAAGAGTTATTGTTGAGAAGCCTCTCCATCCTCAACGTGTGACTGTTTGGTGCGGTTTATGGTCCGGCGGGGTCATTGGACCTTACTTTTTCGAAAATTAGGTTGGATCAACAGTTACGGTGAATGGATTGCGCTATCGAGAGATGATTAATGATTTTTTATGGTCGGAGTTGGATGGTATTGATCTGGACAACGTTTACTTTCAACAAGACGGCGCTACGTGCCACACAAGCAACGAAACCATTGCTCTGTTACGGGAAAAGTTTCCGGACCATGTTATCTCTCGAAGAGGTGATCACAATTGGCCACCGAGATCTTGTCATTTAACACCTTGCGACTTCTTCCTTTGGGGCCACGTGAAAGATAAGGTCTACGTCAACAGCTCAGCGTCGATTCAAGACCTCAAAGATAGAATTGGTGAGGCTATCGAGGACATGGGGCAGCCACTTTGCGATTTGGTTATGGAAAATTTCATAAAAAGGATATGGTCCTGTAAGCGTGGTCGTGGTGGCCATTCGGCTGATGTTGTTTTTCATTATTAACGGTATACCTTCCTCTTTATTATGAAATAAACATCCGATCATTTATCTCAAAAAATTGAATTTTTCTTTGAATACCAAAATAACACCTCTTGTTGGAACACCCTTTACTAGAGACTTTTCCCTACGGGAAATTTGACCGGTACAAAGCCAGACACGTGATAGGTCCCTTCATGATAGACACCGTCTTGGGATTTGTTAATCCAGGGAAATAGGTTCCGCATTTACCGTAGGGTTTCTAAAATTCTCGTGAAATCATTCTAAAATATGACAAAAATGTATTATGTCATCTTTATAAAGTATTTCATAAATACTTTAAATAAGTACTTTATAAATATTAATATATTAATATTATTCAAAATCTTAATTTTTTGAAACCGTTTTTTTAATGTAAGTTAACGATATGAATATCGTTCAATTTGCTTACTGCTATTTTATTATATTGCACTTAGTAATCCGAAAAAAAGTATTTAAAGATCAGAAATTTGCAAACATTCGTATATACTCAACATCCTAATATACTTCAAACAAAGCTAAAATTTGTACGTATAAGACCACTGTGTTTTTATAAAATCCATTAAGATGGTGACAAGTGAAGCTTCAGAGCAATTTCCCACCCCCTCGTGACATCTGATGTTTCGTTGCTAAATTCATTTGAGATTGATGGAAAAGGAAAAATCTTGAAACCATTTACTCAATCTTCTGTGAAAATGTAATATGTATTTCGATATGAAATATATACATACGGACATTCATAGTATTTATAAATAAACAAGAAAGAAAGTTCAGTCGGGTAAACCGACTTATGAATCCTCCACTTTGAGTCCCCAAAAAATATTAGAAAAATGTATTTATTTTTTGTTTTAATTAAATTATTATTAAATTATTAGAAATCATATTAAACAGTTGTAGCGACAATACGGAAAAATTGGCCTTACTTCCTAAATTACAATGGAAGGAAAATTATAAAAGCATATACCAACGCAATCTAGACCAAAACCTACTAAGTTATCCGACCCCTTATGTTGTACCAAACCTGGATGATCTTGGCGAAATTATAAAGAAATCTGTGAAAAATCATACGATTCGTAGCAAGAACATTGTACAGAAACAAAGATGGTACAATAATAATTGTAATGTCGCGCGAGAAAAGTGCTTTCAAATGTTAAATAAATATAGAGAAAATCGTAACAACGAAAACAAGAATATGTACACAAAAGCCCAGAAGGAGTACAAGCAAGTCTGTAAGGCAAGCGAGAGAGAATACTTAGAAAATCTAGTCAAAAAAATTAATCGCATATATGATAGCAAACAATGGTGGAAAATGGTGAAGGATTTGAGGAATCATCACTACCAAATATGCTCAGATATCACTGCTTCAGAGTTTAAAAACTATTTCGAAAATTTGCTCAACCAAACGCAAGATATGGTTGAAGTACAATACGCACCTTTATTTATACAGGATATAGATTTGGATAGAGATATAACTATACAAGAGTTAAAATTCATGCTTAGAAAGGTGAAGCCAAATAAGGCCCCAGGCGAGGATAGAATACCTTTCGAGTTTTTTATCAATGCCACGGATCAATTCCACGATAAACTCGTACAAGTCTACAACACAATTTTCAGTGGACAAAGCTTCGATAAGGCATTTACTAAAACAGTAGTATTTCCAAAATATAAGAAAGGCGACATACGACAACCACAAAACTATCGAGGAATATCATTTATGAATTGTGCTGTGAAGATATTTATGGGCATCCTTAATGAGAGGCTGTATAATTGGGTGGAGAACTATCGAGTTATGATGGAATATCAAGCAGGATTTAGGAGGCAATATTCCACTGCAGACAACATATATAATTTGGCCGCTATCGTAAGCATTATGCAAAGTGAAAAAAAGAAAACGTATGCCTTTTTTGTTGACTTTAAGGCGGCATTTGATAATATATCGAGAAAATCGCTGATATATAAATTATATACTATTGGAGTTTCCTATAAATTCGTAAAGTGCATTGAAAATATATACAACAATACCCAGAGCGCTATATGGAATGGTGTTGAACTCTCTGACTATTTTGAGACAAAATCAGGGGTGAAGCAAGGTTGCCTGATGTCTCCATTATTATTTGCACTATATATTAACGATCTGCATGAATGCCTAGGTGGGGGAATTATCATCGATAGATTGAATATCCGTCTCTTGCTTTATGCTGATGATATCGTGATATTGGCCGATGACCCTTCTACACTGCAGCAGATGATTAATAACTTGGAAAAATATTGCAAAATGTGGAATCTTGAAGTAAATTTAACCAAATCAGAGATTATGGTGTTCAGAAATGGTGGCCGATTGCGAAGAGACGAAAACTGGGTTTTTAATAATAATCTTGTAAAAATAACATCAGAATACAAGTATTTGGGTGTCATATTCACAACAAAATTGAGCTTTACCAAGCATATTGAAAACAGAAGCATACAAGCCAAAGGCGCAATTAATTCAACTTGGAGAGATTTTATCGGCAAAAACAATGTTAGCATGAGTGCAAAATGGAAGGTATATATGGCTGTATGTAGATCCATTCAATCATACGCGGCACAAGTCTGGGGATATAGCTATTACGAGGAAGTCAATAAATTCCAAAGATATTTTATGAAGAAAATATTGAACATACCAAGCTTTACTCCCAATTATGTATTAATGCTCGAAACGAATGCTGAAGACAGTCATATTTATACTCTGAAACTACACTTTAAATACATACACAAAACATTTTTTCAATACCACTACGATCGACTACCGTATAAGCTCTCCAGAGTGTTATTTCAACGAGGACTCTTATGGGCAAAAGGATTAAAGGAGCAGTCCAGCGCACTTGGAGTAGATTGGCCGGAACAAATACCATCAGAATGGCAATGGGACACTTTTTGTTCCGATTTCATATCTAAATTAACCTACAACAAATTAAATGAAAGACTTCAAAAGAAGATGGAAAGCCCTACTCGTATATACAAATATTTAGATTACACCAAAGGTCAAACATACATAACCGACAATACCAACCCAACAAAACTTAAATGGATTTTCAAGGCAAGATGTGGATTAATTGAACTTAATAGCAACAAATTCGGGGCTCAATATGTGGATACAATGTGTAAATTGTGCAATTTAAATGAATGTGAAACCCTACAACATTTTCTTGGAGTTTGCCCCGTTCTAGCGGAATTTAGAGTATCTTCCTTTGGGAAAAATGGTTTAACGAATAATGACATCGTCTCTATTCTTGATGGCCATAAAGATAATTGGGACCGCTTAGTAAATTTTTTGAAATATGCCTATAACTATAGAAATTTCCTGTTAACAGAATTTAGTTAAGTAACAGCTTAATAAGTACATATTATATTATATTAGACAGACGTTTTATACAAAACATTGTCAGATATATATCTACACTACACTTTATTTATTTATGAATTGCTTTGTCATGCAAAACATACACATATAAAACTTGTAATTTTTGTTAAAAATTTTATAAATAAATAAAATTGAAATTGAAATTGAAATTATTATGAATTTAAATTGTATTTAATAACTTTAAAGTATGTACTGGCATTAAAGTTATAAGCTGTTAACTTTTGGTGTTAAATTGAACATTTGTGTGGGAGGTACCAAAAGGGGGTTTGCCAATTACGGCCACTTTACTCTAGACTCTAGGTACTATAAAAGCATTACACTATACAAAATTTCAAGTATTTTTATGCACTGGTATTAAAGTAATAAGCTGGTAACTTTTGGTAGAACATCGCCCATTTGTGTGTGCGGTGCCAAAAGGAGCGTGGCAATAATGTCAATTTTTCACTGTATTGTATATACTATTAAACAATTACACTGTACAACATTTCATGTCTTTTTATGTACTGGTAATAAAGTTATAAGCTATTAACTTTTGGTTCAAAATTGCCCATTTGTGTGGGAGGTACCAAAAGGAGCGTGGAAACTTCTCCCATTTTTCTCGAGGTAATAGTGACTAATAAACTTATACTATGTGTAGAATTTTAGAGGATTCAAATAAGTAGTATAGAAGTTAATAAATAATCAATATTTCACTAAATGTTAACTCTTTGTGGGGGAGGACCAATATGGCCCATCTTCGAACTTAGCCGGAGGTAGAAGAAAATATTACCACATACCAAATTTGAAGTCAATCGGTTACTCCTTTCGGGAGTTATCGTGCGCACCAGCCAGCAAACAGACATACGGACGGACATTGCTCATTCGACTTAAAATGACCCAATACGGATATCCGCCGAACATACTTAGGGACTAAGGACGCTTCTTCGATGTGTTACACTTTTGGCTCGTAGCAATGGATATATTCCCTCCTCTCTAAGGCGAGGGGATAAAAATGCTATACAAGTACTAACAATAGGAGATAAAGGTTTATTTAAAAAAATATTATAAAAAATATAATAAAAATGTGTTCAAAAAAAATATAATGCATTTTTATTTATAAATTCTATTAATGTACCTACATATGTACTTCATATTGAAATATTATTCTCTTACTTTCCGATATCGTGTGCGTGCTGCCCTTTTCAAATATGATGTTGTGTTTTTCTTTCGAAAAAGGAAACGGATTTTGAAAATTAATTTGACCTTCACACATTTTTCAAAATTTACAGACAAATGACGACTGTACTGTATTCGTAAAAGAAATGGTGATTAAACAAAATCTCCTAGAAAACGGTAAACAAAAAACCCATGCGTTTTAGGTAGCCGCTTTTCAAGTATTTTGTGAATAGTGACTGACGTCTATGTGAACCTTTTAAACACGGGCGCGTCACCCTAAAACGGCGATGGTATACATATGTATGTCAATACATAAGAGTGCATGTGTCTATCCAAGTCAATGCTCTTGTACACAAATAAAGGAATTCGGAAATTGCTTAAGGAACAATATTTAGGGACAATTCAAATTGCCATCGAAAACAAGAAACCTTAAAACTCCAGGTACCTGTGTGTTGGAACAGACAGACGAACATCAATAACAATTACAGCATCAGCTGGCTAGCGACAGGGAAGATATTGATGAAATGACCCTTATTTGTACTTATGTATACATTTAAAACAAAACAAAAGTTATTTTTAAACAGGAAAAAATTAAGAAAACTGCGGGACCGATTTAAGCAGGCCATTATTTTCAGAAAAGTATACGTATGTAACTTACATATGTATGTGAACATTTGGAAAAATTAAAAAATACATGTGTATTGAATTTAGCACAAAATCAGAAACTAACGAAACTAACCCTAACTATTTTCTTAAAAACAAAAAATCGTTGCAGTCGTGGCAAAAGTATTCCTAATTTTTCAGAGGAGCCCAATAATATGAATTATGAATTCAAAGGAATATAATATAAACCTCCGAATTCCTGTCATATTAGTTTTATTTGCTCTTCTGAAAAATTAGGAAAAAACACATGTGTAGCTAGCTATGTACGTTCGCCACGACGGCGACGAAATGTTATGTTTAAAACAGGCAAAAATTAGTAAAACTGCTGGTAGATATAAGTAAACCAATCTTTTAAGAAAATTATATGTATGTCTGCAAAACATACTTAACAACGTTTATGAAATTTAACTGAAATGTGAATATTCGAAACAAATTAAGAATTTATGTATTGACATTAATAAGGCACTAGACATTGGCATACTGAACTTTCATTTTGTCTTGCAGAAAAAGAAAAAAATCAATATTATTTTTAAAACTGACAAAAATTAACAAAACTGGGAATTTGAGAAAAAATATTCGTAGGTTTTCTTTTAAGTAAACTTAAGCGAAATGTGAACATTCGAAGAAAATTTAAGGACTTATGTATGTACCGGATTTTAGCAAGGAACCAGAAATGTTTTTATAATTGTTTTCAATGTATTTATTGTCTATGTGTATGTTTTGTATGTTGTTGTTTTTCTAGACATAATTATGTGATGTAACAAATTGGTAATTTTTAAAACAAAAATTAATTTAATTTTATATATAAAAAAAATACGAGAGTAATTATTGGAAAATACTGTCGTATAACTGGATATTTGATATGTTGCAAAGAAATGGAAATATTAGGGCCACAAATTTTAAAATAAAATAAATATTTATAATTAAATCCAAACCAATTTGTTTTACTTTTATATACAGGGTTTTCCAACAAGAGGTGTTATTTTGAATCACCCGGTATTTCGGTAGCTGTCACTTTTGAAGCTTTTGTTCTTTGACATTTGACAAGTAGAAACTACGCCATTATTAAAAATGGAACGATGCACGATCATCGAACGATACAAAACGATCGAACAAAAAAACGATACGAACGATACAAAATCATCTTGACTGATGAGGCGCATTTCCACCTCGGTGGCTACGTCAACAAGCAAAATTGTCGCATCTGGGGCTCGGAAAACCCAAGAGTTATTGTTGAGAAGCCTCTCCATCCTCAACTTGTGACTGTTTGGTGCGGTTTATGGTCCGGCGGGGTCATTGGACCTTACTTTTTCGAAAATGAGGTTTGATCAACAGTTACGGTGAGTTGGAGTCGGAGTTGGATGGTATTAATCTAGACAGCGTTTAATTTCAACAAGACGGCGCTACGTGCCACGCAAGCAACGAAACCATTGCTCTGTTACGGGAAAAGTTTCCGGACAGTGTTATCTCTCGAAGAGGTGATCACAATTGGCCACCGAGATCTTGTGATTTAAACCTTGCGACTTCTTCCTTTGGGGCCACGTGAAAGATAAGGTCTACGCCAACAGCCCAGCGTCGATTCAAGACCTCAATTCGTGAGGCTATCGAGGACATAGGGCAGCCATTTTGCGATTTGGTTTTAGACAATTTCATGAAAAGGATATGGTCCTGTAAGCGTGGTAGTGGTGGCCATTTGGCTGATGTTGTTTTTCATTATTAACGGCATACCCTTCCTCTTTATTATGAAATAAACATCCGATCATTTATCTCAAAACATGGCATTTTTCTTTGAATACCAAAATAATACCTCTTGTTGGAAAACCCTTTAAATCCTTATCTAAGCCATAAATAAACCGGTTAGGAAAACCTAATGTCTGGCGGAGCCGACGGTATAATATCCAATCGTCAACAAATTCACGGAGAACAATCAACAGTTGCCGGTCAAGTAGAGTACACTTCTAAATTTCAGGCATATATGTTAAAGAAAGTGACCTTAATAATGGGCTTTTACTTATCAAAACATGGACCGATATACTCCATTTTCACTAGAGACGATTTTGCCATTTACCGATTGTGGCTACATGCCACACAGCAAATGAAACAATTGAATCGTTGCGAGAAAAGTTTAGAGATTCGATTATTTCAAGAAATTGTGATATTGAATGGCTTCCAAGAAGTTGTGATTTAACACCATTAAACTATTTCTTGTGGGGTTATTTGAAGTCATTGGTCGTTCGAAATAAACCAGACTCACTTCAAGCTTTACAAGTCAATATTGAATGTGCCATTCATGACATACAACTTGATTTCGTCGAAAAAGTGCTCGAAAATTGGGTTCATGGAATTAGTTCCTGCAGAAGAAGTCGTGGAGGTCATTTGAATGACATTTTATTTAGAACTTAATTGGATCGATTGTACTTCACATTAAACAAAAAGCGTTTGAATTTCCTTAACAATAAGTGTTTTATACCCTACACCACACTGTGGTACAGTGTATTATGACTTTGTGCATTTGTTTATAACACCCAAAAGGAGAAGAGATATACCCATTGTTTATTATACCGATCGACTTGTAATCACTTTCTGAGTCGATTCTATGTCCGTCTGTCTGTAGATGTATTCTTGTAATCAAAGTACAGGTCGCAATTATGGTCCGATCTCAACGAAACTTTTCACATATCATTCTTTAGGCCCAAGGACGATCCCTATTGAAAATTGCTTCAAATCGGATCAGATTTACATATAGCTCCCAGGTACATATACCTCCGATTTGGCATATATGCACTGTATAAGCAACATTTTTGAACCGATTTGTACAAAAATAGACAGAGAGTAGTCTCACCTCTCGTGATACATTTAGAGACAATACAAAATTTGGGGAAAATCGGTTCAGATTTAGATATAGCCCCCCATATATATGTTACCCCCGATTTGACATATAAGCGCTGTAGAAACTGTATATTATATCCGATCAGTACGAAATTCGGCAGAAAGAGATTTCTTATTACATGAAGGAATACTGCCAAATTCGGAGAAAATCGCTTCAGATTTAGATATAGACCCCATATATATGTTACCCCCGATCTGCTACGTTATAGCAGATGATGAAATTGCATCTGATATATTTCTCGGAAGTGAAATTTTTACGAACAATAATATTCGGGCAGTTGTTAGCGACGGTACGGTGAATTTCGAAAAGGCGAACGTTAATCTGGTAATGCGTATTGATAAAACCCAAATTCGGTACGGTATCAACGATAATGATACTCGAAAGTGCTTGATAGATTACTCGAACAATTAAAAAAAATTTGCCAACAATATCGGCGAAACCGGACGGACAAATGTTTTAGAACATCGAAAAGGTGACCGCATTGAGCATGTCAACGCTTTGAGTCGAGTTCCAACTGAAAACCATCGAGATGTGGACACAGCGTCGATGAATGTTATGAAAGCCAAATTGATGAAGGAGATTGGCTATTTGCTATGCAGATGCCAGACAACGAACTTAGAAAAATCGCCAAAAGATTCAACGAAGGTGACAACGTTTGCAGAAAAGAATATGCCGTAGAGAATCAACGATTATTTCGCAGAACAAACAGAGGCTTACTGTGGGTTGTTCCTAAGTCGCTTCGGTGGAAGATGGTGTAAGATCATCACGATAGCGTGGGTCATACTGGTGTCAACAAAACAATCGAACGGTTGCAGAAGAATTTCTGATTTTCACGCATGCTCAACTTTGTCAAATCATACGTAAATGCATGCGTTCAATAAACATCAAGGTGGACAAGAAGAGGATGGGTACCATTATGGGTTTTCGGGTTTCGGTTTGTTTACCAGCTCACATAGACCAGTTTAGGTCCTTAGTGATACCACGGGCTGAAATACCCCTCATCGAAACCAAACTGTTTAAAATATACAAATTTAACGATAGTACGAATATTGGTACTGGAAAGATTTGTTAGACTGCCTAGAAAGGCCGACCACAGTATGTCCAGTCTTCGTTTACTCAAAGCAGGACAGTCGCATAGCAAGTGCTCAATGCTCTCCACTTCTTCCCCATCTCCACAGCTTTTGCAGAAGTCAATACCCAATCTTTTGGGGTGTTCGCCGATCAAGCAGTGTCCGTCTGAACTGATACTAATGTAAACAATGTAAAACTGTATTTTATATCCGATCACAGCGAAATTCGGCAGAAAGAGGATACTTATTACATGAAGGAATACTGCCAAATTCGGAGAAAATCGGTTCAGATTTAGATATAGCCCCCATATATATGTTAGCCCCGATTTGACATCTAAGCGCTGTAGAGACTGTATTTTATATCCGATCAGAAAGAGGTTTCTATTTTACATGAAGGAGTATTCAGGGAAAATCGATTCAGATTTATATATAACCTCCATATATACATATGTTCCTCCTGATTTGGTTACAAAGCGCTTTAGAAGTTGTACTTTACTTCCGATCATTACAAAATTCTACTGAAAGATGTTTCTCAATTTAGGAACGTATATTGCTTGATTTAGCGATTATCGGTTCAGAATTAGATATATCCACATATATATATATATGTTCTTACCCATTTACCAATTATTCCAAATTATTATCGCAATGACCCTTATCGCATTGTTAGGGATGTGTAGGTATATTATACAGTCGGCCTCGCCCGACTTTCTGACTTTCCTTACTGGTTTTTTTCAAAGAAATCATATCACTAGGGGCGATTAAGTGAAATATAAAGTATAAATCCTTAAATTTCAGCGAGATAAATTGAAAAAATGTATTCTCTAGGACCTTTATATTGGGGCTACACCAAAACATGAACCGATTAGTCCAACTTTTACTATGAACGATTAGGCCCAATATAAAGTATAAGTTCTTAAATTTCAGCCAGATCAATTGAAGAAGGTCAATAGGATAGAATTGACGATCAATAGGATCGTCACTAGTCTAAGAAATATATCTGTATCAATTTTCGTAAAGATTGATTTATATTTACATTGATAACAAGAATACATGGACGGACATGACTAAATCGACTCAGAAAGTGATTCTATGCCAATCGGTAAAATAACCTATGGGCTATGGGTGAATGTGGTGAAAATCGGTTCAGATTTAGATATAGCCTTATATTATATGTATCTCCATATTTACTATTAAAGCTATATAGAAGTTTATTTCACAACCGACCATTACGAATTTTAGTAAAATTTATTTTGGCAGATTTATTCAAATAACAAAACTCTTTGCAAGTAATGTATGTATGGACAGAACGATAAGGTACTAAAATCACTGGCCGGTCAGACATATACCTGAAGTACGTCTTGCAGCAAACTACGAATCATATGTACTAGAGACACTACTGGATACAGGGAAACTACCGCAAGTGTCCGTGCAGATACTCCTACGTGGATAGCTGTAATCTAGAGGGGATGGGGCGGGTACTTTTTATTGATAAACCAGAGGTTGAACTTTGCTTCAGCACCATACCGAAGAAATGAAACATACAAATATTACAAAAGGTTCGAATGGAGGTGATTTTATAATTGATGAAATCTAACTTCAACTTGCAAATCCGCATCATACTGCATCGTCTTATTGTACTTACGGCATTATTAAATGTCAGCAGGTATGTACATATGTACAAATCGTCCATTGCAGGGAATTGCAGATTTGTTTAAAAAAAAAGTATATCAAAATCATTCTTTTATTAAAAATTCATTATTTTCGATACTCTGATTTCGATGAAAAAAATCAATATTCCTAGGTCGGCTGCAGGGCATGACGATGTGACACGACACTAGGAATTGGCTGAAATTTCCTCGTGTAAACCGCAACTATTATGCGGGTAATGGCGATAAAGGACAACTTTTATGGACAAGAGACATAGAGACATAGACATAAGTCACAGAAGTTTATAATTCGTTGTGTCTGTAGAAAATTATATAAAAAGCTTGTTCCTAAAATATTTCTAACCTGCGTTTTATAGAATTCAAGTAATAGCTGAGAGAATTTTGATCGTTCGCCGTAGACGAACGAAAATAAGTTACAGAAACAGGCCCATAAATAACATCGGGTATCAAGTATGTATGTATAAAAACGAAACAGAATATAAATACATACATACATCTATACCGCAGCGATCTGACACACTCTTCAACACGATTCAGAAAATCTACCGTGTGTCTGGCTCGAAACATAAAATAACTTCAAGGCTGTTTACGTTATTTGCTCCCACCAACAATATAAGGAAGTAAACACATTACATTCAAAACCAACCTTGGAATACCTGCGAGAACCGGCCATTTACTTCATCCCTTGTAATGTACATACTGATTGGTATCATGTGTTGTATATAAAAAAAACTCAATAACAATGATTTTTCCCACTGTTTTTCTTGTCTTACATGTTACATCCCTTCGTTTGCTTCCCATAAATAATCTGTAAACTGGCTTATTAGGCACTTCCTTTCGGTTTTCGATTCCAAATAAATAATAAAATTCGTCGGTAATGCAGTTAACATACACAGTGTACTGGTTGGCAACGCAATCAATGCATGTATTCCACAACAGGGATGCTAAAAAGGGGCATTGTGAGCTAATGCATGTTGAAACGAACAGGGATGCAAATAATAGTATTTTTAATGGTTTGATTTTATTATTTTAAATTCTGATTCACACTAGACAATATTTCCTAGCAAGTGAAAAAGTTTGTTGGAGAGAGGCAGGGAGCTCTTTCCGCCTGCCTCTCTCTCCTACAAACTTTGACATTTGCTTGGAAAAAATTGCCTCATGTGAACTAATTTTATTGAATGCGGAAAAAATAATACAATTTTAAATATGCTTAACGCTAATATTTTTCACATTTTCATCAACTAGCGACAAATCGATGTCAGTCCATTCAGAGCCCAGCTTAGTTTTCCTCACAATTTATTTTCTAATTACGAAATTTTCCTTGAAACAAAAATTATTTAGATGCAGAGAGTTCTTTACGCCTGCCTCCCTCCCCAACAAACTTTGACACTTGCTTGGAAAAAATTGCCGAGTTTACATATTGCATTTGTCCTTTTTGGAAAAAAATGCTTCAAAACCCTTACAAACATACGGCTCCCCAAAACCATGTAAATTTCTTCATGCCCCCTTCCCACAAGATTGAGATTCATAAATTATATTTATTAGCATTTTTTAGAAAATTTCGTTGAAATTGCATTTCTCTAAAAAATTACGACCAAATTACATTTCTCTGCAAAATAAATTTTTCTACAAAAAATTCATGAATTTTTCTTAAACAATTTCTTAAAATTTACATTTTCCAAGAAAATTACTTCAAATTTTGTATTTTTCTAGAAAATTCTTTAGAATTTTTATTTTTTGAAAAAATTTTTACGAAATCAAAATTTTCTACAAAATAACATTGAAATTACATTTTTTTAACAATTTCATCGAAATTGCATTTTTCTGCAGAATGTTCTTGAAATATCATTTGTTTTATAAAATTTCTTTGAAGTTGCATTTCTCTAAAAAATTACGTTGAATTACATTTTTCTGGAAAATTTAATGAAAATTGCAATTTTATACAAAATTTCATCATAATTTTATTTTTCTACCAAAAATCTTGAAATCCATTTTTTAGATAATTCTCTCGAATTTGCAATGATGATTCCTTCAAATTTGTATTTGCAATTTGTCATTGGAATATTTTATTGCATTTTTCTCCAAAATTCCTTCAAATTTGTATTTTTTTGAAAAATGTTGTTAAAGTCTAATTTTTCTACAAAATTATGTCGAAATTGCAATTTTTTTCTTGCATCGATATTGGATACGATTGGAGGACGGTGAAGGAAATTCACTGAAAAATTAAATTTCAACGAATTTGTCTAGAAAATTTTAATTTTGAAAAAAATTTCTAGAAAAACAACAAAAATATATGTATAAAATTTTCAGAAAACGGCATCTTTTGGAATAATTTAATTTGGCGAAATTGTTCAAAAACACAAATTTTGACCATAGGGAACCGACACAAATTCAACAATGTTATCGTTGGTGACATATTGTAAACAGTGTAACTGAAAAATAAAAATTTAAATATCGCAAGTTTTCATAGAGAATTATTTTTGTTATTTTTTTTAAATTTCGTTGAAATCGCAATTTTTAAATTTCGTTGAAATTGAATTTCTCTGGAAAATTACGTTTAAATTAAAATTTTCAGAAAATTAAAATTTTCTACAAAAATTCTGTTTTTTTTTAGAAAATTGTTTCAAATTTACATTTTACTAAAAAATTTCATTCAAATTTAAATTTTTCTAAAAAATGTTGTTGAAATCTAATTTTTCTACAAAATTTCGTTGAAATTGAATTATTTTAGAAAATTTCGTCGAAATTGAATTTTTGTGCAAAATTTTGTTGAAATTGGATTTTTCTCGGAAAAATCGTTGAATTGTATTTCTGTCAATTTTTTAGTTAAAAAATTGCACATCTCTACAAAAATTTTTGAAATTGATGTTTTCTAGAAAATTTTGTTGAAATTTAATTTTTTCTTGAAAATGTTGTCCAAATTAATTTTTTTCTAGAAAATTGCATCGATATTGTATCATTACTAAATGACGGTGACAAAATTATGTCGAAATATAAGGCCATAATATGGCTTGGTTATATTACCTAATTTGTCTGTCTCAAATATAAATGAACAGTTTTTGCAGAATGTAGAAAGCAGTATTCTAAATTATTTGAAAAGTATATATGTACATAGAATATCACCAAGTTGTTCCTTTACATACTACGTTTTAAAATTTTTACAAAGAACATAGATTAAATGGTAAAACTTGATAAAATAGTAAAATATAATAAATAAAGAAACAAGGCCCATGTATTTTCCATTTCAATTGGTGTCGAAAAAAGCAGGTACTAAATTTTTCAACCCTGCTCTCACATACCCCAAAAACAACCCCGAATACAACACAGCGTGTAAATACCATCCACAATGACAATTTTCTCTACACAAAAACGCAAAAAACCGACTCGATTATCAAACTCTTCACGAGTAATTGTTTGTCGTTCGTCAAGTGAAGTTGTGTTTCTTCGGCTGCGCTTCACGGGTATTTCTCTACCCCCTCTAAAAATATAAAATAATATAAAGTGAAAGAAAAAAGTATAGAAGAAAAAGCAGCCATTTTGGTTTTCAATTCTATATAATTGGAAGTAAAAAGTATTTTTTCAATCAAGTTTTTTTGCATTTAACTAAATCGAAGTGAATTTGGTGACTTTAAAAAAAGGTATGTGTAATAAGTGAATACATTTTTAAATTAAATTAACAATTTTGCAATATGGAAAAAATGTGTTTTTGTGCAAAAATTTTCACAAAAGCCATGAGTCATATTTGTGCGTGTGTGTGTGTTCGTGATTTTTTTTTCTTTTAACATTCTACAATTATCTTATTAAAACGTAGTTAATACTTCTTTTCGTATTTTTTCCTTTTAATTTTACAAACTTTTTCTTATGTAATCGTTTTTCTTTGCTACTTCCTGTGAATTTTTCGCTTGCGAAAAAATATCGAGGGATTCTTTGTGTATCTATCTGGTTTTGGTCACATATTTTTGCTTGCCTTTTCACATTGTCATCTCTCTGACATGACATGTGTGTGTAGGCTCTGAAGAAATGGGGTCGTTATTGGCGCATTAAATGTGGGCATTGCACAAGGTACAGTCATCAGCACTGTGTTGTACATTTGTAACATTGGTGGGCGGGGGGCCATGTAGCCACAATGCCAATTGGTTAGCTTCATGGTTAGTATTCAATTACCAAGTCATAGTTTCTAAATTTTTAATGGTTGAGATTATTAATATGTATGAATTGTCGTTTTTTATAGAAAAAAAACCGGCCGGCATTCCATGTTCTCTATGCTGCCGCAACTTGTTAGTTTCTGTTTTTTTTTTCAATGCCGTTGGATTTCTGGCTTATTTCATTCATTGTGCTATAAAAGAGATACACGCTCGCGCCATTTTGTTTTTCTATAAAGTTCCATTCGTTTCTCTACCTCGTTTTTCCCCTGTTTTCTTTTGCTCTGTCTGTTCTTGCGTTTGGCGTGTCATGTTTTCTGGGATATTCCCCCCAACCCAAAAGACGTGTAAAAGACAATGCCGGTGTTAATGATCTTTTTGTTAGCCACAGAACCGGTTTTCTCTTCTCACTAAAAATGCCGCAATGTAAAATTATCTACACAGATTTCACCTGGCTGTGCAGGATATTTATAAGGCCTAGCTAGACCACCCACCCCTATTGTATCTTTCTAATTTTCACATTCTTTTTAACCCTTAGAATTGATTTCTTTAGTTAAAACCACCCCTTTTTCTCTCTACCTTTGCTTCACACACTTTCATATAACTTCTCTGTGCTGCTTTGCTAACATCAGTTGTTAACCATCTCTGGTTTAGTACACACACAGCTAATCGCGCTCCGTTCTTCGCGCGCAGTGTTGTCTTTTAAAGTAGTAGTTAACCTTAATTTGTTGGTGTACATACTAAAACAAGTAAGCAAATTTGATCTTTATCATAGAAAAAATATTTTGCAAAGAAAATTTAAATTATTAGTGTATATTAGGCAATTTTTTTTATCAAAATTTATTGGAAACTGTTTTTAATTTGTTTTGTTTGTGTGTGCTTTTGTGTGCGCTTTGTCTTGTTTATTTTCAGCTTTGTGTTGTCTTAGAAAAATTTGTTTGAATAAGATAAAACCCCCAACTATCCAAATTGTCCACCCTTTAGTTCAATTATTTACCTAAAAACCTCCCATTAAATATATTTATTTAAACCACAATGTGTCCCAGGTAGGCTGAGTTTTTGTTTTTTTGTAGATGTTCTTAATCTATGAACGATATTTATTGTTCTTTACTTTAATCTTATTAATTTTTTGTTTCATTTTAATTTCCAGCGTTAAAGTAGCCCCCAACAACAACAACCAAAAGAAAAATAATAACATGGCTTTCCGTAATCAAAACCGCAACAACAACCGCAACTTTGGCGGTGGCGGCGGCAACTACGGGCCCATGGGCAATCGCGGTATGGGCGGTGGCAACATGATGTCTCCTTGGGAGAACCAAAATTCCGGCGGCGGCTTTGGTGGCGGTAATATGCGCCAAGGCGGTGGTGGTGGCGGCGGCGGCGGTGGTGGTGGTGGCCAAATGAATGCCCAAGCCATCAGTTTAGCCAATAATTTGTTGAACAACTTATTCCGCAATCAGAATCCTCCATCTTTGTTGGATATGCCCCGTGGCGGCAATATGAATCGCGGTGGTCAACGTGGCGGACCGGTATGTATATGATTTTTATTACAAAAAATAATTTAAGTTATTGTTTATGTTTCTATTTGAGTTAAGTTCTATAGAAAATCAAAAAAAGGTATTAGGGAAAGCAGGACAGTTATTTACAAATAGCAGCAGTATTGTCATATTGAAGAGAAAAGGTGTAAATGGCGGCTTGGATTAAGAGTGGAAAGACATCTCCAAAGCCAAGATTGCAACATTTGCTAATATGGGCGAAGGCCTTTATTCAGCCCATGGCTTCCAAATTATTATATCCATAAAAATACTTTTTCTTAAGAGACTTGGTTTCACGCCATCCCTTATTTCCCCGTCAGTAATTGGTCATTTATGCTGACTATAGTATACACATGAAAAAATTGTGATTCTTGTCATTTGGTGTGGGATTATAATGGTGCTACGTGACTAAATTCAAAGTCATTGACCCCAAAATAATACTAAAAAAGCGACAGCCAATTATCATTTCACATTCCTAAAACGTTTGATATAAAGAAATGAAAAAAGTAATTAGCAGCATATATTCTACTCGTGTACAAACAAATCTCCAGCTTATCCGTGCTTTTTCCTGAAGCTGTTTACCTTTTTATAAGACAAATAAGGAATTATTATCTATAAGAAAAAAATGGGGACAACATATTCCCCGTACGTTTATTTAATTTATGAAGTTTTGAAGGAAAGTCCAAATTAGTCAATATTCAGCATATAGAGCGTTACTTTTAAGTGATCTGTTGAGAACAATCCTCATTCTAAATATTCTCGAAACTCACAAGTCACGGATTTCCTATAAAATGACTGCAGAAATATTGACAATACTCACAAAATATCAATAGCAACCAAAATTTACAAAATGATGTACTTCAGTGCATTTCAAAAAACAACAGAACACAATTCAAATATTTAGATTCTATCTTTTTTCTTGGATCTTTATATTTCAAAGGTTTTTATTCTATTTTATAAACCTCTATAAGATCATATCGTAAGATACATTCTGTACAAAATATTCTCATTGCATTTAGGAAAGCAATAAAACCCAAATCCAGTTTTTATATTACCCATAATTCCTCTTTATTTTCTTAAAATGATACGAATTCTGAACAAGCTTAACTGAAAAATCAAAATGTTATCTTAATTAACACTTCTAAAAACCTGAATTTCATGTGATTCACTTCACATGACCCTTACAAAATTTCGTTAAGACTTCAGCTCATTGGGTTATTCACATTGTATGTTGTTCTTTTTTTTAAGAAATTTCGAATTATCAGTCAAATAAACAACTGACAATTATTACAGCCTTCATCTTTTTATTTGGTAACGCAGTACAATTTGCTGGAAAATATTCTATACGCGTTTCCGTTTGAGGCTCTATCAGAGATTTATATTATTCTAATGAAATCTGAACTCTCACTCACTGGCACTAAGTTCCTCCCTAGAATAATTGGAATACATTTATAAAACAAAATCTCATCCATAATATACTTTTCAAGTCAATTAAATAAAAATCATAAATACCTCTTCTTTTTTTCTGGTTGTTTACACATGACTTGCTCGACAATATTCTTGACACATTTTGAAACGATGTAATGGTATATAATTCCACGTATTTTTTGTGTAATTGATGTTTCCGGTTGAGTTTTTTTCTTTCACAGATTTTTCAATTTCCGCCCCACTCGACACGGTATTTCTTCCTAGAATAGATGCAATAGATAGAATGTTATATGCTCAAGTGAAAGCAGACCTTAAAAATACTTTTAATATATATACGAGTTTTAACAACAATCATTATGTCTGCCCGAATATATTAACCTACTTCTGTAGCAATATGTTAACATATGCATATATACAAAGATCTCTTTTCGGACTTCCACTCGTCGTCATTTAGATATTCATTTATGCGACAAAAATACAATTTTTAAATTTCCGTTAACCTATCTTTATGCATCTATCCATTATTGAATGTCATGAATTCTAAGAGATTTTGTTTTCTGTCCCCATTTCTGTTCCTCAAGAACAACGGACTACATTTCAGAAAAAAATGCATTTTCAAGTTTCACTCGTCATTCGTTCATTTATGCGTAAAATTTCTATGACCTATATTCATCAATTTCGTGAAGTGGTGATGGATTAAAAACATGTACTTTCAATAAATTTTCATAATTTCCATTGGATTTTTTACAATTTCTTTAATATTTTGCAGTATAATTTGTACAAACTTCTTCAGTATAATTAGTGTTTGTACCTCAAAAACGTACAATCAAGTGCAATGCACCAATATTAGAATCCAACTGGGAAAGGAGAAAATCCTTCCACTGTTCCTAATATTACAAAAGTCGAAGAGAATGTCCCAAAACTACATTCGACATTCCAACCAATAAAGAACAGGTGGTGTCGTTCCTTATTAGAAATATGTTTGTATTGTTCTACCGATGACGTCATCAACACCACAAGCCACGCATAATTTCAATATGAGCGCACAGTCATACTCTTCCAAGAAAAGAAAAAAACCGCAAATAACCACAAATATAAATGAAAAGGTTAACACAAAACCTAAAAGAATATTTTAAAACATCTTTATTTAGAACAAAATTGTATATGTGTGAATTCCCTTCCTGATAACCACCGACCACACTGCCGTTTATGTTTTTACTCTCTAATGTATTCACCGATCTAATAACCGCCAACATTTCTCATATAAAACAATTTATGTAAAACAGAAGTCGAAAAATATATAGACACCCATTAAAACTTCAGATTACAACATGAAAATGTTGCGGTGTTTATATCACTTGGGTTGTACAATCTGCTGCTGCTGCTTAAACATATAGACAAGTTTAGATTTTGTAGGGCTACAATTATCATTATTAAGTTAAATTTATCTATAGTTCTTTTAATGTATCCTTATAAAATCTTTTAATTTTTCTCCGCTTCTTGATTTTTTACTTGAGCAAATAATTTTTATGTTATTTTCAAAGTATTAAAATCATCAAAAAAAAAAAAGAAATCGACAAAACAAACCAAGAAATGACGTCAACCATAACTATTTTTTTTAAAAAAAAAAAGTATAAAACCACCAATCTTAGTTTTCCAAGTACTCTACCTACCATCGACCTCTACTTACCAACCAACCAACTTTAAAGACCAAGACAATTTACCAAACCATACCAACCAAATCAAACCATCTTTCTTTTTCTTATTATAATATTATATGAGACAATAATAATAATAATAATTACCACAAATATTCATTCTCTCTCTCTCTACTATTAGAATTAAAACATATATTTTTAGTAATTTAATTGCTACCAAAATAATTTTTTGAATAAGAAATGAACAAAAACCAAAAAACCTACATTTATAAATAATTATAGTAATTTTTCTGGATAGCTTCCAAAAAACAATTCTAATTAAAAATTTTATTTTATTTTCTCTCTCCCTTTCCATAATACAAAAAATACGATATTGATTGTGTAAACATGTTGTGTCACACATGTTTCCCCGTTGCCCCTTCTTCAAATCGTACAAAAAAAATTGCAAAAAATCTTTGGTCTTTGGATTAAACAAAACTGCTTCTGCCACACATCCAATCAACCAACAAACCAAAAACCAACCACACTACCACCACTTCTACTACTTCTTCAACATCGGTGGCGATACCACAAACCAATAAAAAAAAACCAAACACATGTGATGATGATAATGATGCATTCTCTCACTGATTGATTGATTGATTGATCGAACGATGGATGCATTTCTATGCACTTTAATAACGTTGTTGTTGTCGATGTCGAAATCGAAATTAAACGAACTCTTTTGTCGTCAACTCTTGATGTTGTTGTGTGTTTCTAAAAAACAATTTCTAATTGTTTTTGTCGTTTGCTGTTGTTCTCTTTACAAAACACCATCAACTGTGCTGCTGCGCATGCGCCTTTTTTTAAAAATAATTTACTTTTCTGTTTCTGCTTTACAACGAACTAAAAAATGAAAATTTGTTTTTTAAAATAAAAATAAAAACATTTGCGCGCGCACTCTCTACTGAATGGAACAACACAAAAATTTCACAAACACCCTCAACACTCATGAAACGTACATTTGAATGTTGTTTTGTCTCAATATTGAAAAATTAAACAAAATCAACAACCAAAAAATGTAAAACGCAAAAAACTCGACAAACATTGCAACACAACGAAAAATTCGCAAACGATGCGCAAATCTATGAAACCAAATCAATCATATCTCGATACCAAATATGCTAAATGGACGCCTTGCATTGTGTGATGATTCCGAAACCGATTCCGATTCCTTGTATGTGGTCTGTGTATGTGTGTGTGTGTGCATATCTGCTACTCTGGTGCCAACTCTTCAACGCGAAAACTAATTGATTTCCTAATATTGATTGATTGATCGCTCTGCTCTGATTGCTACAAAAAAAAAAAAACAATAACAAAATTATGAACGATCGCTTGATTGTGATTGGGGTGTTCTCAACAACAAACAAAAAACACTTATATATATAAAAAAAACATTAATTTCTTTAATTTAATTTTTTTAAACTAAACGATGAAAAACGGAACATAATTTTCACAATACGAAAATGTTTTAAAATACAAAAACGCCTTGAATTTCAAACAAATTCAAATTGATTGCCACCACGACAACGCATCCCCCACTTTCCAACAACCACCACTCCAAACTTCTGCAACGAATGGCCAATAAAACAAAACAAAAACTTGAAACTTTCTCAAAATGCGCTATAAAACTGTTTTTTAAATATAATCATATATATAAATTTACCTTGCAACCGAAAATAATGTCTAAACAAACAAAATGTGTGTAAAATTGAAAATCATCATTTCATTCTCTTAATTTCTCTGTGTGTTGTTACTGTTTCAATTAATAATTCTCAACCAATTTCTTGTGTACAAATGATGTTGTTTATGTATAATGTCAAATTGAATGCGCTTATTGTTGTTGTTGTAAACTCTATACTATATATTCGAAATATGTACATCAGATGGCCAATCGTGGTGGTGTTGGCGGCAATCGTTTAAATCAACGTCGTGGTCAAGGAACTTTCCAAAACCGTGCTGGCGCTGGTGCTAAATCAGCCCAAAAGCCCGGCGCTGGTGGCGGCATTCGTAAACAGAATGCCTTTGATCGTGCAAAGAAACTTTTGGCTAAAAATGCCAACACTAAAAAGAAGGATACCGCTTCTGCCGATAAGAAAACTGAGAGGTAAGCCTAAACAAAACAAAAATTCCACAAAAACAAAAATATTTCTTCAAAAAAACACAATAATTTTTCAAATATTTTTCTTCTGGAAAATATTTTGTTTATAGAAAAAATGAACCATTTTATTGAAAATATGTATAGTTTTTGTTATTGTCTTTTTCTATAATAAGTCAATAATAGTATCAAAGTGAAAAAAAAGAAAATCGAATAGGAGGGTGAGGCGAGGAGGTTAAGCCTCGAAGGAAGGGTATGCACACAACAGCCCCATGCCCCTTCAAGAGTTGTTTTACGCGAGAAACTATTTCCTCTCACAAATGGCAGCTCTGTTGGCGGTGTTTGCGTTGTTGCTGTGTGTGACGTGGGTTAGGGCCACACAATTTGTGGCCGCCTGGGTTTTGGGTACAATTGTGGGGGTTGTAATTTTTTTCTAATTCCATATATATTTATAATATACAAATCGTTTTACAAATATTTTCCTTTTTTCCTCTTCTTTTTTTTTACGAACAATTTATATAAATTCTCATTTTATTTTTAAGTTTATATATTTTATCATTTATTTTTTGTGCGAGATCTTAGAAGTGCGCTCATCAATTTGCCTTTACTATTTATTTAATTTTTGAGATCTCACTTTTCATCATGGGGTTTTTGCTTTTGTTTATTTTGTCATCTTTATTTTAGCTTTACTTTGTTATTTAAAACTGAAAAAAGAAAAGTTTGAAATATTCTTTAAACTAAATGGAATTTTGCTGAGGAGAATTGCTGTTTGTTGTATACTTTTAAAATTAAATACATAAATTTATTGATTTATAAAACCGCCGAGGTGAAAAACTCAACATTTTAGAAAAACACTGCATTTTGTTAAAGCAATTGCAGCAAAAAACATCCAGTGTCTCAAAAACGATTATTAAAGTTAATTTCGAAAAACATTTCGCCATCATTCCGTTTGTTCGAAAACACTTTAACTTCAAAACTTTTCACATTCGTCTTAGTTATTTGTTGCAACTAAAAAACTTGTGATACTTATGAATCCTTATTAAGGATTTGATCCAATTCAAAGCAGCTATTGCTTAATTTATATAAAGAATTATTTCAGATCAGTCAACTATTAGTCTACATGTAATATACTTAATTATATTAAAACAATTGGACAAATTCCAAAGTTCCAATTTATAAGCAGATCCTTTCGTGGATTTATTCTTCATGATTATTCCATCATTCCAGATTATTGAACAAAACTTACATCATTTGTATTACTCTACAATGCACCAATTCGTCTTCATAAGCACAGCTCAAAATTTTTTATATTCAGTACAAATAAGTCAGACTTGGTCGGTCTTCTTCTTCAGACTTGAAGTTTTTAAATTTTGACTTGCATATATTTGGTACGATAAACAATTTTGTTTCATCTAAATGTAGTACTGGCGCTGAATCTATATAACAACAATCTTGTTGACAAATTCATGAAATTTTCTTTCACTCTCCATAACATTAAAATAGACAAGAGTACTCTTTGGGAGGGACTGTAATCCCAATCGAATTACTTTTTCTCTTTGAGAACTACGTTCTCATTATGCCGTGAATACGCTAATGTTACTTCTGAGAGTTGACCATCCTTTCAAGTCGTCTTTTTTTGTACTTTATTGTGGTAGTCAGTTTTCAAAATGTTCTATTAAAAGTATATAAAAGAACATTATTCTCAGTTGTTTATAAATTAAATTATAACACAAAACTCAAAATTATTTACATCTATTTGAGTTCAATATTTTATAGTATTCAGAAATTTTTTACGTCTAATTAATTCCAAAAAAATTGTACAATTCCATTTTAAAACGGAAAAGATTGGAACTATTGAAAAATGCATATTTTCGCAGAATTGATTATTAACTTGTGGATATACGATAGAGAATTAATAACTTCAAATAAATCGAAAGCTTTTAACACGTGTGCTTTATGCTCCACAATGGAACGACGGAAAAAATATATAAATCTGTTCAATCAAATTTATATTGGTTACCTTTGAACTACTTTCTTTTTTGTTCATTTTATCATATGTGCCTTTGCATAACTATTTTCTGGTTTCTATCTATCTGCTGACTGGCAATCAAATATTAGTTCTAATTTAATACTAATCGAATACGACTTTCACTTCGCAGTCTCCTGCTAAATGAAGAGACTATACTACTTCCAAGTTATTACTTTGTCAAAACGAATGTGCAAGGAAATTTATTAAATTTATATGGTAAGACGATCTATCGCTCAAATATTTATTTGGCTTCGCAAAAAGAATTTAACTTCATAATACTTCGTCCAGTACTCCTTTTATAGAAGTAAATGCCTTGAAATACTATTCGCACCATAATTTCAATGAAAACGAATGCCTCTACGAGTCTTCGGATACATTTTATCATTCTTCCAAAAAGTTTAATTGCTTTTCACATTGACCATTTTGCAAAACCTAAATGTATGGAAATTGAAAAAGTTTCTATATTCAAACAAAAAATCTTCCACAACGATTCTAAACTTGTATTCAAATACATTAAAACTCAAATCTATTTATTACAATTTTCCAACTAAAATTTTCATTAATTGCCTGCAGAATCTTAACTGAAATGAAAATTTCTAATTATTGCAAACCCCGATAAGATAAACCAATAGTAATCTATTAAAAACACGTGTTTTTTACCAAACATTTTCCACAAATGTTTAAATATAGGATAACAAATTATAAAATGGTTGTAATATAGGTAGTTTCCAATTTCTCGCATTCCAAAAAAAGAAAAGAAGAGAATATATACTACTTTTTTTAAAGAATATTTCAAACTTATTTATATTAACAGAAAAAAAGATCATATCATAAATCTTGTAATTTATATGTAATAATAACATCAATTCACATATTCCCATTATTAAAAATAAATCTCCTTTTAAACAAAATATCACCAAATATCATAGCAATTCCCCTCTTCTCCTTCAAAGCATAATTTTTCTTTTTCACCTCTTCACATTTGCCCGCGATCTCTCCTCTCATTCATTCATTCAATCAATCAATCGACCAACAAACGTTGGTTTGTTTGCAATTTTTTCTAATTTTGTATATTTTTTCTCTACTTTATTTTGCCACTCCTCTTCCTTTGCGGTAACAACTATTAAACACAACCATAAACAACCAACCAATCAACAGCAAAGAGTCTCCCTACGCCAATGTACCCAACGACATGTTCTACTGTCATCTGTGCAAGAAGCACATGTGGGACGCCAACTCCTTTGAGAACCATATTAAGGGACGCACTCACTTGATGATGCGCGAAGGCATTGAAGAAAGTTACCGCCTAAAGGCCAACATGATCCGCCAGGAGGCCAAGATTGCCGAACAATTGAAGTCCATTGAATTGGATCGCTTGAAGCGTATGGGCAAGAGTAAGCAACGCCAGTTGGACTACTGCACCATGTGCGATTTGAACTTCCACGGTCACATCTCTGCTCATCGTAAATCCGAGGGTCACTTGCAATTGAAGAAATTCTTGCATCCCAAGTGCGCGGAATGTAGCAAGGAATTCGCCACTCGTATCGACTACGATTCTCATTTGTTGGCCGCCGATCATTTGATCAAGGCCGCCGAGAAGAACACCAAGGTCGGTGAACGCAAACGTCAGACCTTGCCCATTCTCACCGAGGAGGAAGAATTGAAGGATGTCCGCCCACCCACCAAGAAGAAGAAGAAGGTTGCCGCCAAGAAGACCGAAACCGCCGAAGGCGAAGTCAAGAAGGAGGGTGAAGATGCCGAGGCTGAAGGCGAAGAAGCTGAGGGTGAAGATGCCGAAAAGAAGGAAGGCGAAGAGGGTGCCGATGACACCAAAGAGGGTGAGGAGCTCAATGAGACTCAAGAGGGCGAAGAAGAAATTGCCCTGCCCGTCGATCCTGAGGATTGCATTTTGGATTTCACCGAGGGCGATGAAATCCCCACTGAAGTCGATAACCGTCTGCCCAAATACAACTGGACTCGTCCCGTGGGCAGCGCTCTCATCACCAAACTCGAGTGCTTCGAGTGCTCATTGTGCGGCAAATTCTTCGACACCGAAAAGACCGTCGAAGTGCACTCCCGCACCGTTACCCATCACCGCAACTTCTTGAAGTTCATCAACGAGAAGGCCAGCGACACCAAGATCGCCCAAAAGCGCGCTGCTGCCGCCATTGAAGAAAGCGAGCGTAAGAAGCGCAAGGTTGAAGAAGCCGAAGCTGCCGCAAACGGCGATGTCAAAACTGAAGCCGCCGAAGCTGAAGGTGGTGAAGCCGCCGAAGGTGCTGAGGGTGAGTTGTATGATCCATCCGAAGCCACCGGTGACGACGAGGATGTCGAAATGAACGAGAACGGCGAAGGCGAAGAAGGCGGCGAGGGAGAAGAAAATGGCGAAGAAATGGACGCCCAAGAGGAGGCCCAGGATGATGGCGACCAGGAAGCCGAACCTGAGCCAGAGCCCACACCAGAGCCAGTCAAAGAAGCCGCTAAGACTCCCGCCAAAACTCCCGCCAAGACTGCTGCTCCCGCCACTCCCACTGCTGCTGCCGAAGCGTCACCCGCCAAGAAAGCAACACCCGCAGCCCGTGGCGCTGCTGCCGCCGCCGGCGCAAAGGGTACGCCGCGCAATCGTGGACGCGGACGTTACAACCGCTATTAAGAAATAGATCTTAACCACCATCCCCCCCACACACACACATATATATAAATAAACATAATTTAAAAACTTTCCCTGGACAGTTGGAAATGTCTTAGTGAAAGTGTTTGACGCGAATATTTATATTCAGCAACTATGATTTTCATAAAATTCATTACATTTCTTTTTTCAATATAAATTATAACTTACCTACAATTTATTATACTACTAACCAACAACCAACCAGTCCCCCGCCCTGCAAAAGAAAAACCAAAATCATGATTTTTTTATAATGTTATGAATACAGACAGACGCAGAAGATCGAACGTCTTTAAAACACAACAACGTCTCTAGAGTAGTAGTTTTAAATCTGTATCTCCTTAAGTTGTAACAATTCTAGAAATCCAAAAAAACGGAAGCACCACTTCGCCGAGAGAGCTTCCCTTTTAATGCAAACTTTGTCTCCTCCTTTTTATATATAACAAACAAACAAAGAAATAAATAAACAATTACAAAGAAAAAAAATCCCAAAACTAGATCATGAACAGAAAAACAACAACCCATACATAAGTAATAATAATATTGCAAATAATTATTCCATTACATAACATTTTGAATGACACGGGAAAGCCCTTTTTATATAAGAGAAGAAGATTCAGAAAACTGAACAACATTAACAACCAACCAACAAACAAAAAAGAAGTATAGTCAGCAGTCGTGTGTAGCTCGCTCCGCTCATCATCCTTTTGTAACAACTTGACATCCATCCATCCTCTCCATTTAATGACGATGATTGGTGATGATGATGATGGGCAGCTCCAATCTCAATATAAAATGAAAAAAGAAAAGAAAAAACACAACAAATTATATAAAATTATACTTTACTTTTAAGATTTTAGTTAAAACATAAGTATTGTACACTCTTTGATGAACGCTAACAACAAAACAATAAACATCGTCAATCAAACAATTACAATTGATCAGAGGTATACTTATCATAAAACCACAACCCCCTTCAATCTCTATTCAGAGAGAGAGAAAACAAAAAAAAAACAAGAAAAGAAAAATACATGATATAGTTTAGAAAACAAGCTATAGAATGCATTGGCAAAAAACAAGTGAACAAAACAAATTGAAAATTTAAATAAAAAACATACCAATGTAAGTGTATAAACAAAAATATTGAAAATTGTTGTCTTTTTATTTTGCAAAAAATGGCTGGGTGGGTGGTCGATAAGAAGATAAAAGTTGTATTTGGTTAGATTGAAATGTCCTTTTAATTCGGCTTCACTTTTTTTTTGAAGGAAGTATCTACGATCGTTTGGATTTTTAATATAAATTTCTATCGAATTTTGATATATTGTTAGTCCACACCACACAGGTACAGGGTATTTGACTGTGCATTTGTTTAAAACTTCCAAAAGGAGAAAAACTGTATCAATGACTTATTAAAACGTTCGACTCCGAATCTCTTTCAGAGTTGATATCCGTCCGTCTGTTTGTGATAAAAGTCCGGTTAGTCGTAACGAAATGATGTAGTCTTTCGGTTCCAGAAACGGTACCCATGGAAAACGAACCATACAATTGGAAATGGACCATCAAATTGTCCTATTTGCTTTCTTAATGTTACAGAAGTCACATAATACTACGATCCGTCTGGCAGATTATTAAGCAATAAACCATTATTGGTAAAACTTATGGCTATTATCGGTAACTTTTTTTACAGGGCTTCCCCCATATAAATGTTTGTTTCGACTTGATTTCTTGACACTCTAGAGGCAGCATTTTTAACCCGATCTGGACGAAATACGGGAAACCGTCCAATTTGTAAAGGGTGGTTTAATTGTAAGGGCCGATGTTGAATGTGAACCACACCTAAACGTCAAGTTTTTTTCTGCATTTCATTTGACATTTCTCAATTTCAGACTAACTCAATTTGAACCAGCAACAATTCAAGAGCTAAAGGATGAGATAATTCGGCACATTAGCGGCATACAAGATGAACTTACTTACACTTACTTCTTTAATTTTTAACAAAGTTGTTTTCATATACTGAAAACAACAATAACGATCTTAAGCTTATGTACAAAAACAAAATATGTACTATGAAAGCAGATCGAATAAAACAAAAGGTGTTTCCGAAAGTTTGTTTGTGGAGTTGTTGCTTGACGGGCGTAAAATTCTTGTTGGGGTTGTGTATCTTCCTCATGGTGATTTTCAAGCTTTTGAAAGTGATGTATCGGACCTGTTGGTGCGATATTCCGATGTGTTGATCATGGGGGATTTTAATAACGACCTCTTTGACTTTGCTACTTCAATGAATATTAGAGAATTGTGTGGGCGGCTGAATATGAATATTCGTCACAATTCTGTTCCTACACATTATAGTGTAGTACACAATACAACATCTCTATTGGACTATTTTCTTGTTAGTGATGAAGCATCCGTGATTGCGTCAAACCAGTTTATCTGCCCTGGTATATCAGAACACTCATTCATTTTTTTGTCGCTAGATATTTCAGTCAGATGTCAGAATCAGTTCTATGAATATATAGACTATGATGCAGTAAGTAAGGAGACCTTGGAAGATACTGTTTCATCATTGGATTTTTCAATTTTGTACTCCACGAACGATGTGGATTTTCAATGGAGTAGTTTTGAGTCTTGCATTTCTTCAGTACTCTCCATTTTTCCTTTGAGGCGCAGAATGATACGTGAACGGGACGATAATTGGTATAAGTCTCCTCGAATCTCCTACTATATTTCCATTCGCAACTTAGCCTTTACAGCATATGTGGAAAATAGAACTAGAGCTAATTGGAGTATTTTTTGCAGAGCTAGAAATAAGGCGAAATCTGTTGTTCGACAAGCTAAAAAGCAAGCTCATGCATCCCTGTTTGAAGTTAATAGGAGTAGTAAGGATTTGTGGAGATTGATTAAATCCAATGGATTGTCTGATTCGAAGTCTTACAACTGTAATTTAAATGTCGAAGATCTCAATATTGCGTTTCGTGGAAACCAATTAGAAGAACCTGGTAATATTTGTGATTTTAGAGCGCTGGGGAACAATAACGGGGATTTTTCTTTTCATTGCATAGATTTGTGGGAGTTGGATAAAGCTTTTCATGCCGTGAAGTCGAATGCTGCTGGTTTGGATGGATTTACCTTAAAATTTCTCAAAATTATATACCCACTTGTGTCTTGCCATTTTCTGAAACTTGTGAACACCATCTTGCTTACGTCGTCATTTCCTTCTGGTTGGAAAGAAGCAAAAATAGTACCTGTAAAAAAGAAAGACTCTACACAGGCTTTAACTGATTACCGTCCTATTTCGATTTTGCCTATTTTTTCAAAAGTAGTTGAGCACATTTTAAAGTCTCAAATGTCATTTTATTTGGAGGAAAATAATATGCTTCATGATGCTCAGTGTGGTTTTAGAGCCAAAAGAAGCACTTCTTCATTGTTGTTGGGTTTAACGGACTCCATTCGAGCCAATTTCGGTGGTGGTAGATTTGGAATTCTTTTGTCACTAGATCTTGAGAAAGCCTTTGATAGAGTGGACTACTCCACTTTGTTGCATAAATTGTATAACTTATATGGGTTCTCGAGTAGTTCGTGTGTTCTGTTGACTTCTTATCTTACTGGTAGACGCCAATTAGTATGTATTGATGGTAGGAGTAGTAGTGTTCTGCCTGTTAAAAGTGGTGTACCGCAGGGGTCAGTACTGGGACCTCTACTTTTCATAATCTTTATTAATGACCTTTTCTCCCAGTTACAGGATTGGTGTGTACCATACGCCTTTGCTGATGATATTCAGCTGTTTTTTAAAGGTGACTGTCGGTGTTCAATGGTTCTGCAATCTAAAATTGACTTGGTTTTGGAAACTCTGCATGCGTGGATGTTGCTTAACAAGCTTAATGTAAATCCATTAAAATCGAAAGCCCTCTTTTTTTCCTCCAGCGTCCATAACAATATCCACGTTAGATACAATGGTATAGATATTGAATTTGTCCGTGAATTACAGTGCTTGGGTGTCAAGCTAGACGATAAATTGAGTTTTGGACAGCATATTAATATGCTAATTTCTAGAATAAATTTTTCGCTAAAAAATCTTTATGGTACCGATTTGTCTTTGCCTCTTTTTGTTAAAGAGAGGCTGGCACATGGTTTGCTATTACCCATAGTTCTATACTGTTTAGAAGTGTATTCTGGCACTATACAGGGTAACATGCATTTAGTACATCTGGCTGTAAATAGGGTGGCGCGGTATGTATATGGACTGAACCGGCGTGTTCATGTGACGCCCTATGTAACGAAATTGTTGGGCTGTAATTTTGATGCATTTGTAAATTTACGCTTACTTCTGTTTTTTTATAAACTGATTAAAAGTCAGTCTCCTCTTTTTTTGTGCCAATCGATGGTATTTTGCCATTCAACTAGGAGAAATCAATTGCTTATTCCTAGGGTTGTCCACCTAATGAATGAATCGTTTCTAGTAAGAGTAGCACGACTTTACAATTCATTACCCAATGACATGAAAAATTTTAGCATTTCGCTCCCTACACTCTTCAATAGGCTACTTCACCACTTTCAATAACATTTTTATTTGTTGTTATGCAAAATTGCGCTTAATTAAAGCTACGTAAAAAATCTTTAAATAATGTTTCTATTTTATGGAACACTTTATACATTTTTCCTTATATTAGGATTTTACTTATGTTTGTTTCGCAAACTGAGTAGCTATTTAGTTATCCTAAATACTTTTCTGTATACCCAATCTGTATTTATATTATTTATTCCTTATATATTAATTAGGTTTAAACAAATCAACATATCATTATTTACCAATGAGTAGTTTTTTACCCTTGGTTAAAAAGCTTAGTTATATGCATATTGTAATTTATGTTTAATTGGCCAGACGGCTTTGAATTACAAGTTTGTACGAAATAAATGAAATGAAATGAAAAAACAAAAACAAGAAGAAATGGTAGGGCACGACCAAATACGTTGCAGAGTCAACTACAGCAAAACATTCGTGTGAATTCTTTACATTGTAAAGACTCACGAGAGTGGAAGTTGGTGCATGTACGAGGGATGATGATTACTGAATTTTCTCTATATACCCTACACCACACTGTGGTACAGGGTATTATAACTTTGTGCATTTGTTTGTAACACCCAAAAGGAGAAGAAATAGACCCATCGTGTATTATACCGATCGACTTAGAATCACTTTATGAGTTGATTTAGCTATGTCCGTCTGTCTGTCCGTCATCGGTTCAGATTTAGATATAGCCCCCATATATACGTTACCCCCGATTTGACATGTAAGCGCTGTAAAAATGTTATTTTATATCCGATCAGTGCGAAATTCGACAAAAAGAGGTTTCTTTCTGCATGAAGGAATACTGCCAAATTCGGAGAAAATTGGTTCAGATTTAGATATAGCCCCCATATATATGTTACCCCCGATTTGACATGTAAGCGCTGTAGAGACTGTATTTATACCCTACACCACACTGTGGTACAGCGTATTATAACTTTGTGCATTTGTTTGTAACACCCAAAGGGAGAAGAAATAGACCCATCGTTTATTATACCGATCGACTTGGAATCACTTTCTGAGTTGATTTAGCTATGTCCGTCTGTCTGCGCATGTATTCTTGTAATCAAAGTACAGGTCGCAATTATGGTCCGATCTCGACGAAACTTTACACATATATTTTATTTGGCCCAAGGACGATCCCTATTGAATTTGGTTAAAATCGGTTCAGATTTATATATATGTTACCCCAGATTTGACATGTAAGCGCTGTAAAAACATTATTTTATATCCGATCAGTCTGAAATTCGGCAGAAAGAGGTCTCTTATTATATTAATGAACACTGTTAAATTTGGAAGAAATCGGTTCAGATTTAGATATAGTCGCCATATATACGTTACCCCCGATTTCAAGTGTAAGCGCTGTAAAAACTGTATTTTATATCCGATCAGTATGAATTTCGGCAGAAAGAGGTTTCCTATTATTTGAATGAACACTGTTAAATTTGGAAGAAATCGGTTCAGATTTAGATATAGCCCCCATATAAACGTTACCCCCGATTTGACATGTAAGCGCTGTAGAGACTGTATTTTATATCCGATCAGTACGAAATTCGACAGAAAGTGGTCTTTTTACATGAATGTGTATTCAGGGAAAATCGGTTCAGATTTATATATAACATCCGTATATATGTTTCTCCTGATTTGGTATCAAAGCGCTATAGAAGTTGTACTTTACTTCCGATCATTAAAATTTTCGAGAAATATGTTTCTCAATTTAGGAACGAATATTGCTCAATTTAGCGATTATCGGTTCAGAATTAGATAATATGTTCCTACCCATTTACCAATTATTCCAAATTAATATCGCAATGACCCTTATTGCATTGTTAGGGTGGTGTAGGGTATTATATAGTCGGCCCCGCCCGACTTTCTGCCTTTCCTTACTGGTTTATATCCGATCAGTACGAAATTCGACAGAAAGTGGTCTTTTTACATGAATGTGTATTCAGGGAAAATCGGTTCAGATTTATATACAACCTTCATATATATGTTCCTCCTGATTTGGTATCATAGCGCTATAGAAGTTGTACTTTACTTCCGATCATTAAAATTTTCCAGAAATATGTTTCTCAATTTAAGAAATATATTGCTTAATTTAGCGACTATCGGTTCAGAATTGTATAATATGTTCCTACCCATTTACCAATTATTCCATATTATTATCGCAATGACCCTTATCGCATTGTTAGGGAGGTGTAGGGTATTATATAGTCGGCCCAGCCCGACTTTCTGCCTTTCCTCACTGGTTTTTTTGTTGAGATATGCGCTTTTAGCAAACAGTTCTCGTTTCGTTTCATGATGCTTGGCTGTGCGTATATATTCTAATAATTTCGACTGAAGTAATCGTTGTAATAAGGATATTGATAATGGGAATTTGGTGGCTCCCGAAACAGATCTGTCTATCTAACCATTACAACCACCCCCAATATATGTCACTTCTTTAATTTTTAACAAAGTTGTTTTCATATACTGAAAACAACAATAACGATCTTGAGCCTAAGTACAAAAACAAAATATGTAAAATGAAAAATTTTATCGTTATAAAAATTGAGTTTTCAGGATAATACCTAAACATAATGATGCATTTCGATGGCTTACTATAAAAAGGGCGTATCCGTTTATTTTGGTCGAAAAATTTTCGGGGGCTATAGTTGCAAATAAAGGATTTGTAGGTATTGCTAAAGCGCCACAAGTCTAGTCAAAGAATTCGTTTGGTTTTTATTCGGTTTTTCGTGCCCCTGTTAAGGAACAACAAAATGAGATACATCCTTTTTCTATTAAGCCATCAATATACAAATTCACACAAACAGGATTTATAACATGTTTGTGAAAATTGCGTAAAATAGAAATTTTTAACTATGAAAAAGTAAATAGTTTATTGTTAGGCACTTTTGAATTTCGTTAATAAATTGGCCATTTTTGAAAGTAGGTCCCTAAAAATTTGTCCGGGTGTGTATTTTGATGTAGTGTACTGAAATCGATCAAAAACTGAAGTTACATTTTTCGTGTTGTTACACCCTATCGTCGTTTCTGATGACGATATATAGGGTGATCAATTTCGAGGTTCCCTATTTTTTTAAAGATAAAAACATAATTCAAATTGAATGGGGAATGTTTATTATCATTTGAAAAAACATTCTTTGGCATTTATTTTTTGAAGATTATGTCTATCAAATGTTGGCCGCGGCTACGTCTCAGATGGTCCATCCGTTGAGTCCAAATTTCGATGACTCGTTCGAGCATTTCTACTGGTAACTGGCGAATGACACGCGTGATGTTTTGCTCCGAGGCCTGAATCGAAGCGGATTTGTCCGCATAAACTTCAGACTTTACATATCCCCACAGGAAAAAGTCTAACGGTGTGATATCACACGATCTTGGTGGCCAATCGACCGGCCCAAAATGTGAAATTATCTGCTCACCGAAGTGTTCTCTCAATAAATCCATTGATTGATGCGATGTGTGGGAAGTGGCGCCGTCTTGTTGAAACCAAATGTCGCCGAGAATACGAGCTTCAATTTCAGTCGGTTATCATGGCACGATAACGGTCGCCATTGACGGTTACGTTCTCACCGGCATAATTTTTGAAGAAATATGGACCGATGATTCCGGTACGTCGGATCGGGAATCGGTCAATGGCAAAAAGATAGCTCTTAACGAGAGCTAAAATATTGCTCATGGGTGTCAAGGTCGTGGGTGGACTGTAAAGTGTTTTTTTTTGGATTAAAAAAAAATGGACATAGCTCAATTATGATTATTTTGATAATAAAACTGAATAATTTGTAAACGTTGTTCAGGCGTAAGTAAGACTTTCCATGATGAAATGCCAAACAATACTTAACAAAAATAACATGACGGCATGACACGACTAACACGTGATCTGTCAAAAAAGACTATTGAAAAAAGTATATCTACATAGATCACCCTATATACACGCTACATGTAAATCGTAATAGATTTGTTCCAATGTTGGCAATACTCGTTTCTGGATACAAACTCCCCTCTTCCAAATTTCGAAGTATTCAGATGGAAAATTCGCCTTTATAGAGCCTAGATATTGTATCGGGAGGAATATATACACATGTATATATAAATCTGAACCGCATTTTTCCAATCTTGCTAGTGATCGTTTATTCTCGGACTAAAAAAACACTGGCGCTAAAAATAGCACATCTGAGTAACATATGACTTCTATAGCATAAGAGGATATCTGGTTCTGAACAGATATTCAAAATTTTTAATGTGGTTCATCCATGTACCAACGACGCTGTGCTGTTGGCGTAGACCTTATCTTTCACGTGGCCCCAAAGGGAGAAGTCGCAAGGTGTTAAATCACAAGATATCGGTGGCCAATTGTGATCACCTCTTCGGGAGATAACACGGTCCGGAAACTTTTTCCGTAAGAGAGCAATGGTTTCGTAGCTTGTGTGACACGTAGCGCCGTCTTGTTGAAAGTAAACGTTGTCCAGATCAATACCATCCAACTCCGACCATAAAAAATCATTAATCATCTCTCGATAGCGCAATCCATTCACCGTAACTGTTGATCAATCTCATTTTCGAAAAAGTAAGGTCCAATGACCCCGCCGGACCATAAACCGCACCAAACAGTCACACGGTGAGGATGGAGAGGCTTCTCAACAATAACTCTTGGGTTTTCGAGCCCCATATGCGACGACAATTTTGCTTGTTGACGTAGCCACCGAGGTGGAAATGGGCCTCATCAGTCAAGATGATTTTGTATCGTTTTTTTGTTCGATCGTTTTGTATCGTTCGATGATCGTGTATCGTTCCATTTTTCGTAATGGCGTAGTTTCTACTTGTCAAATGTCAAAGAATAAAAGCTTCAAAAGTGACAGCTACCGAAATACCGGGTGATTCAAAATAACACCTCTTGTTGGAAAAACCTCTAGGTCTAAATATCAGCGATTTTTGTTACAAATCTATGTAATTAAGTTTGTCTTCGCGATCACTCGCGATAGGAAGCACATTCGATGTTGATATCTTCATAGTAGAGTTGATAGTCTGCCCATTTTAAAGCCTCGTTTGAAAAATATCAATCGCGTCATGTATTTTGAATTTCAATTTACGTATTTTGAATTTCCATTGGTGTCTTTTGAAAGACAATTTTTTAATTTCCATATTTTGTATTTGAAATTGAATTTATATTTTTCAAAATTTCAATCGAAATTCCAATCCAGTTTACTAAAATAAAAAAATCGATTTTATGTTAAAAAAATTGAAATTCAAATTGTTCTGTTTTAAATTAAAAGATTCTTGTGGAAATTCCAAAAATGATCATTTGATATAGAAATTATTCCACGTAAAAGTAAAAAAATTTTTTGAATTGTTTATTTTTTGTTTTTGGATTACAAATAGGATATTTATCACCTCACCTTAGAGAGGAGGGTATATATCAATTGCTACGAGCCAAAAGTGTAACACATCGAAGGAGTGACCTAAGACCCTTAGTATGTTCGGCGGAAATCCGTTTTGGGCCATTTTAAATCATTTGAGCAATGTCCGTCCGTCTGTCTGCCTGTGTGTCTGTCTGCTGGCTGGTGCGCACGATAACTCTCGAAAGGAGTAATATTTTTCTCTATCTCCGGCTTAGTTCGAAGATGACCCATATTGGTCCACTCCTTCTAGTACCCCCCCCCCCCCACAAAGGGTTAACTTTTAGTGAAATATTGATTCTTCAATACCGTCTATACTACTTACTCGAATCTTCTGAAATTTCAGACATAGTATTAGTTTGTTCGTCGCTAACACGTCAAGAAAAATGGGCCAAGTGGCTACTCCTTTTTGGTACCTCCCACACAAATGGACCATTTTGTAACAAGACTTAACTGCTTATGGCTTTAATATCAGTTCATACAAATACTTAAAATTTTGGACAGTATAATACTTTTATAGTACCTAGAGTCCAGAGAAAAATGGTCGTTATTGTCACCCCCTTTTGGTACCTCCCACACAAATGGACCATTTTGTACCAAAAGTTAACAGATTTTAACTTAACACCAGTGAATATAAATACTTTAAATTTTGTACGGTGTAATGCTTTTATAGTATCCAGAGTCCAACGAAAGGGACTGTTATTAACTCGCCCGTTTTGGTACCTCCCACACAAATGGACCATTTTGTACCAAAAGTAAACAGTTTGTATATTTAATACCAGTACATACTTTAAAGTTATTAAATGCTATAGAAATTGATAATAATTTAATTCAAACAAAAAAAAATAATTTACTAATATTTTTTTGGGACTCAAGGTGAGGGGATTCATAAGTCGATTTACCCGACTGAACTTTCTTACTTGTTCAAAATGCATTATAAATGGTGGTTAAATGTATTAATCTATCAGGCAGTAGTTTACAAATATTTGACTTTATTTTGCTTTAGACAATTCCCAATAAAAACTTGCCCATATCCTTCCTCTTCCTTTTGGATAAAGAATTCCAATTTCTGAGATTTCCGAATCTACTGTATTTATGTTACGAACGTATTAAAAAGGAAAAATCAAAATGCATATATATTTTAACATAAATTATGTTTTTATTATTATAAAATTAAAAAAAAATTACAACAAACATATATTAATCTTAGATTAATATCTTATGCATTATTCGTGTCTAACAATCACAATAATCATCGTTCGTGTCTTCCTTCACATTGCCGCGTATAACAAGAAAAGCGTCAGCCTTTACAAAATACATACATATAACAAAAACTTAAATTAAATTCATACATATATTAATTAATTATTTGGCTCTTATAGGTGTTTAAGGCCTTATGCCATTCATACTAATTTTTTTGAAAATTTATAAAATATTTTTGCTTTGAAATTATGTACTGTTATAAACCTCTTATAATTTTTATGAATAATAAGACCGTTATGGTTTAAAAATTAGTATGTATAACATTTTTAAGAGTTTTTTCTTTCTGTTTCCAATAATGAGATTTTAAAATTTCGGATATGTTTTTAGATAACAAATTATTTGTGTAAGAATAACCAAATTTTAATGTATACAACAACTTATTTCATTATATAGATTAACTCATCGTCTACAATTATTTTGTAACATAAATTGTTTTACATTTTGGGAGGATAGTCAAAATAATTGATTAGATATTAAAATACATTTTTAAATTGTAGTCGCTCCTCTAAGAAGACAATCTCTACAGTGTATATATAAATGTAAATCAGATACATATAATTGAAGAATATTCTAATTTATCTATGAATTTTCGAAAAATGCCTTTATCGGTTTTAAATTCAATTGCTTTAAACGAAAAAAATTCTTTTAAAACAATATACATTTTGTTTTGGCTGCAATTCCAATTTTTTCTTTAAATCTTCATATCCATATCTTCAATCTATTATTTTGCTATATCGTATTTCGTACATTTTTTACCATTCTGTGTAATCTTTTTTAATGTGATTATAACTTACATCTATATTAGCACTATTGTGTACATTTACATACATATGTATATAATTTTTGTATATTATACCACCTATTTATTATGTATTACAGTATTATGGAAATTTATTTCATTGGTATCAAATTCACTACAGCGCTCTTTAATCAACATTAATAATGTGAATTCTTGCTCTTTTTGTGGTGCATACATACGCCTATACATATAATTATTTATGAAATATGCTCTTCTTCTTCTTCAATGTTGTGTGTGTATTATTTACAGTGCGTGAATTTACATTATGTGTATCAAATTTAATGAAATGAAATATATTAAGCAAAACAACAGCAACCAGAAACGTAACAAGTGTAAAGTAGTATTCCCAAAGGAAAAGGAGTTAGAAGAGTGGGAAATATGTATAAATCTGTAATTGATGGAAATGAAAAAGGACGGATTTAAGATATTTGTATGAAATTTGAGATTGAAAATGATACGTATTTAATAATTTTTCTTAAAGAATTGAATGGCTAAAAGTATTCTCAAAACTTTATAATAAACTTCCAATCTTTCGAACAAAACTTCCTTCAATAGGTAGCAACATTGAGATCTTCCACAAACCGTATTTTGTGGCAATTTAAACATAACCTTTACAAACAATGACCAAATTTACATTACATATGCGTATTAATATAAGTACATATATTAATTATAGTTTAAACTTTTGTTATATCTGAGTTTGAATTCTTTAAAGGTGGATTACTCGAGTGTAGATCTTATTAATTAATCGAAATTTGTATAAAGTTAATATAAGATTATTGACCATATTGGCTTATTTATATTACTATTATAAATAAATGAAAAATGAAAATGAAATAATAATATGTTCACAGTATGTCCTTAAGTAGTCCGCATTTTACCAATTTGTATGTACATACGTGAGGCTATTAAATATTTACGCAGTGTATGTATACATCTCAAATTTTAAGAATTGTTTATATGTGTTTTAAATGTTTTCAAAAATTCCTAACCAAGTTTTTAAAATGTTGATATTACGTACGAGCATAAGTATATATGTATACATATACGAATTTGTATATTACAGATCAGTCCTTCCCAACCGGGGAGCCATGTCTCCCAGGTGGCTGAAGCTATTTAAGAAAAAGTTCTGACCCATTCCCATTTTAGTGGAATTTGTGAATTTTTTTCAGACACATGCGTTATTATTTAACACATAGGACAATGTACCGGATTAAATGTTGTTGGCCAATTTAAAGATCGATGACCAGATTAAAGGTCGATGTCCGCCCACTGATCGGATTAATGGTCAATCACAGATGGAAAAATGAAAAATGTTATTTTGTAGAGAAATTAAATTTTAATAAAATTTTTAAAAAAATGAAATTTCAACAAATTTTGTGGAAAAAATGTAAAATTTTCTTGAGGATGAAATTTCAACAAATTCGACGAAATTCTGTAGAAAAATCCAATTTCGAAGGAATTTTCGAAGAAAAAAAATCAATTTCATGAAATTTTGCAAAAAAAAATTTTAACAAAGATTTGTAGGAAAATTATGACAAGAAAATTTTATAGAAAAATTAATTTTTTTTTCAAAAAAAAAGCAAAAATTTCTTTACAAATACAATTTTGAAACAATTTTCTTAAAATTTTTTTTTTTTTTAAATTTCTACAGTGTGCAATTTCAACGAATTTCTTGAAAAAAAAATCATTTTCAATAAATTTTGCAGAAAAATTAAATTTTAACAAAGATTTCTAGAGAGCATAATTGCCTCAAGAAAATTTTCTAGAAAAAAATTTTCAAGAAAAAGCAAAAATTTCTTTAAAAATACAGTTTTGAAGCAATTTTCTTAAAATTGTGTAGAAAAGAAAAATTTAAAAAAAATCTAGAAATATGTGATTTCGACGAAACTTTTTTGGGAAAAATGAAATTTCTACAAAATTTCAACAAATTTTTCAAAAAGAATTGTTATTTTTAGTAATTTTGTAGAAAATGCAATTTTAACGAAAATTTGTAGAAAACTAGAAAGATAAAATTAAAAAAATCTAGAAAAACAATATTGAAGGAATTTCCTAAAAAAAAAAATTTCGAGAAATTTTCTAGAAATAGCCATGTAATAAAAAACTTTCTGTAGAATGAAATGCCAACAAATACAACGAAATTTTGTAAAAAAAAATTTTTCTAAAAAAAATGTTCGAAAAAATCCGTTTCAATAAATTTTTCAGAAAAAATTGAATTTTAACAAAGATTTCTAGGAAAATATATCAAGAGAATTTTCTAGAAAAAGCAAAAATTTTCTCGAAAAAACAAGCAATTTCGAGGGAATGTTCTAAAACATGTATTTTCAAGAAATTTTGTAAAATAATGCCACTATTAACAAAATTTTCTAGAAAATGCTGTTTGCAATTTCAACAAAATTTTCTAGAGAAAAAGAACTGAAGGAATTTTCTAGAAAACAATCAAGAAATTTTGTAAAAAAAAATAAAATATAAGAAATTTTGTAGAAAAAATAAAATTTAAGAAATTTTGTCGAAAAAAAATGTTTTAACATCTGCAAGTTTGACCAAAATTTTAAGAAAAATAATTTTTTTACGAAATTTTCAAGAAAAATTCATTTTTTTTTTAAAAGTGCAATTTCGACGAAATTTTGTAGAAAATTCAATTTAAATAGAAAATGTTGTTAAAATTTAATTTTTCTAAAAAAATTTGTTAAATTTGTATGTTGGTCGAAAAAAGGAAGAGAAAAAAATTAAAATTATTAAAAAAATAAAATTTCAAAATTTGTTTAAAAAAATGACTAATAATAACTCAAGAAATTTTTCTAGAAAAATTATAGGAATTTTCTAAAAAAATTAAATTCTAAGAAATTTTGTAGAAAATTCAATTTGGATAGAATTTTCGAGCAACATGCAACATTTACAAAATTTTGTAGAAAATTTAAATGTTAACAAAATATTCTAGAAAAAATGCAATATTGAGACATTTTTTAAAAAATTAAATTTCAAGAAATTTTGTAAAATGAAATTTCAAGAAGTTTTATTAAATGAAATTTCAAGAAATTTTGTAAAATGAAATTTCAAGAAATTTTCTAAAATGAAATTTCAAGAAATTTTCTAAAATGAAATTTCAAGAAATTTTGAATGAAAAATTTTAAATTTGTTTAACAAATTTCCTTGGAATTTTATTTTACAAAATTTCTTTCTTGAGAATTTTGTTAAAATTTAATTGCATGTTGCTCGAAAAAAGGAAGGAATTTTCGAGAAAACAAAATCAATTTCAAGAAATTTTGCAGAAAAAATTTAATTTTAACAAAGTTTTCTGGAAAAATAATATCTCAAGAAATTTTTAGAAACTTAAAACAATTTGAAACTGAAACATTTTTAGAAAAATTTTCAAAACTTTTTGGAAGGAATTTTCTAAAAAATGCAATTCTAAGAAATTTTGTGGAATAAAGCCATTTTAACAAAATTTTCTAGAAAATACAATTTCTAAAAATTGTAAGAACATTTGAACTGTTTATTTTGAAAGTGGCGTAAACGCCATTCTGTTTTTAAAGCAAGAGTAGTATCGTTAGAAGGCTAAGTGAATAGTAGAAATATATTATTTACATTCAGTTCACCTCAAGACTTCAACGTTTGAATATTAAGTGACAATTTTCGCATTTGAGTTTTATTAACCCACTATTTTCAACGATAAATCGAGTAAAGCAGAGTGGCGTTTACGCCACTTTCAAAATGAAGAGTTCATTTCGATATTGTTGTTATATTCGACCTTTCTATTTGTTAAATTATTGAGTGTTTATTTATGCGGTTAAATATATTTTTAAGTTTTTTGTTGTTGTTCATTTAAAATTTTCTTTTTCCTGATGATGATTCACGAAGAGGATCAAAATATTGAAAAATAAATAAAATTTAGAAAAACAAAACCCACTGACCTCGAGCTCAATTAAATAAACACCCAATAAGTGTAAGAACATTTTGTACAAAAATAAAATTTCTACAAATTTTTTTAGAAAAAAATATATGTATTTCAAAAAGTTTTGTAGAAAATGCGATGTTAACAAAATTTTCTGGAGAATGCAATTTCAAAGATTTTCTAGAAAAGTGTATTTTTAATTTGCAATTTTTTCTATGAAATTTGGTAGAAAAAAAATTAATTTCAAGAAAGTTTTTAGAATAATTCAATTTTAACAAATTGAAATTTATTGAAATTCTTTTCTAGAAAAATGCGTTTTTATTTTTCGAATTGTAATTTTGACCAATATTTACGAAAAATAAAATATTAACGAAATTACCGAAATTTACGAAAAAATGCGGTTTTGACGAAACTTTTTGGGAAAATGTATTTTTAACGAAATTTTCCAGAAAATTAAATTTTCGTAGAAAAATACAAATTTTTCATAAATAAATGCAATTTAAAATTTCGACGGAATTTTCGAGCAAAAGGAAATTTTGTGGAAAAATTAAATATTCTAAAAAAAAATCAAAAGAAGCCAAAATTTTCTATAAAAAAACAACATGGCATGAATTTTCTAAAAAATGTACCTTTAAGAAATGTTGTAGAATATTGTCATATTAACAAAATTTTCCAGAGAATTCAATTCCAATTTCTAGGGAATTAGATTTAAATTTAAAAAATTTATTTCAGAAAATTTTGCAGAAAAATAAAATTTTTCCAAATTTTCCAGAGAATGTAGTTTCAACGATTTTCTTGAAAAAAAATCATTTTTTTTAACAAAATTTTCCAGATAATTCAATTCCAATTTCTAGGGAATTAAATTTTAAAAAAAATTTAACAACATTTTGTAGAAAAATTTAATTTCAACTAAATTTTTTATAACAAATTTATTAAAAGAACTTTAAAAAAAAAATTTGTAGAAAAAAAATTTATTTCAGAAAAATAAAATTTTTCCAAATTTTCCAGAGAATGTAGTTTCAACGATTTTCTTGAAAAAATTCATTTTTTTTAACAAAATTTTCCAGAGAATTCAATTCCAATTTCTAGGGAATTAAATTTTAAAAAAAAATTAACATTTTGTAGAAAAATTTAATTTCAACTAAATTTTTTATAACAAATTTATTAAAAGAACTTTAAAAAAAAAAAAATTTTGTAGAAAAAAAATTTATTGCAGAAAATTTTGCAGAAAAATAAAATTTTTCCAAATTTTCCAGAGAATGTAGTTTCAACGATTTTCTTGAAAAATATATAATTTAACGAAATTTTCCAAAATTTTAACTATTAAAAAAATTTAATTTCGACGAAACTTTTTGGGAAAATGTACTTTCAATGAAATTTTATAGAAATAAATTATATTTAACAAATTTTTCTAGAAAAATGCAATATTAAAGGAATTTTGTAAAAAATGCAATTTCAAGACATTTTTTAGAAATATGAAATAAATGTTAATGACTTAAATATAAATACCATTTTAACAAAATTGTGTACAAAAATTAAATTTCAACAAAATTTTCTAGAAAAAAGGTAATTGTGAAAAAATGTAATGTCAATAAAATTTTCTAGAAAATTGTAATTTCGGCGAAATTTTTAAGAAAAATGCTATTTAACCGAAGTTTTTGGAGAAAAACTAAATTTTCCGGAAATTTTCAGAAAAACTATAACTCAGCAACATTTTATTTCATTAATCATACTAAAAACGAAATATTGCTGAAAATGTATTTTTGGGGGGAGGTGCATGAAGGTTTTTTACATTGTTGTTGGAGAGACGTATGGTAGTACCAAGGTTTGGGAAGTCCTGTTATATATAGTTTTACACAAAATAATACTTTTGCGACGAATGAATCCACTGCGAATATTGGCTATTGTACGTGAGAAGGTGTACGTCAACTGATTCTATTTCATTATTTGTTATTCACATAGTAATTTGAGTTTGAAACCATATTACGTTTTAATTGGAAGTTTTTGTCTCCAAATATAATTTAAAAAAAGTAACAAAAAAATTTCGGAAACAATTTATATTTATATGTTTTTTAGATTTAAGTTACATTATTTGAAAAATAATCATAGATTAGGGCAAAACGTTCTGCAAACCAGTGAAATTAAAAAGCAAAATTTATTATTCATTATCAAAAACATAAAAAGAGAATTAGGGATTGTTTTTGGAAATTGTAATCACCTTATAATCCTTCAACTTCACTTATGTATAATTCCTGCATTCCCACTATACATTTCGTCCCTGTTTGCTGATTGTTAGCACAATGCTTACACTAGACCTTAAGAAAGCGAATCATTGGGAATGGGTGAGATACACATATAGATATACGTGAGACATAAATGAAAAGTGGGTTAATATCGATACCTCCATTCTAAACTAGCGCAAAGTGCAAAAAGGTAGTTTTTCGGCAGAGGCGATCAAATTTTGATGATTTTTTTAAATTTGTGTGGAATTCTTTTATAATGCAAATCGAATGAACTGTACTGTTTTGTGAATAACTTTTGATTGGGTTAACGGATAAACATCAAATTTAGACTGAATATAATTTGGAATATTTAGAAATTAAAAATGCAATTTCCCTAAAACTATGCTAAGTCGACTTAGCATGTTTTAGAATGGAGGTATCGATGTATCAACTACTACATTAATAATAACTTTAATAAGGAATAAAATAATCAATAATTTATGACATTAAGTACCTACATTCAGTTCACGCAGACAAACTGAGAGACAGACAGAGTGACTGACTAAAAAGCAGACTACGTCAGACAATCAGATCGTCAGACAGATCGAACTGTAAATGATAACGAGGATGAGGATGTATGACACTGAAACTCCCCGCTGGAAACCACACCGATGCTGCCGCGCAAAAGGAAACACCAATTAAATCGTTGGCACACTCATGCACTTCTGATATATTCACCAATATCTGCCACTACAATTTCTCATCGATTTCGTTTCGCCCCCCAATCCCCTCTTTTCATTTCAATTGAGTCCACACTCCAGGGTATGTTGCTCAATGGTGGCGCGTAGACGACTTTGATCACTGTGCGAACGCTTGAGACCGGTACGCCAACGTTTCAGACAACCCAAAATGTACGAATGTTTGGTGCGACTCAAGACATACACATACGGGTCGGAAGTGAAGTGCAGAGCCATTAACATGTCAGCGATCAAGAAGAAAGGATGAGCCTTTGGTACACGATTCGAGGCAATGGCCATGGGAATGGCGATCTGTAAATAAAGAGGAGAGAGAAGAACGATAAAAAATGTCCAATAAATTAATACATTCATATTGTAGTAGATCGATCGATTTAAAGGAGGGAATACGACGAATGAACATTAAGGTGGCTTATGGAAAACTAAAAAAAAAATGGCAATAACAAATTGGATTTTATGATCCATTGTTTGCTGCTCATGTTACTGCAAATTATTCACTCTCGGGGTTATTATGATATACGAAAAAAAAACCCCAAACCCACTCTAATGTACCAAGACCAAGCCCACGAAACCTTTTCCATTTCAACATCATCATCAACGCCGTACATACATACCATTTGTGGCATCCAACAGATAACGAATGATATGCTCAAGAATAACATTAATTTCGCAAATTTTATTTCATCCGGTGATGCATGAGCTGACAGCGTTACACTGTTGCTGTGATGATACTGCGGTATATGATGTGTACTGCTCTGGTAGTTCGGATGATGATTGGTGCCCTGTTGATACAGCGTAGTGCCACTGGAACTTTCGCAATCGATTTGAGCCACCGAACCCTTTTCGCTGCGATTCACCATATCATATGTCATATGACGTTGGGTCGTTCGTGTGCGTCCAATGAAGCATAGAACGCGCATAACAAATAAATTACACGCGACTATAACCACACAGAGGAGAGTGCCTATGGAAAATAAAGGAATAGAATAGAAGGGAAAGAAATAAGAAAAAATCGTGAAAAGTTAAAACCAGAATTTATCGAAGACCATTAAGTGTATAATAATAATGACAAATGATTTTTGTTGGCTATTAATTGAGGATTGTCTTTCGACTTGGGTGTCCTTTTTTTCTGTTGTGTTGTTATTGGGCGTCAGTCAATCATGTAATAGAAACTGTCAATTGCAGACACAAGGATAAATAATAGAAAAATTGCAAAAATATATTTGCCTTGTGTTATGATGCTACATTATAGATAATTTTAAAGCTTATTATGAAATATTACATATTATATAGCACTATTTCCCTTCGATCCCATAAGGATTTTGGTGATTTAAAGTAAATTATGATTATAACAAGTGAGGAAATCTTAGTTGGAAAATTTCAAGTGTAGCATATTAAACACGGAGAAAAAAACAGGAAACAAAATATGTTTGGGAGCAAAATTTAAATAAAACATACTTTGCCACAAATATTTAATATGTATATACCGGAAAAAAATGTTTGAATATCTCGTTTATCAATATTATTTTTTTTTTGAATTTTGGTGCAGATTATCCTAAAAAACGGGGATATATTTAAATAGGTTACAGAATTTGCTTTTCGACTTATAGGAAAAAGGTTAATGATCCCAAATATAATATGTTTCCGGAAAATATACTACAGAAGCGATTTTTTTTCTTAGGGAAGTTATGCACTTTTCGTTTTTACGGCAAAATGCGAGAGGTACCAAAAGGGGCTTGGTATGCAGTGAAATTACATAAGCCCTGAGTAAATAGCATATACGTTGTAAGAGATTCCACATTTCACTAAATTTAAATCCTTTCTAGAAGTTATTAAAGAATCAATATTTCACCAAAGTTTAACCCTTTACGATAAATTTAACCCTCGATAGCTTCATGAATTTTGAGGTAGTGAATCGACGCTGGGCTGTTGGCGTAGACCTTATCTTTCACGTGGCCCCAAAGGAAGAAGTCGCAAGGTGTTAAATGACAAGATCTCGGTGGCCGATTGTGATCACCTCTTCGAGAGATAACACGGTCCGGAAACTTTTCCCGTAACAGAGCAATGGTATCATTGCTTGTGTGGCACGTAGCGCCGTCTTGTTGAAAGTAAACGTTGTCCAGATCAATACCATCCAACTCCGACCATAAAAAATCATTAATCATCTCTCGATAGCGCAATCCATTCACCGTAACTGTTGATCTAACCTCATTTTCGAAAAAGTAAGGTCCAATGAACCCGCCGGACCATAAACCGCACAAAACAGTCACACGTTGAGGATGGAGAGGCTTCTCAACAATAACTCTTGGGTTTTCCGAGCCCCAAATGCGAAAATTTTACTTGTTGACGTAGCCACCGAGGTGGAAATGGGCCTATCATCGTATGCAAATTTTCATAATAGAATTTTCTCTAAAAAGTCATATTATTATATTTTTTGTACTTTTTGAACCAAAATTCGGCCTTCGTCCAAATTCGGCTAATTTTGTGGCCGAATGCCGAATATTGGCCGAATGTCGAGTTTCTGCCGTAGCCGTAGCCGAAGCCGAACATTCGGTCGGGCTCTTCTAATAACTTCTATACTACTTATCCGAATCATCACATAGTAATAGTTTATCCGTCGCTATCATCTTGAGAAAAATGGGCGAAGTTGCGCCACCCCTTTTAGGTAAATCCGACACAAAAAGGGAACATTGAGTACAAAAAATATTTTATACCAGTGCATATAGCCACATGAAATTTTGTACAGCGTAATGTTTTTATAGGACCTACAGTCCAGTACAGAAATATGCGTTAGTGGCACCCCTCTTTTGGCACCTCCCTCACAAATGGACTATTTTGCACCTTCAGCTTTAAAATCCGACTTCATTTATTTTTTTTAAAACATTGAAATAATTTTATCCACACACTTTGGGCAACATTTTTTGAATAAAATAGCTAATTAGTTATATGGTTGGGAAAAATGGACCATTTGACCAAAATGTCAATATTCAACTTCCTCCAACTCGGACAGTTCTTAGCTGATCTCGTTGAAGTTTTTGTCACAACTACTATTCAATAGGACTAAACCTGTTACAAGTTTCATCCCGATCGGTAGACATAGCTTTTAAAAATTGACTTATTCGGCATGAAATCTCCATATCGATACCTCCATTATGAACTATGCTTAGTTCAAAGAGGTAGTTTTTCAGGAGAGGCGATCAAAGTTTGATTAATTTTTTAAATTTGTGTGGAATTCCTTTGTAATGGAAATCGAATCGTTTGACGGATAAACACCAAATTTTGATTGAATATAATTTGAAATATTTAGAAGTTAAAAATGCAATCTCCCTAAAAACATGCTAAGTCCACTTAGCATGTTTTAGAATGGAGGTATGGATATGTATATATCGTCATCAGAAACGAAAAAGGGCGTAACAACAAGAAAAATGGAAACTCAGTTTTTGATGGATTTCGGTACCCTGCATCAAAATACACATCTTGACAAATTTTTAGCGGCGTAATATTTAAAATGGCGAATTTATTAATGAAATTCAAAAGGGCCTACCAACAAATTATTTATTTTTTCATAGTTAAAAAATACTATTCCACGCAATTTTCACAAACAAGTTATAAACCATGTTTGTGTAATTTTATATATGCATCATTATGTTTAGATATTATCCTGAAAACTACGTTTTTCTAACGGCAACACTTTTCATTTTATTTAGTTTTTTGCTTCTCCTGTAAAATTTTCAAACATGATGATAGGCCCTTTTTCGTTTCTGATGACGATATATATTTCACTGGTCCTCTTTATTTCGGTCAGAAGCGTGTAGTCCCAAGCCTTCCTACAAAATTCAGATACGAAATGGCTTACATTTTTGATTTCACAGCAATGTTTAAAACAGATCGTCTAGAGCACAAAAGCTAATCTACAAAGACTGTTATTTATACCGGATTCAGAATGCTCGAGATAGATGCACTCCATATACCATATGTACCGTTTCTGTGGATTGTTAAATTTTTGGATACAGTTGAACTTCGATTAACCATGTCTATTAACCGTGATTATCTATTAACCGTGATGCTGAGTGGTTGATTTTTTTCCTCTATTAACCGTGATTTACCTCTATTATCCGTGATGCACATGTCCATATGTCTGCTTGTTTGTTTTTTTTTTTCGTATAATACTCACACATCTCTCATATTAAAATTCGGTGATTCCCCTTTTTCATGAAAGTGTAATTTTCATATCAAATTTCATATGTATTCATTCATCAGTGTGAAATTTGATCTGTCAAGACGTGTTTTCCTTACATCATGCCACCGTCAAAAACTAAATCCGCGAAAAGAGCAAGAAAGGTTCTTTCAATTAAAGAAAAAATGGAGCTGATTAATGAATACTCAAAACGTAAAGTACCTTTTAAAATGTTGTCTGAAAAATATGGAGTTGGCATTCAAACTGTATCCGATTTAATAAAAAACAAAGATCGGATTTTAAAATTTTGCTCCGATACTGATTCAATGCTTGGCCTTAAACACAGATATACACTAAAAACATCCGAAAATCCAAAAGTTGATTTCGCAACATATGAATGGTTTCGGCAAGAAAGATTTAAGGGAACTCCAATTTCAGGTAAGTTAACTGAAATCGAGATATCGTATGAACATAAACTGAAATTTGCTTCTGTACTTCAGGCGAAATGATTGTCGAAAAGGCAAAAATGTTCCATTTGAAGTTAAACATTAATTCAGAGTGCACTTATTCATTTGGTTGGTTGGATAAATTCAAAAAACGTCATGGAATCCGTCGACTGAAATCTACGGGAGAAAAGGAGTGTGCTGATTATGAGTCTGCTACGATGTTTGTGGACGACTTGGATGAAATCATTAAAAACGAACAACTTACAACTGAACAGATCTACAATGCAGACGAAACCAGTCTATTTTGGAGGTGTTTGCCTCAGAGTTCTTTGGTTAGTGGTAATGAATATTTTATTGAAGGGTACAAGGAATCCAAGGAGAGAATCACAGTGCTAGTTTGTTCAAATGCTGCAAGAACTCACAAGTGTAAATTGACGATAATAGGAAAAAGTGCCCATCCAAGAGCTTTAAAAAACGTTGAACACCTTCCTGTGATTTATAAATCTAATAAGAAAGCTTGGGTAACACAACAGCTATTTCTGGAGTGGTTTAATCAAAATTTTGTACCAGAAGCAAAGGAACATCAACGGCGCATCGGTCTCAAAAATAACTGTAAAATACTTTTACTATTAGACAACTGTCCAGCACACACAGATGTAAATGCTATGATATCTGAAAACGTTACAGTAAAATATCTCCCACCGAATTGCACGTCCTTGATTCAGCCTATGGATCAAGGAGTAATTCGGAGCATCAAATGTCACTACCGTAAACTGATCGTTCAAAAACTTGTTGGTGCTAATGACAGACGTGAGTTCGTTAAATCTTTGAATATTAAGACAGCTTTGTGGGCAGCCGCAGCTTCGTGGGACTCTGTAACTCCACAAGTTTTAAAAAGAGTTTGGAATAACTTACTATCTCATAATGAAGATGCTCCAAATAGCCTTGTTGAGATACAAACAGATATAACCATACCGTCTGGATGCTTTCGAAAAGTGGATGGTGTGCGACTTTGATGTCGCTCCGTTTGCTATTATATCTGAAGACGAAATCGTAGACATGGTTACCCAAAGCCAAGAAGATGAGCTTGATTCAAATTCCGAGGAATCAGATGAAGGAAATGCGGACGAAACGTCTACATTGGCTCAGGCAATAGAGGCTAGTAGTATTTTGTTAGGTTTTTTAGAAAACTTTAATTGTCCAAGTAGTATTTCAGAACCAGATAAAATGCAAATACATATATCGCATACAAATTCATTTGTTGGAAGAACAATCAAAAGCTAAAACCATAAGACAGACTTCCATAAAAGATTTTTTTAAATAAATTTATGTATTCCTAGAGATGTGATAAGTTGTTTATAGACGCAGTTTTACACGTTTTTGTCAAAAATAAATAAAAATAATAAAATTTATACATGTAAAATTTTACCTCTTTTAACCGTGATTTTCGGTTATCCGTGATTAGCCCGGTCCCGAGCATCACGGTTAATCGAAGTTCAACTGTATTAAATTTTTGGATAACAGATTTCTTATGTGTCCGGTATAGCAATTTTTCTACTTGCTTTTCCATTAGTGTTATAATTCCATAATTAACTTACCAAATAACATGAATAGCACTGAATATGTTTTATTCAAAAAACCTTCAGCATCACGATAACGTAAACATTTGATCTTCTCGGGATTGCTGTCGTCCATATAGGCGCCGAAACCGAAGAAGGGTAGGAATGTTATGACCACAGCTATTAATATTAACGACTTAATGGTTTTCCGCACCAATTCATAGGTAATATGCTATAACAAAGAGAATCAGGAAAAGGATCGTACATTAATAAATAAAGGCTTATTAGGCGGATATAAAAAAGGGCCAATTATTGTCGGTCTAACATAATAAATCTCCACCCCCACCTCTCGCCCAAAAACGCATAATAACAATAATGGCAAATACGAGTACACTTAGTCAGTCTTTAGCTTACCTTGTGGTAAATGAATGGTCTCGCCAGTGCCATCCAACGTTCAATGGCCATAACGGCTGCTATGCAACCGGAACTTAAGCCGAAAAATCGCCATACCACTTTGCCCACACAATCCCATTTGATGTACTCTTCAAAGACTTCCGGTGGCAGATAGAGTTTCAACAGCAATGTGCTCAACATGCCCAAGAGGCCAATGAAATTATTCGTGGATAAACACCTGTTGGGAGAGGAGAAGAGCGGATGATAAAATAAAAGGCGGAAAATATTTCTTTATTATTGCAAAATACTTGTTACATAGTACATACAAAGTGCAAATAGTAAAATGAGCTACATTTATCCTATTTCAATCAACTGTAATGGGAATTATTTCCATTGTGTGCCGGAGGGGCACGTGTGACGGAAAGACGATACATTCAATTAAAATGGGATTTACAATACTTCACAGCAAAAAGATTGATGGATGATGGATGATGGATACAAAAGAGGTGGTTACCGCATGATTTTCTTTTTGTATGGCCCATTTCACTCGATGTGAGTGAAAATATTTTATGTTGGCGTTGATTTTTGTAAATAAATCATTTAGTCGACGGATTTTAGGGCAAACATTTTAAAAGAAATTTCCCCAATTTTTGTGTAGATTTTTTCGACACAATTGACTAAGTTGGATATATGTATTGTAGACCCTTTTGTTGTTATGATTGGATTGTTTGTTGGGCTTGAGGTCCGTGATAAATAAAAGAATACTTTTATTATACCCTACACCACTCTGTGGTACAGGGTATTATAAGTTTGTTTCATGGCAGATGTTTGTAACACCTTAAAATAACACAGATAGACCCACCTTAAAGTATACCGATCGACTCAGAATCACTAGCTGAGTCGATTTAACGATGTCTGTCCGTCCGTCTGTCCATGTAAAGTTGTTCGTCGACTACAGGTCGCAATTTCACTCCGATCGTTCTGAAATTTTGCAGTTTAGAGTATTTCGCAGCTGTTAAGATCGCTATTGAATTTGGTTGAAATCGGTTCAGATTTTGATATAGCTCCCATATATATCTTTCGTCCGATTTGGCCCTTTAGTCCTATAGAAGCTGTATTTTACATCCAATCGATTTGAAATTTAGAATGGTAGAGTTTCTTGATCCATGAACCAACATTGCCGAATTTGAAGAAAATCGGTTAAGATTTAGCTATAGCTCCCATATATATGTTTCGTCCGATTTGGCCCTTTAGTCCTATAGAAGCTGTATTTTACATCCGATCGTTTTGAAATTTAGAATGGTAGAGTTTCTTGATCCATGAACCAACACTACCGAATTTGAAGAAAATCGGTTAAGATTTAGCTATAGCTCCCATATATATGTTTCGTCCGATTTGGCCATTTAGTCCTATAAAAGCTGTATTTTACATCCAATCGTTTTGAAATTTAGAATGGTAGAGTTTCTTGATCCATGAACCAACATTGCCGAATTTGAAGAAAATCGGTTAAGATTTAGCTATAGCTCCCATATATATGTTTCGTCCGATTTGGCCCTTTAGTTCTATAGAAGCTGTATTTTACATCCAATCGTTTTGAAATTTAGAATGGTAGAGTTTATTGATCCATGAACCAACACTATCGAATTTGAAGAAAATCGGTTAAGATTTAGCTATAGCTCCCATATATATGTTTCGTCCGATTTGGCCATTTAGTCCTATAAAAGCTGTATTTTACATCCAATCGTTTTGAAATTTAGAATGGTAGAGTTTCTTGATCCATTAACCAACAGTGCCGAATTTGAAGAAAATCGGTTAAGATTTAGCTATAGCTCCCATATATATGTTTCGTCCGATTTGGCCCTTTAGTTATATAGAAGCTGTATTTTACATCCAATCGTTTTGAAATTTAGAATGGTAGAGTTTATTGATCCATGAACCAACACTACCGTATTTGAAGAAAATCGGTTAAGATTTAGCTATAGGTCCCATATATATGTTTCGTCCGATTTGGCCCTTTAGTCCTGTAGAAGCTGTATTTTACATCCAATCATTCTGAAATTTAGAACAGTAGAGTTTCTTGATCCATGAACCAACACTACCGAATTTGAAGAAAATCGGTTGAGATTAAGCTATAGCTCCCATATATATGTTTCGTCCGATTTTGCTCTTTAGTCCTGAAGAAGCTGTATTTTACATCCGATCGTTTTGAAATTTAGAATGGTAGAGTTTCTTGATCCATGAACCAACATTTATGTTTTTCCATAGTATGCCTGTAGTGTCTCTCTTAAAATTTAGTTTCTTTTCTGGTGAAACGTCGATGATATGTAGCCTCTCTAGCGTGTATCTGAGTGGCATTCTTTCCACAAAGACGGAATGCCACTCAGACCAATATGTTCTTCAATAAACGCTCCAGCATACGAATTATGTAAATATCAAGCATAAATCGGCCGATACTGCTGCAATTTCACGTTCGATATTCGTACGAAGTTCATCAATCGTCGCTGGCTTGTTGGCATATACCATAGACTTGACGTAGCCCCACAGGAAATAGTCTAACGGCGTCAAATCGCACGACCGAGGCGGCCAATTGACTGGACCATTTCGTGAGATAACACGTTCTCCAAACATGGTTTCCAATAAATTGATTGTGGCATTCGCTGTGTGGCTTGTGGCATTCGCTGTGTGGCTTGTGGCGCCGTCCTGTTGGAACCACATGTCCTCCAAGTCCATATCATCCAATTGGGGCAAAAAATATTCGGTTATCATTGAACGGTAGCGATTCCCATTCACATTCCGGAAGAAGTACGGCCCAATGACCCCGCCGACCCATAAACCGCACCAAACCGTAATTTTTCGGGATGCAATGATGGCTCATGGAGTACGTGTGGATTGCTGTCTGACCAATAACGCATATTTTGTTTATTGACGAAGCCATTCAGCCAGAAATGAGCCTCATCGCTGAAGATGATTTTTCGATTTTTCGCGCTCTTAACGTTGAGGCCACTGACTCCGAATTTCGGTAGTAAATTTTAATAATTTCGACTCGTTGTTGGCTCGTATAGCTTTCCATCATAAAATGGCAAACCTTACTGAAGAGAAATGTCAAAAGAGCGGCAAAAAATATGGCGTCGTTTGCTGTCCCTGTCGGTCTACTTTTGTAGCGTCCCTGTTGAAAAACCCTTTACTTACTAGACGTTCTCAAGAATCTGACGATAAGCTTTAAATACACCATCAAAGACGCGAGAGATTTCAGAACCAGAATAATTGGCACAGAGATAAATAATGATGAAATAATGATATCATTTGACGTTATCTCCTTATTCCCAAGTATACCTATTAATTTAGCCATAACTACAATAGATAAGAAATGGGACATTATTGCACAATATACAAAAATTCCCCGGGAACTATTCATCGAACTATTGACTTTTTGCATAAATAAGACGAGGTACTTTAAATATGACGACAAAATATATGAACAGAGAAAGGGCATCCCCATGGGGTCGCCAGCTTCACCAGTAATCGCTGACATCATTATGGAAGAACTTTTGGACATTACGATAGATAAAATGGAATCTAAACCCAAAATAATGACTAAATATGTAGATGACCTTTTCGCTATAGTGAAGAAAAACGATGTGGATTCAGCACTACAGATCCTGAACTCTTTCAACAAACCAGTTTACCATGGAAAAGGAAATGGATAACAAACTTCCATATTTAGATTCTGTGATAATTAGACAAGGAATTACGCTTAAAATGGACTGGTACCAAACAGAAACTGCTTCTGGACGCCCTATTACTTTTAACTCTAAACATCCAAGACAAACAATAATAAATACGGCGAATAATTTTATAAATCGAGTCTTAGAAATCAGCGACAAGGACTATCACAATAAGAATAAATATAAAATTATAAATATTTTACGCATGAATGACTTTCCGGACAAAGTGATCAACAATCTTCTGAAAAGAGCAACAAACAAAGAAGGGTGGAAAGAAAATGATAAAGAGGAAAAACCCTGGACTCTCCCAATGGTTAAAACATTCTGACATTTATGACAAAGAACATTTTGAACTAGCATACAAAGCGCATACTACAGTAAATCAACTGTTCAGCCAAACCAAATCTGAAGTCAAAAAAGAGGAAAAGTCAAATCTTGTCTACAAAATAAAGTGTAATGGTGACAAGTCCGACATATGCCAGAGGGTATATATCGGTACTACTAAAACAAAACTTAAAACTAGACGATCATCTCACAGATCGGATCAGAAAGCTCTTCACAAACCCATTGAACAAAAAACTGCCCTTGCAGCACATTGTACCACAACCGGACACAAACTTAAATTTAACGACGTTGAGATACTAACGCAAGAGAGACATTACGGAAGGAGATACACGTTAGAGATGCTACATATCATCGACGTTTCACCGGAAAAGAGACTACATTTTAAGAGAGACACTGACGGCTGTGCTCAAATACAATAGAAAAACACAAACGGAAAATTAGACAGTAACTAACGAAAGCTCACACAGTTAAGGACTATTTTTTTGTTACAACAATATTAAATGTAAACACTTATCGTACAAATTTTTTTATTGTCATTGTTTCATTGTAATAATTCGTGTTTTTGTGTGATAGATTCCCCCTGATGATGACCAACGAAGTTGGCCGAAATATTGGGCAAATAAAGAAAAAAAGTATTGTCTTTTATTTATCACGGACCTCAAGCCAAACAAACAATCCAATCATAACAATTAACTAACGAAATTAGTTTTAGTTGACGTTTTTTTTCAAAACCACGTTTTTATAAATTCTGATAGAAAATGCGGAAATTTTAACAGAATTTTTAAAAACATCGATTTCGAAATCAGTGAGTTATACAATTATGATTATTAAGACATCGACAACCCATCAAGTAATTTTACGAACATTTAAAATTTCATAAAAAGAATTATCGTTGAATTACTGCAAATCATTAAACTTGTGCTTAAATTAATGTATTTATATATATTTTCTGAATTTGTTTCAAAAATAAAAGTCCCAAATTAAAAAAAATTAGGGCGTAAACAAAATTTTTTAGAGCAACATATTCCCAAATATATAATATTTGTCTGTGCCAAATATAATATATTTCGAGTTTACTCTAAACATTTATATATTTCAAGCAGAATATGTTTGGGACAATATACTACAGAAGCGATTTTTTTCAGCGTGTGTGGGAGATCCCCTTTTTATACCCCACACCACACTGTGATGTTATAGGGTATTATAGGTTTGTTTCGTGGCAGATAAAAATACCGAAGCTAGACCCATCTTAAAGTATATATACCGATTGATTCAGAATCACTACACGCTGAAAAAAAATCGATTCTGTAGTATATTGTCCCAAACATATTCGGCTTGAAACATATATATGTTTAGGGTACACTCCAAACATAAAATTTTTGATACACACAAAAATTATATATTTGGGAGGATGTTGTTCTAAATAAATCTTTGTCCACATCCCAATATGTGTTTATTTTGGACTATTTTTTCCGAAACAAATACTTGGTTGCATTTAAGTATTCAGAAAATAAGTTGAGTTAAATTTTTCAGTAATTCAAAGTAAATTTTTTAGAAATTTTTCATGTCGTAAGAATAATAAATAATAATAATTGAAATCGTATAATCTTGGATCGAAATCTATTACTTGGAGGATTGAAAAGTAATGATGGCTTGGAATACTCAGAAATTTTAAATTATTAATTTAAAACAGAAGTTAATGCTGCATTTCGTATCATAACTGGGAGGTTGAATGCTAAACCTAAATTCGAAAAATTCAACAAAAGTTTCGAAAATATTTTTTAAATAAAATATATTTGGAGAAATTCCTAAACAATAATTTTATTTGTTTCCAAACACATATTTTATTTGAGAAATTTAGTTTGCAAATATTATATGTTGTAACATATTAATATACGAGTTCCAAATATATTTTATTGATTTTCAAATAAAATTTATTTGCTCAGAAATATATAATATTTAAAAATTTGTGTTCCAAATATATTTTCTTTCGATTCAAACATATCAGAAAAGGCGATTTTGCCCCGTGTAGCTGATTCGATTTAACTATGTCTATCTGTTCATCTTAAGTTGTTCGCAAGATACATTTCGCAATTTCACTCCGGTCTTGATGAAATTTGACACGAAACACTTTTTCATATCAGGGACGAAGCCTATTGAAATTCGGAAAAATCTGTTTAAATTTTAATATAGCCCCCATATAGTTTATATGTATGCACCTCCGATTTCGCATCTAAGCGCTATAGAAACCATATTAAGCGCTCTATAAACCGGTGATCTGAAACACGCAATTTGAAGACATTGAGATGATTGGTACAGGGAGAATAATTTATGTGAATGTAATTTATGTGTTTGTCAATTTGCTTGGGGAAGAAGAGGGCTCTCGAAAATATGTCTATTTGTCAGTGAGCAGTAGGCTCTTCAAAAATTACATAGTATCGAATTTCAAGTGTATATATGTTGTGATATTGAAGTTACGAGCTAAATTGTATACCCTAATCCTGAGCTGGGCGCCTCAGTAGATGAATTGGTAGCTTACTCGCCTATGAATATGTGAGTTGTGAGTTCGATTCCCAATATAGTCTTTGTCACCCTGCTTTTCCCTGGACCGTAAAATTAGATTATAAATTTACTTTATATTGCAATTCATATAAATAAATAAAATACCCTCATCCTAATACCCTAAAATTGTCCATTGGATATATATAGCAGCAGTTCGTCCATCGGGTATATATAGCAGTAGTTCGTTCGGAACTTTAAGGACTATAGCGACAGTGTCTCTACAAGTCCTACTTGCATCCAGAGCGGCATTAGGATTAAACTGTCTATCGATGAGGAAGTACAAGAATTACGGTCAAATGAGGACTATACATAACACTGTTCCCCCACTTATCACATTTACCATTTTGCCACACTTTACCGTATTTAACAATTTTTATCCCACTGTACCATATTTAACCCTTCTTGCTTCACTGTACCACATTTAACCCTTTTTGCTATACTCAACCCTAGTTAACATCTTTTAGCCACTCTGCACCATAATATTTAACTTTAACTAAAATCATAACATATGGAAAAATGACTTCTTATCTCATATTTATGTTCCAGATGCTGCCCTCTCTCCATAGATCCATAATTTTGCCCATATTTAGCACCTTTTTGTATAAAAGCACCATATTTAACCATTTTTGTCCTACTGTATCATTTTTAAAAAATTGTTTCCCAACGGTACTATATTTAGCCCTTTTTGACCCACTGTACAATAGTCAACCATTTTTTGTCACATTGTACCATATTAAACCTTTTTTCCCTTCTGTACATAACACATTTTTTGCCTCACTATTTCCGAGGTAATGCTTTTTGGCCCACTGTACAATATTTAAGCCATTTTGTCTCACTTTACGATTTTTAACTATATTTTTCCCGCTGTACTATGGTTAACCCTTTTTTGTCCCATTGTGCAATATTAAACCCTTTGTCTCCCTGTAACATATTTAACACTTTTTGCCCCACTGAATCATATTTAATTATATTTGCTCCACTGTATCATATTTAACACCTTTATGCCCCTTTTTGACCCACTGTACCATGATTGATCCATTTTTCCCCACTGTATCATATTTAATCCTTTTTACCCCACTGTATCATAGTTAATAAAATTTTTTCCCACTGTACCATATTTGATCCATTTTGTTCTATTTTCACCACTCAACCATACTTAATCCCCTTTTGGCCCCTTTTTGACCCACTGTAACATAGCTAACCATTTTTTGTCACACTGTACCATATTTAATCCTTTTTGCCCCACTGTATCATAGTTAATACTGTTTTGCCCCATTCTACCGTATCTAACCCTTTTTGTCTCACTGTACCATATTTAAAATTTGTCCCCACTCTACCACATTTAATCCCATTTTATCCAATGTACCATTTTTGCCCACTATACATTATTTAATGTTTTTCACCCACGGTGCTCTTTACATCTCAATTTTAAGTTCCAATTTCGCCTGATTGAATATAAAAACAACAATATCGAAATTAAGTACATTTTCTTAATTTTAAGTACAAAACGTACTTATTTCTAAGATTAACGGCGTCTTTGGGGCAAATCTTTAATTTTAAAACAAAATGTTTTTTCTGCGTATACAATATTATGTACCACGAAGCATTAATTCGGAGTCGGAATTGAAACCGCAAAAAAAAAAATAACTGGAGTCACAGAAGGTTTTTTTCTCGATTTCAATTCCAATTCCGACAGCAATCGGATTCCACAACAACCCTGTATTTCTTTTTTTCAGTATTTCATTGATAATTGCATTTGAAGTAAAGACAAAAAATGTCATTGCTTTAGGGATGATGTTGTCTTTAGATTCACGAAATTTTTTTTTCATTGTATAAATGGATGTACATAAATCGATATAAAATACATTTTATAGAAAAATTAAACTACTGTGTCATATGGCGGATTAATCATCAGTCAGTAACATCAAAATGGAAACTTGTAGAACACTATTAGTTTCCGGCAAATGATATCTATTGTACATACAGTGCACCTTCAGGATTACCTATTTAGTCCATATTCATCAGGTGTTTAAGATAATGTTTCACATCACAAACTAATGACTTCTGTATTGTGCATATGCAAATTAATACACTTATTTAAATGCTTGAAATTTCCTTCCTGCTTAATTTTCAATTAACTAGTTACACAACAACAAACCTATCTATCAGAACATCAATCAAAATCGTTTACGAGCAGAACAAATGAATGAATCAATGTAATGACTGAAGTGGTCTTTAAACGGTGGCCATGTCTATATCTATAAAAGTCGTTATTAATTCGATGCATTGTTTTAAAATACAAACATAAATATGTATTTATGATAAGAATTTTCCTTAGAAGTCATTCGTTTTGTACAATTTAATTGTCTACTTCAGTTCCAAGAAAACATTAATAAATACCATATTAAGAACTGCAAATAATTGCTGTAATAAATATAATTAATTGCTTACATACTCTCAAGAAAAGTGAATCCCAAATCGAAGCAAAATCAAATAATCTATTTTCTTGGATTTCGTAAAATTTTCTTGGCATAAGGAAGAATGTGTTGTGGACTTGATTGCTTTGCAATATATGAATTTTAAACCAAAAGATTTAAATATTTTCTCGAACTAAGGCGTATGTATGTTCATTAGAGTGGCTTCTTTTGTGAGTAAGAAAAAAAGTTGGCGTTTATCAAATCTTTTATGCAAATTTGGTTTGTTTTAAGTATATTAGTAAAATATTTCGCGTCTGCGATCGCGAAATTAGGGGCTATTTGCGGTTGAAATAACCTCTAAAAATCAAGTTTTCCCTTAATAAAATTGTCAATTTATATTACCGTTATAAATTTACCACTGGACATTAAAATCTGGACCATTATTTATAGGGCGACGCACAGTGTATTATGAGCGGCAAAAACTCTTAATTTTCATGAGGCCCAATCTCAACATTTTTGATTCCAATCTGTAAAGAACATTCCAATTAACTAAATCTGTAAAGGTTTTGCCGATATCTTGGCAAAATATCGCGGTACAAGCATTTGAAATTCATAAATGGTACAATGGTTGCAAAGTTTATCATTTAAGAGAGTAATTTGTAAGCACATATCTCATAAGCTGTAACACGCATTGGATCTTCGTTTAAGTCATACTATACAGAACCTTTTGAAGTGTTTTTTTGCAGTAAAAAAAAATATAATTGTGTTGTCATTTTCGTATTTAATCTGTGGTTTACTTGCAAGTTGCCAAAAATCAGGGTGTTTCATTTTCTCCAGGATAAAACTATACTTCCGAGGCCGACCGAGGTCCTGTCATTTACAAAAATTGACAAACTAGGGACTTAGTTAACCATTGCAAAAAGAAAATTCTGCCTATACCTGCCTATGTTGATTTATTTAACGAAATGGTAAAACCTACTTTAAGGGGCAAATGATAAATTGACCGCAAATATAACAAAAAGCATATAAAGCATGTATAAAAGCAAGTTGGTCTTGAAACGAGAGAGTATCTCAGTTTAAATCAATGATTACAGACCGAATTAAAGGGGCAACCGACATGAACAAGCTAAATATTCATATAAGCGAACATTTGTTTGCCAATCTACTATATGTATATACATGCCTCATTGTTTGTGTGTCCTTTCCACATATTCCTAAAAGTATGCTTTAAAAATGACGTATTATCAATTAACACATTGCTAAATCAATGATGATTTTTTCTGGATAGTTGGAATGATTGATTAATTAACAAAAAACTAAACTATTTCATCATAATTTTTTGTGCAAATGTTGAGCTAATGTATTACGCTTTAGTTATTTAATTTGTTCTATGTACTGATTTACATCGATCAAAAGATACAAAGCGTTTTATAAAAAAAATTCCTGTAATTTCCAACATCGTATAAAATTGAAATTGATATATGGGCGTTGGGCGTGGCACTTGCAATTTTTTTAATTAATGAGGACTCAAATACAGTCTCTACTAGCGATCTGTAATAATATAAATGCTAAATTGAGAAAAATACTAAGATCTTTAATTTTAGTTTATGTGGGAAGTGGGCGTGGTTATGGGCGGATTTAAACAAAAAATTGGTTTTTTGCTAATTAGGCGAAATGAGTGATATGTACACAATTTCAAAGCCCTAGCTCAATTCCCTCTAATTTTTGCCGCGTCTTGTGTGAAAACATTCCACTGTGCGACGTGATATCCATTAAAAAAATTACAATGTAAAGTCACTTTTTTCTCAATTTTATTGACATTTTTTAGTGAATTTTTTTAAAAAATCGGAAACATTTTGGTACAAAAAGTGGAATCGGTTCTACTTTTTGGTACAAAAAAGTCAACTTTTTGTTTCTGAAAAAGTCGACTTTTCCATGTCGACTTTTTTCATATGTATCTTACATGTGGCTAAAATGTATAAAATCGCGTTGTAGGATAGAACAAAGGGGTTTATACAGTTCGTATCAACACCAATATCGAACCAGTTTAACAGTTAAAAATAAGCGTGATAATATGAATACACAGTAATCGCATGTTTGACATGTTTGAATTAAAAGAAAATATATTTGGAACACAAATTTTTCAATATTATATATTTCTGAGCAAATAAATTTTATTTGAAAATCAATAAATTTATTTGGAACGCATACGTATGTATATAATATACGGTTTTTTCAATAAGAGTGATATGATTTCTTTAAAAAAAACACACTTATTGCTAAGGAAATTCAAAAGTTTTTTATTTAAATAGAATTAAGTTCTAAATAAAACGTCATTCAAATGGCCTCCACGACTTCTTCTGCAGGAACGAATTCGATGAACCCAATTTTCGAGCACTTTTTCCACCAAATCAAGTCGTATGTCATGAATGGCACGTTCAATATTGACTTGTAAAGCTTGAAGAGAGTCTGGTTTATTTCAAAAGACCAATGACTTCATATAACCCCACAAGAAATACAGGGTGGCTGATATGTATTGCAACCAACTTCAGGTTGCTATCATTTCTAAACCGCTAGTATGATAGCTGACAGATTTATTTCAGTGACAGTTCATTTTATTTTTTACAAGCTTACAAAAGCATTTTGATCTATTGCATTAAGAAAACAGTTATTCGTGATGGAATTCAGGCGTGATAGTGTGATTGCTTTTTATTTGGGTGGAAAAGCACAAGTGGCTATCGTTAGAGCCCTCCAGCATTTAAATGTGAATAAATCTTTTGTTTCTCGTACCATTGCTCGTTACCGTGATACTGGCAGTGTTGCACCGCGTCCAAAAAGTGGACAAAAAAAAACGGTAACAACACCAGAAATGATCCGAAAAGTGAAGGCCAGATTTGATCGAAATCCACGCCCCAGTGGTAGAAAAATTGCTCGTGAGCTCAACATATCGCGAGAACGGATACAAACATATTAAAAAATGAGCTTGGACTAAAGCCATTGAAGTTCCAAAAAGTGCAAGAGCTCACCGATGCACAAAAAAAAGTTAGACTGGAAAGAGCCAAGGAGTTGCTTCGCTTGCACGAAAGTGACCAGTTACCGAATTTGGTTTTCTCCGATGAGAAGCCATTCCAAATTGAGCAGTTTGTGAACAAACAAAATGATCGGGTTTACTTGCCAAAGAGGTCAGCTGAAAATGTACACCTTCGATTGGCCACCAGAAGCGCTGCCGATGGTAATGGTGCTGGCCGATGGTCGCTCCCCGCTCGTATTCATCGACCATGGGGTCAAAATAAATGCCGAATATTATCGGGAAAATGTCCTAAAGACAGTATTGAAGCCCTGGGCAGACAAATATTTCGGCCGCAGACCATGGACATTCCAACAGGACTCAGCACCATCGCACTCAGCACGCGTCAACCAAGAATGGCTTAAAAAGAAGGTTCCTCGCTTCATTTCTACGGCACAATAGCCACCAAGATCTCCGGATCTCAATCCGTTGGACTTTTGCGCCTGGGGCATTTTAGAGAGTAAGGTTCGCACTAAAACATAGCAAAGTATCGATCATCTCAAGACGGCGCTTCGCCGGGAATGGGCCAAAATACCGCAGAGCCACTTTCGTGCAGCGTGTGATGGCTTTGTCGGCCGTTTGAAGGCCATAATTCGTGCCAAAGGTGGCCAAGTCGAACAAATCTAAACTGTTTCTAGAATTTTATGTTATTTCCGACATTTATTGCTTTTGAACAATAAAAATTAAAAAAATATAGGGCTTTACTTTGTTGCATTACATATCAGCCACCCTGTAGTCTAATGGTGTTAAATCACAACTTCTTGCATTCAATATCACAATTTCTTGATTTCATTCAATATCACAATTTCTTGAAATAATCGGATCTCCAAACTTTTCCCGCAACAATTCAATTGTTGCAGTGTGGCACGTAGCCACAATCGCTCAGTGGCTCTTAACGAGAGCTAAAATATTACTCATGGGTGTCAAGGTCGTAGGTCGACTGGAAAGTGTTTTTTTTTGGTTAAAAAGATGGACTTAGCATCATTTTCAAATGTGAACGGGAAGTTTATTTCCAGATCCTTAACGGTACGTCGGATCGGGAATCGGTCAATGGCAAAAAGATAGATCTTAACGAGAGCTAAAATATTACTCATGGGTTTCAAAGTCGTAGGTCGACTAGAAAGTGTTTTTTTTTGGATTTAAAAAAAATGGCCTTAGCGCACGAAAAGTTGCAATTGGAGAACGATTATTTTATTATTTTTGGGATTTAAAAAAAATGGACAGCATTATTTTCAAATGTGAACGGAAAGTTTGTTTTTGCTCTAGCTCCTTAACGGTACATCGGATCGGGAATCGATCAATGGCAAAAATATAGCTCTTAACGAGAGCACACATAGGTGTCAGTGCCGTAGGTCGACTGGAGAGTTTTTTTTGATTTAAAAAAATGTATGGACTTATCACACGAAAAGTTGCAATTGGAGAACGATTATTTTGATAAACTGAATAATTTGTAAACGTTGTTCTTGCGTATATCTCTTCATGTTGAATTTGTAAACACTACTGAATACAATGAAAAACAAATGACAGATCATGACATATTACAAATGGCCGAAACGTCACTTCAAAATCATATCATCCCTATTGGAAACCCCGTTATTACAACAAAATATATTTGTAGACTAATTTTCTCAAATAAAATATGTGTTTATTTACAAGTAAAATTATTGTTTAGGAATTTCTCCAAATATATTCATTTAATAAAGATTTTTAAAACTTTGCAGATTTTTCAAATTTCATTTTTAATTTTTCATTGATGCAATGAGCAATAACATTTGTTTTAGAGCGACAATTTTTAATTTCTATATATTCCCAGACATGTCACCCATTATAAAGGAAATTTACAAACATTTAAAATTTCCAATTGAATTACTTTTAAATAAAAACTTTTAACAAAATTTAAAAATCAAATCGGCTATAAAACAAGTAAGAAATTTTCAGTCGGGTAAACCGACTAAGGTATACCCTCACTTTGTGAGTAATGTAATATTGAATATTACACAAATTATTCTGTCAGTTTTTGTGGGAGGTACCAGAAGGGGTTTAAGAAATACACCTATATTTCGCTGAACAGTAGATACTTTAAATACATTGCACTGTGCCGAATTGTAACCGTTTATATGGACTGGTATATTAACGTTGAGATATTAAATTGTGGTAAAATTTGGCCATTTTGGCAATACGCTGTACAAAATTTCAAGTATTTCTAAACACTGGTATTAATGTTATAAGCTTTTAACTTTTAGTGCAAAATGGTGCATTTATGTGGGAGGTACCAAAAAGGGCGTGGCAATTTCGCCCATTTTCCTCGAGTTGATAGCGACTAACAAACTAATACTATGTGTGGAATTTCAGAAGATTCGAATACGTTTAATAGAGGTTATTAAGGAATCAATATTTCACAACATTTTAACCCTTTGTGGGAGAGGTACCAGAAGGAGTGGACCAATATGGCCCATCTTCGAACTTAGCAGGAGATAGAAAAAAATATTACCACATACGAAATTTGAAGTCAATCGGTTACTCCTTTCGAGAGTTATTGTGCGCACCAGCCAGCAGACAGACAGACGGACGGACATTGCGCATTCGACTTAAAATGACCCAAAACGGATTTCCGCCGAACATACTTGGGGTCTTAGGTCACTCCTTCGATGTGTTACACTTTTTTCCGTAGCAAATGATATATACCCTCGTCACACTAAAGTGAGGGTATAAAAAAGGTACTGATAATTTTTTCAAATTTCTGGTTTTACTGGGAAGGTTGAACTTTGTCATTTAATAATGGAAATAATATCATTCATACGACTACCACGACAGGCTCCGCAGTACCCCTATCAACCAATTATTCAGTACATTTTCAATTGTTTCGGGTCGAATCTCTTCAATGGCAACTTCGATATCATGTTTCTATGCTTCAATCGTCCCCACAGAAAATAATCCAAAGGGCTCAAATCACAAGTCAAAGTAAACGGCAATTCAAATTTAAAATTTTAAATGGCCCATCCAGTATTGGATTAGGGGTTACTTTCGGCTTATCGCCACACAAATTCGGAGCCAGATCTCTCTAAACGGTTTAAATAAGCTTATTTTTAAGACCAATTAATTTGGACATGTTCAGTGGATAAGTATTAAATGCAATTTGACTTGCCAAAAAAATCTTCTGCGAATTTCACATCTCCTGATCATTATCAATTTTTATCTTTTCCTATATTTTACTACAAATTAATGAAAAATCTAGAAATATTCGTACTCGTATTTTCATTAATAATGTTGAAAAGTCGTCTTTAATAGACTTTTTATACCCTCACTTTAGTGTGACGAGGGTATATGTATATCATTTGCTACGGACCAAAAGTGTAACACATCAAAGGAGTGACCCAAGACCCCAAGTATCGGAAATCGATGTTAGAGCATTTTAAGTCTATTGAGCAATGTCCATCCGTCTGTCTGTCTGGCTGGAGCGCACGATAACTCTCGAAAGGATTAACCGCTTAACTTCAAATTAGGTATGCGGTAATATGTTTCTCTATCTTCGGGTTAGTTCGAAGATGGGCCTTATGGGAGTGCAACAAACTCCTTCTAGTACCACCCCCACAAAGGGTTAACATTTAGTGAAATGTTGATTCTTTCATAGCTTCTATAGTACTTACCCGAATGTTCTGAAATTCCACATATAGTATTAGTTTATAAGTCGCTAACACCTCAAAAAAAAAATGGACGATGTTGCCACATCCCTTTTGGCACCTCCCACACAAATACATACACGTCGAATCCTTCAGTTCAAAATATTTATATATTTTGTTTCAAAAATCGGACATTGGTAATATTTAATATTTTTTTCGACAAATTAACTTCTTTATTGTTTATTCTAAATATTTATTCTAATAAAACTAACGAAATTTTATTTTTTTAAATAAAGATTTACCTTTGACTAAAAAACTTTGCAGAATTCTTTGAATTGAAGAAGTTTTTATTTGTTTTAAATGTGTAATATCCTGATGAGTATTAAACATATATTGTTTTTGTTATACCCTACACCACACTGTGGTGAAGAAAATCGGTTAAGATTTAGCTATAGCTCCCATATATATGTTTCGTCCGATTTGGCCCTTTAGTCCTATAGAAGCTGTATTTTACAACCGATCGTTTTGAAATTTAGAATGGTAGAGTTTCTTGATCCATGAACCAACATTGCTGAATTTGAAGAAAATCGGTTAAGATTTAGCTATAGCTCCCATATATATGTTTCGTCCGATTTGGCCCTTTAGTTCTATAGAAGCTGTATTTTACATCCAATCGTTTTGAAATTTAGAATGGTAGAGTTTATTGATCCATGAACCAACACTACCGAATTTGATTAAAATCGGTTAAGATTTAGCTATAGGTCCCATATATATGTTTCGTCCGATTTGGCCCTTTAGTCCTATAAAAGCAGCATTTTACATCCAATCGTTTTGAAATTTAGAATGGTAGAGTTTCTTGATCCATGAACCAACACTACAGAATTTGAAGAAAATCGGTTAAGATTTAGTTATAGCTCCCATATATATGTTTCGTCCGATTTGGCCCTTTAGTTCTATAGAAGCTATATTTTACATCCAATCGTGTTGAAATTTAGAATGGTAGAGTTTCTTGATTCATGAACCAACATTGCCGAATTCGAAGAAAATCGGTTAAGATTTAGCTATAGCTCCCATATATATGTTTCATCCGATTTGGTTCTTTAGATCCAATCGTTTTTATTCCCTACACCACACTGTGGTACAGGGTATTATTTAAGTATAAAATGTCCCAAAAGTAAATTTATGTAAACAATTTATACATGAATTACAAAATTTATATATCAGAGTTATTCAATATTACGAGAGTGGTGTAGGGTATTATATAGTCGGCACCGCCCGACTTTAGCCTTTCCTTACTGGTTTTCTTTTGCACTTGTGAGTCCCAAATGAAAATATCTAGTTGGCTCTTATCTAACAAGTTGTTCATTTTAACTAATTCCCAAGAGAGGGGATTTTTTTTGTATCGCGTCCTCCAAAAGTGTGCCACCTTGGGTGCTACTCTGTCATTAGTGCCATTAAACTTAACAATGCAATTTCAATTCAGAACTTTCCTTAACACTTCACAATATTTTTTTAATGCAATTTTTAATGATCACAAAAATTCCCCCAAAGTTTCTGCTGTGAAATGGTGATTGTTTTCAGATGCAAATACTTTAAAAACTATTAAAACAATGTGTGTGTGCGTGTGTGTTTTTCCATCTGTACTAATTGTTGTAAATCAAGAATAATAATTGTAAAATTTATTTAACAATTATCATGAACTTTGTTCGTTTCTCACAAAATGTATTCTGAAAGAAGTCATTCGTTATTTTTCACAGATTGAAATTTGTCGATAAATTTTGTAATTTATATGCAAAACTGCCCCTACGGAATAACAACATAAAACAATAAAAAATAATAACAACAACAGTATTAGTACCAACCAATGGTCCGTCATTCACTCACTCACTCATAAAAGCTAATAAATATTTGAGATGCATTCTAACAATAAAATTTAGAAAAATAATATTAAAACTTTCTAATGTGAATTTTAAAAAGGCACTAATGTCAATAATGATATATTTGTTATTGAGCAATAAATTTACACTGAATTTAGAATGAGAGGAGTGATAACAGTTTACAATGACACAGGTTATTATTTTTTATAAAACCAATTATAAAATCAACATCTTAACGAAAATTTTGAATTTTTTTTATTACACAGAAGTAACACTTTCTTTAAATTAGTGGAATTGACAATCATTTCGAACCAAGGACTACAATATTTGAATTTAGTACATATCGCTGTTAAATTGAAGATATGAGGAAATAAAATTAAGAAAATGCAAATACACAAAATTAAGGTTTTACTTAAAATTAAAAATACTAAAAATTTATATTAAAAAAAAGGAAACTAAACTAACAAAGTAATTACATAATTAAGCGTAATTTATATAAGGATTATATTAAATCAAGGACCTATATTCTGCACCTTTTCTCTAGGAACGATTTTAGGTAATATAAAATATAAATTCTTCAATTTCAGCCAAATCGGTTGAAAAATGTGTTCTTTAGAGAATATCTATTCGGAAGGGACCTTTATAAGTATTGGGGGCTATATCAGAACATGAACATTTTGGGTAGGAATGGTACAAGGCCAAATAAACTGTAAGCTACCAAATTTCAGGCGGGTTGATTGTAAACTTTGGATTTTAGGAAAAATGAACTGAAATCGGAGACGACCTTTATATGGGGATCTAAACAAAAACTTCGACCGATATGACCCGATTTGTTCATAATCGAAGAAAATTTCATATTTGAAATCAGCACTTTAAGGCAATAACAAAATTGTGTTCAAATTAAGGAAACGTGACAAAATTAAGAAAATTTTATTAAAATTAAAAAATTTTACTTAAAATTAGGAAAATAATAAATAAAATAATAATAATAAATTAAGCATCTGAGTATTTAAAGCTAATATAAAGGGTGGGCCATTTAAGATTCTAAATTTAAACTACCGATTACTTTGACTTGTGATTTGAGCCCTTTGGATTATTTTCTGTGGGGAGAGCCATTAAGGATAAATGTTATGCAAAGCATCCAGAGACAATTGAAGCGTTGAGACATGAAATCGAAGTTGCCATTGAAGAGATTCGACCCGAAACAATCAAACATGTACTGAAAAATTGGGTTAATCGGATGAGGACTGCCGAGTCTCCGAGTCTGAAATACTTATGGAAGCAAATTCATCTTGTTAAATTCAATGTACTGCATCCATAAAAATTTCAGCTGATTTAAGCTAAAGACATACATCATTGCAAATGAATTCTGAAGATGATAGAGTGGTGTCTATCGAAACTGTAGTCAATTCTGCCAAGCATTTAAAACTTTCTACCAATTTTTGTATGTATTTGTTTCTATTACTTTTTTGTAATAGACAGAAAGTAACTGAAACATAACTCAAAATTTAAAATTGTCGAGATATGTAATTTTAAGTCCGTATAAAAATATAAATAAAATGAAATAAGATGTTAAAAACGCTGGAATAATCCGAAATATGGTTGTTTATTTATAAACTAAATTTCGCTGAGATTAGTTTATGGGCATTTGCAAAATTCACATTTCTGTAAGGCAGAAATTACAATTACATATGTAGGTATATATAAAGGGTGGTTAAATTTTAAGGGCCGATGTTGATTTTGAAACAAAACACAAATTATTTAGGAAATTATTGTCATTTCTTTTTATTATGATAATATTGGTATGGTTCAATTAGGTATGGAACAAAATATCGGCCAAATGGCCGCCGCGTCCTCGGCGGCACACCTCCATCCGATGGTCCAAATTTTCGATGACGCTGAGGCAAAATCGAGGTTCTATGCCGTTAATGCGCCGAATTATGTCATCCTTTAGCTCTTGAATTGTTGCTGGCTTATCGACATACACCTTTTCTTTCAAATAACCCCAAAGAAAGAAGTCCGACGGTGTCAAATCACATGATCGTGGCGGCCAATTGACATCGTCACATCGCAAGTGGCACCGTCCTGTTGAAACCACATATTGTCCACATCCATATCTTCCGATTCTGGCAATAAAAAGTTCGTTATCATCTCACGATATCGAACACCATTCACAGTAACTGCCTGACCGGCCTCATTTCGAAGAAGTATGGCCCGATGACGTCGCCAGCCCATAAGCCGCACCAAACGAACTGGGCGAGCATGCACAGGTGTTTTCACATCTCATACAGACCCGGTTTGCTGAAATTTGCGCACAATTCTCCCGATTGTGGACACATTTGGTCGATTATGCTGATCAAAAAAACATCACGAAGTGCACGAAATGCATTTTGATTTGAATGTCCATTTTCGTAAAAGGCTTAAAAAACTTTAACGGGTTGCTCGATTGTGTATCCTTTCCATGGTTCAAATTGAGTTATTCAGAAATTGAGAAATGTCAAATGAGAAATGTCTTTCCATGGTTCAAATTGAGTTATTCTGAAATTGAGAAATGTCAAATGAAATGCAGAAAAAACTTGACCTTTAGGTGTGGTTCACATTCAACATCGGCCCTTATAATTTAACCACCCTTTACATGACCTCAAGCCAAACCATCACTAACTTCATAATATAATAAAGGTCAATAATAAATAATTAACATATTTATAATTTTATTATTTATAATTATCATATTTTTATAATTATTTTATTATTTATAATTTATAATTATTTTATTATTTATAGTTTATAATAGTTATATTATTTATATTATTTATGACTGTTTTATTATTTATAATTATTTCATTATTAATATTTTTTTATTATTATAAATTTTTTTATTATTAATAATTTTTTTATTATTAAAATTATTTTATTATTTATAATTATTTATTCTAACAATCATTTGATTATTTTTAATGTTTTTTATTATGTATACTTATTTTATTATTTATAATTATTTTATTATTTATAATTATTTTATTATTTATAATTATTTTATTATTTATAATTATTTTATTATTTATAATTATTTTATTATTTATAATTATTTTATTATTTATAATTATTTTATTATTTATAATTATTTTATTATTTATAATTATTTTATTATTTATAATTATTTTATTATTTATAATTAGTTTATTTTGTATAATTATTAGTATTTATAATTATTTTATTATTTATTAATTATTTTATTATTTATAATTATCTTATTATTTATAGTTACGTTTTTGTTATTGTTCGGCTCGACGTCCTTTACGTAATTAAACAACGAGTAAATAGGGTTTTAATTACTAATTTTATTTCTCTCAAATATCGTCTGTCAAGTTGACAGATAAAACTGTAAAATACCGAAATTGTTAATTATCCCCTGATGATATTGGAGAGAAATGAAAAATAAATAATAAAAAATCTATTTACACATTGTTTAATTACGTAAAGGACCTCAAGCCGAACAATAACAGAAATTAAACATACAGCAGTTCAACTATCAAAAACATTAATTACACTATGCAACAAATTAACACATTTTGAAAAATACACGGACTTGACAGTATAGGTTCGATTATACTATCAAGGGGTAGTATAACCCTATACTCGGTTTGGCGAAATTGGTGACCAATTTTTTTTATGGGCCCCCAAAGTTTCTGGAAATCAGTGGGCCACTCGAAAAAGGTGTCATCAGCTTTTGTCCAACAACTAATTCCGACTTGGTGATACCGCTTAACTATGTTTGGCAATAATGTAGCTAAGAATATGCTGAACAAAGTTTCTTAGTATTTTTTGCGAAAAAAATTGTTTCCGGTACTTTTTTTTTGAAAAAGTGAAGGAAAAAATATTTTTTTTTCACTTTTTTCCGCATAACTTCCGGGGACTCGTAATTTTTCACTAACAATGCTTGGCAAAATTGTAGCCAACGTAAATCTGAACAACTTTTGTGAACATGTTAATACAATCTGAACATGTCTAGGCACCATAAATAGCTCAAAAAACCACATTGTACCCCAAAAATGTAAGTATTTCACTGTTATGTAACAAAAATATATTTTTTTGGTATAGGGCATGTACAGCAACTTTATAGAAAATATTGAGGCCAATATTTTTGTGGAACATTTTTACCCTCTAGCTCCCCCACATAACTGTAATTTTAGGTCCCATTTTAAAGTTGTTCAGATTTACGTTGGCTACAATTTTGCCAAGCATTGTTAGTGAAAAATTACGAGTCCCCGGAAGTTATGCGGAAAAAAGTGAAAAAAAAAATATTTTTTTCCTTCACTTTTTCAAAAAAAAGTACCGGAAAACATTTTTTTTCGCGAAAAATTTTAAGAAACTTTATTCAGCATATTCTTAGCTACATTATTGTCAAACATAGTTAAGCGGTATCAACAAGTCTGAATTAGTTGTTGGACAAAAGCTGATGACACCTTTTTCGAGGGGCCCACTGATTGTCAGAATCTTTGGAGGCCCATAAAACAAAATTGGTCACCAATTTCGCCAAACCGAGTATAGGGTTATACTACCCTTTGATAGTAGAATCGAACCTATACTGTCAAGTCCGTGTATTTTTTTCACTGTTGCACAATGTTATTTTATTATTTATAATTATTTTATTATTTATAATCGTTTTATTATTTATAATTATTTTATTATTTATAATTATTTTATTATTTATTATTATTTTATTATTTATAATTATTTTATTATTTATAGTTATTTCATTATTTATAATTATTTTATTATATGGGCATTTCCGCTGAATGGTCAACCAGGGTAATCATCGTATTTTATTGTGAATAATTATAAAAAATGAATAAAAGATGTCGAAATTTTTAAAATACAATGATTTCATAGCATATCTCAGTTGTTTTCACGAGAAAATTGGCCTTAAAACTGAAAAATGTTTTTTTTTTTCATTTTACTCGTAAGCTACTTTTGAAGACATTTTTATATTTAATTATTTTACATGCAAAACATATGTTATGTTTTCACTCTTTCTACAAAATGTTTCTATTGCAATCAATTAAGAAGAGAAAAATTCAAGGAGACAAAAAAAGTTCGATTAACAATTATTATAACCCTTAAAATACAAGGAAAAATCGTACGTTCGATTAGAGATAAAGATAATATATTGTGTAAATACTCGATAGAAAGCTACATTAATCCTCTTTTAAAATAAATTAATAGCTTTAGAATATTCCGTTCCATTTCGCATATTTTTACATGTTACTAAATTCAGCCAAAGTTGACTTCTATTTCGAGTACGTTCTCGAACCCATGTTTATTGCTATCATTATGAAGACTTAATCTTGATGAATCCCATCTTTTCCACTAAATGTAGAGCTACCAATAGGCTATCAAATCACAAAAAAAAAAATGCGGACAAAATTTTTATTTTCTATATTTCAAGACCCGCGGAAATGCCCATATATTTATAATAATTTTATCATTTTATTACTTATAATTATTTTAATATTTATAATTATTCTATTATTTATTTTTGTTTTATTATTTTACTATTTATAATTATTTTATTTTTTATAGTTATTTTATTTTTTAGTTATTTTAATTTTCATAATTATTTTATTATTTATAATTATTTTATTATTTATAATTATTTTATTATTTATAATTATTTTATTTTTTATAAATATATTATTATTTATAATTATTTTACTATCTAAAATATTTTATTTTTTAGCTCCAAGTTTAGTCCTATTGGATAGTAGTTAGGGCTGTTCGAGTTGGAGGGTGTTGATTTTTGAAATTTTAGTCTGACGACACTTTTTACCATCCATATATCTAATTACCTATTATATTTAGAAAATGTTGACCAAAGCGGTTTTGATAGACATTTCTTCAATTTTTTTAAGAATATAAAAAAATTATCAATAACATTATTTTGTGATATTTTTTTTGCGAATTAATTTTTTTTTTTACTTTTTTGTAAAAAACAATATTTTTATTTTTTATTTTTTTTTTCTCAAAGGAAAGTTTTTCTCATTTCCTTTAAGAGCTTTGTGGTCTGTTAGTGGGATGGGATCCCGAAACAGATCTGTCTATCCAACCATTACAACCACAGCTATACAAATCGTCCATATGCGGAATTTCTGATTTTGAGTTGTTATGTTCTTTTTCTAAATGAGCGATATATTTTAGTATTTCGATACCTCCATTCTAAAACATGCTAAGTCGACTTAGCATATTTTTTTAGGGAGATTGTATTTTTAGTTTCTAAATATTCCAAATTATATTCAGTCAAAATTTGGTATTTATCCGTCGACCCACTCGAAAGTTATTCACAAATCAGTACAGGTCATTCAATTTGAATTATAAAGAAATTCCACACAAATTAAAAATATTCATCAAACTTTGATCGCCTTTCCTGAAAAATACCTTTTTGCACTTAGCATAGTGCAAAAGTATGGAGGTATCGATTTATGGTTATATTTAGCTTATTATTTTGCATTATTATTATAGCATTGTTAAGATTTATTATTATTTTATGTTTTTTAAATGTTTATTATATATATATATATAAACTTATCTGAAAAAATTGCGAAGAATTCATGATACTAAATAATATTCCAGAGTTACTCATCTTAAATAGCCCTTACATCTTTAAAACATCAGCTGAACCTAGTCCTAATAAAGAAATAAATAATTTTTGCTACAGTAAACATTGTTTAGATCTGGCACGGTCCGACTGAATGATAAATGACAATGACATTAAGTACAACATTTGGCCTCATGGCACTATGGACAAAATGAATTGTTGCAACAACAACAAAAACGACTTTGGTGAAATATAGTAAAGCATTTGATTGGCGAGATTAGTTTGAACTTGAATGTGAATAACGCTGTAAATGACGAAGAGACGCCCTGACTGGAAGGAGCGTAGTGTGGCTGCCGGTATATTGTTCGAGTAAAGATAAAATTCTTTTGTTAATCCATTTACGGTCGTCTTCCTACACCGTGGGGTACCTCCCTACTTATATTGCGAATAATACCCCAATTGGAGAGTAGCGATCATATTAGGTTCGACACTTCGTTTGTAACTCCCTTTTTTTTATAAACTTTGTTATAGCATTGAATGCTTATTACTAATTACATACATAAATGAAAATAACAAGAATAAGAAAAAAGCATTATTTTACAATGTAAAGCCTCAGCGTCTTATAGACATTGTAGAGGCAAGTTGGAGAGAGTTATCGTGTGTCGCAGCCATACAGACGGACAAACATTGCTCCAGTGTTTTAAAATGTCCTAAAATGTATTTCGGCCGACCATAGCTTTGGCCCGTAGCAAATGATATGTACCCTTCTCCACTAAAGCGAGGATTTAAAAATCTACTTTTTTTATATGTATTACAAAAAAAGCATGATATTTTTGTACGGCAACCCATTATTTGGAAGGTAAAGTGTGGGGACTAATTTCCCGTAGGGCATTTCATTCGTAGGATATTACAGAATTCGAGGTTGCCGATGCTACTTGTCTTGGGTACAATCCATTCGTCATGTGTGGTAAATTGAAGCGAATCTTATCTTTTTTATAGTTACAAACAAAAAATGGTGGGCAACAGCAGATGAAATAATAACACTACGCAACAAAATTTTTTTTTTTGTCCTAGACCTAAAATTTTTTTTGTATAGATTGTGACATAATGTTATATAAAATCAAAACTAAAAATTTGTTTATGGATACATTTTTTTTTAAATTTTTTTATTAAAAATACTAATATCGTCGAAGGTACCCTTAGTATTTGCACTATAATTTTTGGAATATATGCCCGATCAGGTCGACTCATACGTTAAATTGAAGCTATTAATGTGGGTTACCAATGTTGGAAATATCTCTTTCACATAAAAACAGTGGTTTAGTAACAGTCATTAAACAAATTGGAAAAAGTAGATTTTTTTCAAAAAAAAAAAAAAAAGCTGGGACAAAAAAAAAACATAAAAAATAGAAAAAAAAATCGAAAAAATATTTTATTTTCTTTTTTAAAAGTTTGCATCCTAGCGAAGAAAATAATGCCTATTTGAAAAAAATCTATGGATAAATGTTGAAATTATAGCCCTTTTGGTAGAGGTAAGAGAATTTCATAATTTTTTTTTTTTAAATTTCTGTTTAAATAGCAATTTTATTTTTTACTTGTATTTATATTATGTACATTTGAGTTAAATTACATGAACAAGTTTTATTAGAAGAAATTGTGAGTTCTTTGTTGACGTTTGCAGATTTCGGAATCGGTTTCTCTAATATAATCTCCCATCATTCTTCCATCCCAGTGCCCTTTGTAACGCCGCTTGATGGACTTCAATTCTTGGTGAAACAATTCTCGGGGAAAAAGTTTAAATGAGAATGCAAGAAATGCATTTTGAGGGACATATTTACACTTGTTGGAATACATAAAGCGAAAAATAAGTTGGAAGAATTACCCAAAATACTAGGTGTCCACGGTTCGTTCATATTTTTAACTCGTTTACCAAAATATTACACATATATTTCTTCTATTACTTTACTAAACGCACGTCGATTTTTTTAGTAACATATTTTCCGCAGATGTAGAAGAAATTGTCGGGATCATTTACACTTTCTTTGCCTTTTACTCACACTTCGAAATATAACTTTGTAATATTTTTCAGAAAATCGACTTATCTCTTTAAGGCGCTGAATTACACTAATTTATTAATAAGAAATTTCATTCATAAATTCCGGGTTTAAGGTTCATAAGTTGCAGTACCTGTAGCTGACATATAGTTTGCTTCGAAAGTAGACACCCAATATTTTCAAGACTGCCGCGTACTACTTTGTAATATTTATATGCTGCAATATTTAATAATTCCCTTTAATTTGAGGCATAACACGGCTCAATCAGGCTTATACTTGAAAAATTATGCTCCAAATAGTGAATGTAATTTTCCATGAAAGCTGGAATTAAAAAAAAAAATTACCATACATTTTTTTTTAAATTTTTTTTCGAGTTTCGCGGACAAAAGTTTTGTTGCATAGTGTAATATATACCTTCTTTTCTTAGTATTAAAGTTATCGAATGCTTGTTCATTACTTGTGTCTTAATTTATTTGTGTAGATACTACTCATTCTTGGGGAGACATCCGGTATATTTACACTTTTACTTAGGTTATTATATCAAATTGTAATTATTAGGTTCTTTGTCAGATAATGAACAAAGCATTTTTATACCCTACACCACACTGTGGTACAGGGTATTATAAGTTTGTTTCACGGCAGATGTTTGTAACACCTGAAAATAACACAGCTAGACCTACCTTAAAGTATACCGATCGACTCAGAATCACTAGCTGAGTCGATTTAACGATGTCCGTCCGTCCGTCTGTCCATGTAAAGTTGTTCGTCGACTACAGGTCGCAATTTCACTCCGATCGTTCTGAAATTTTGCAGTTTAGAGTATTTCGCGGCTGTTAAGATCGCTATTGAATTTGGTTGAAATCGGCCCTTTAGTCCTATAGAAGCTGTATTTTACATCCAATCGTTTTGAAATTTAGAATGGTAGAGTTTCTTGATCCATGAACCAACATTGCCGAATTTGAAGAAAATCGGTTAAGATTTAGCTATAGCTCCCATATATATGTTTCGTCCGATTTTGCTCTTTAGTCCTGTAGAAGCTGTATTTTACATCCAATCATTTTGAAATTTAGAATGGTAGAGTTTCTTGATCCATGAACCAACACTAACGAATTTGAAGAAAATCGGTTAAGATTTAGCTATAGCTCCCATATATATGTTTCGTCCGATTTGGCCATTTAGTCCTATAAAAGCTGTATTTTACATCCAATCGTTTTGAAATTTAGAATGGTAGAGTTTCTTGATCCATGAACCAACATTGCCGAATTTGAAGAAAATCGGTTAAGATTTAGCTATAGCTCCCATATATATGTTTCGTCCGATTTGGCCCTTTAGTCCTATAAAAGCTGTATTTTACATCCAATCGTTTTGAAATTTAGAATGGTAGAGTTTCTTGATCCATGAACCAACACTACCGAATTTGAAGAAAATCAGTTAAGATTTAGGTATAGCTCCCATATATATGTTTCGTCCGATTTGGCCCTTTAGCTCTATAGAAGCTATATTTTACATCCAATCGTTTTGAAATTTAGAATGGTGAGTTTCTTGATTCATGAACCAACATTGCCGAATTTGAAGAAAATCGGTAAAGATTTAGCTATAGCTCCCATATATATGTTTCATCCGATTTGGCTCTTTAGATCCAATCGTTATTATACCCTACACCACACTGTGGTACAGGGTATTATTTAAGTATAAAATGTCCCAAAAGTAAATTTGTGTAAACAATTTATACATGAATTACAAAATTTATATATCAGAGTTATTCAATATTACGAGAGTGGTGTAGGGTATTATATAGTCGGCCCCGCCCGACTTTAGCCTTTCCTTACTGGTTTTAACATTTCTTTGTGGGAAGATTTATTAAGGATATTATAATAAAGTACCCATGGCGGAGAACATTTTCTCAATGAAGTTTTATGTTATATTTGTATACTATATGCCGATCTAAGCATACCTTTAAAATTAAATTTAGTCCTCTATAGTCTACTCAGACAGTCAGAGCTGGACTTAACCTATGGAAAAGTCAACTCTGACAGACTGTCGGAGTTTGCTTTTCCATAGGTAAAGTCCAGCTCTGACTGTCTGAGTTGACTTTGAAAACTGAAGACTCTGCAGACAATGTTGCTGTTTAATAGAAAAATTATTTTTTGTGTGTACCTGTGAAGATGCTGATTCATTACACTGAAATGTTCTTACTTATTTTATTACACCCTAATATACGGGTACATTCCTTAAATAAAAAAATATGATAGACTTCCCCATTCCATTTGCGGATAGCGTTCCATTTAATCCACATCACATGGCTAGACTTTTTCTATCCAGAATACATATTTCCTACGAAACAATTTCAAAATAAATTCCTCACCCCCCAAATGATAAATGACGCCTACAAATTGGCCAGCCAAAATATTTCAATTAGAAATACGCAATAATAATCGTAAATAGCAACTAATATTTGTTAATTCCTTAATTGTTTAACAATGAGTTTTCGGAATTGCTTTACACACGATTTGAATATTTTCTCTAGTTTTGCACTTGTTTTAGTTTTTGCAAATATTTGTTGTCGAGCCAACAAATTTTGCTATTGTGGGAATTGTTTTGTGTTTTTTCTTCTTCTCAAAATCTAAACACTTGAATAAATCATGATCACACATAAGTGAGAAAAATGTTATTGAACAAATGAAATGCAAAAATCATTATTATTAACACTCTATTTGTTCTACAGATAGTATTGTGACATTATTGAGTGACAACGAAATGACAAATAAAAGTGCTACTTTTAATGGGCAATTTTTTCCTTCCCCATTCCCATTATCGTTTAGAAATGCTTTTCAAGTTATAAATGCATAAACGCATAAACAAGAAATTATGTACAAATTATGTATTAAGCAATTTAAATGTGTCTCTGGGGAATCATAAACTATCGATATTAATGACTTTGTCCAGAATGCAGACAGTCGATATTAATTAAGAGCAAAATAAGAGACATTCAGACCACATACAAATCTGATTAGAGTTTTGAAAATGTAAACAGACAAATGATTCACATTTAAATCATGCCTTAAAACGTAAGATGTGTGTGAACATTAAGGTGGAGTAATAAATTACATGTAGGCATATGCAAGGCTAAGGTAAAATATTGTTATATTTCCACATCTATCTATATATACTCTTTATAATAAACAATAGTAACACTTCACATCAAAAAAAAGTTTTACGCTGCGGCATAGGATTTTGTAGTCGATTTGGATATGTATGATAATATGTACAGTTCTCAGCCTACATAAAATTAAAAATAATTACTTTTACAACACAAAATAAAATTTAAAAATCAAAATAAAATAAAAAAACAAACTAAAATAAAAAAACTGTAAGCGCAATGAACGGACACATTTATCTTAAACAAAGTCTTTTTTAGAACTGGGACAGAGGATCGAAATGTAATACAATATAAAGAATAACGAAAAACATAATTTGTACAAAAAAAAATTACAAAAAGTAACTAAAATTAAATAATAAATTTAAATAGAAAAGAAAATTAAAATTGGTAATCAAAACAAAACAAAAAAAAAATAAAAAGAGAAAATAAATTAAATTAAAAAATAAATATCTAGTTAAAAAATAAATCGAAAGACACAAAATTATGTATAAGAATAAATAAAAAACGAAGTAAAATTAAAATGATAATAAAAAATACAAAATACATTTAAAAATAAATAAAAAATCAAAATACATTTAAAAATAAATAAAAAAAACAAAATTAATAACAAAATAAATAAAAAAAGAAATAAAATTAAAAGTATTAATCAGAAAACATAATAAAAACTAGTAAGGAAAGGCTAAAGTCGGGCGGTGCCGACTATATAATACCCTACACCACTCTCGTAATATTGAATAACTCTGATATATAAATTTTGTAATTCATGTATAAATTGTTTACATAAATTTACTTTTGGGACATTTTATACTTAAGTAATACCCTGTACCACAGTGTGGTGTAGGTTATAAAAACGATTGGATCTAAAGAGCCAAATCGGACGAAACATATATATGGGAGCTATAGCTAAATCTTAACCGATTTTCTTCAAATTCGGTAGTGTTGGTTCATGGATCAAGAAACTCTACCATTCTAAATTTCAAAACGATTGGATGTAAAATACAGCTTTTATAGAACTAAATGGCCAAATCGGACGAAACATATATATGGGAGCTATAGCTAAATCTTAACCAATTTTCTTCAAATTCGGCAGCGTTGGTTCATGGATCAAGAAACTCTACCATTCTAAATTTCAAAATGATTGGATGTAAAATACAGCTTCTACAGGACTAAAGGGCCAAATCGGACGAAACATGTATATGGGAGCTATAGCTAAATCTTAACCGATTTTCTTCAAATTCGGTAGTGTTGGTTCATGGATCAATAAACTCTACCATTCTAAATTTCAAAATGATTGGATGTAAAATACAGCTTGTATAGAACTAAAGGGCCAAATCGGACGAAACATATATATGGGAGTTATAGCTAAATCTTAACCGATTTTCTTCAAATTCGGCAATGTTGGTTCATGGATCAAGAAACTCTACCATTCTAAATTTCAAAATGATTGGATGTAAAATACAGCTTCTACAGGACTAAAGGGCCAAATCGGACGAAACATGTATATGGGAGCTATAGCTAAATCTTAACCGATTTTCTTCAAATTCGGTAGTGTTGGTTCATGGATCAATAAACTCTACCATTCTAAATTTCAAAATGATTGGATGTAAAATACAGCTTGTATAGAACTAAAGGGCCAAATCGGACGAAACATATATATGGGAGTTATAGCTAAATCTTAACCGATTTTCTTCAAATTCGGCAATGTTGGTTCATGTATCAAGAAACTCTACCATTCTAAATTTCAAAATGATTGGATGTAATCAAGAAACTCTACCATTTTAAATTTCAAAACGATTGGATGTAAAATACAGCTTTTATAGGACTAAATGGCCAAATCGGACGAAACATATATATGGGAGCTATAGCTAAATCTTAACCTATTTTCTTCAAATTCGGTAGTGTTGGTTCATGGATCAAGAAACTCTACCATTCTAAATTTCAAAATGATTGGATGTAAAATACAGCTTCTACAGGACTAAAGAGCAAAATCGGACGAAACATACATATGGGAGCTATAGCTAAATCTTAACCGATTTTCTTCAAATTCGGCAATGTTGGTTCATGGATCAAGAAACTCTACCATTCTAAATTTCAAAACGATTGGACGTAAAATACAGTTTCTATATGACTAAAGGGCCAAATCGTACGAAAGATATATATGGGAGCTATATCTAAATCTGAACCGATTTCAACCAAATTCAATAGCGATCTTAAGAGCCGCAAAATACTCTAAACTGCAAAATTTCAGAACGATCGGAGTGAAATTGCGACATGTAGTCGACGAACAACTTTACATGGACAGACGGACGGACATGCTTAAATCGACTCAGCTAGTGATTCTGAGTCGATCGGTATACTTTAAGGTGGGTCTAGCTGTGTTATTTTCAGGTGTTACAAACATCTGCCGTGAAACAAACATATAATACCCTGTACCACAGTGTGGTGTAGGGTATAATTAAAAAAAAATTAATCAGAAAACCCAATATAGAACTTTAAAAGAACTAAATCATCAAATACAAAATAGAATTCAAAAAAATAAGTTTTAAAATACAAAAATAGAATTACAAAATCATGAAGTACATTAAAAAATAAAATTAAAAACAAACAAAATAAAATTAAAAAATAAAAACTTTTACAACACCAAATAAAATTTAAAAAACAAACTAAAATTAAAGAAAAATTAATAAAAAAAATACAAAATAAATTTAAAAAAAAAAAAACAAAAACTAAATCAAAATACATTTAAAAAATAAATAAAAAAACAAAATAAATATAAAATAAAAAAATATATAAAAAAAAACAAAAATAAATAAAAAATAAAAAAATATAGAAAAAAAACAAAAATAAATAACAGAATAAATAAAAAAACTAAATAAATAAAAAACTAAATAAAAAAAGAAATAAAATTATCAGAAAACAAAATAAAATACAAAAAAAATTCATGAGAAATCCCAAAATAGAATTTTAAAAGAAATAAATCATCAAATACAAAATAGAATTAAAACAAGTGTAAAAAATCAAAATACATTTAAAAAATAAATAAAAAGTAACAAAAAAAAACAAAAAATAAAAAAAAAATATAGGAAAAAACAAAAATAAATGAAAAATATAGAAAAAAAACAAAAATAAATAAAAAATAACCGAATAAATAAAAACTAAATAAATAAAAACCCAAAATAAATAAAAAACCAAATAAAATTAATCTGATAACAAAATAAAATTAAAAAAAAATAATCAGAAATCCCAAAATAGAATTTTAAAAGAAATAAATCACCAAATACAAAATAGAATTAAAACAAGTAAGAAAGTTCAGTCGGGTAAACCAACTTAAGAATCACCTCACCTTCAGTTGCGAAAAATATTCGGATTTTTAATTAAATTATTATTAATTTAAATTGAGTTAAAAAGGTTAAGTATGTACTGGCATTAAAGTTATAAGCTGTAAATTTTTGGTCGGAAATAGTCCGTTTGTGTGGCAGGTATCAAAAGGGGCGTCCCAATTACGGCCATTTTTCTCTGGACTCTTGGTACTATAAAAGCATTACACTGTAAAAAATTTCAAGTATTTATATGCACTGGTATTAAAGTTAAAAGCTGTTAAATTTTGGTATAACAAGTAAGAAAGTTTCAGTCGGGTAAACCGACTAAGGTATACCCTCACTTTGTGAGTAATGTAATATTGAATATTACTCGAATTATTCTGTCAATTTGTGTGGGAGGTACCAGAAGGGGTTTATCAAATACACCTTTTTTTGCTGAACATTAGATACTTTAAATTCATTGCACTGTGCCGACTTATAAGCATTTATGTGCACTGGTATAAACGTTATGAGACATTAAATTGTGGTATGATTTGGGCATTTTGTGTGGAAGGTACAAAGAGGGGCGCGGCAATAACGCCCATTTTTCACAGGGCTATAGACACTATAAAAACATTACACTGTACAAAATTTCAAGTATTTTTATACACTGGTTTTAATGTTATAAGCTGTTAACTTTTGGTGCAAAAAGGTACCTTTGTGTGGGAGGTACCAAAAGGGGCGTGACAACAACACCCATTTTTTCCTGGACTGTAGGCAATAAAAAAGCATAATAATGTACAAAATTTCAAGTATTTTTATACACTGTTATTAATGTTATAAGCTGTTAAATTTTGGGGCAAAATGGTGCATTTGTGTGGGAGGTACAAAAAGGGACGTGGCGACTTCACCCATTTTTCTCGAGTTGATAACGACTAATAAGCTAATACTATGTGTGGAATTTAAAAAGATTCGAATAAGTAGTATAGCAGTTATTAAAGAATCAATATTTCACAACATTTTAACCTATTGTGGGGGAGGTACTAGAAGGAGTGGACCAATATGGCCCATCTTCGAACTTAGCCGGAGATAGAAAAAAATATTAGCACATACCAAATTTGAGGTCAATCGGTTACTCCTTTCGAGAGTTATCGTGCGCACCAGCCAGCAGACAGACAGACAGACAGACAGACAGACAGACAGACAGACGGACGGACATTGCTCATTCGACTTAAAATGACCCAAAACGGATTTCCTCCGAACATACTTGGGGTCTTAGGTCACTCCTTCGATGTGTTACACTTTTTTCCGTAGCAAATGATATATACCCTCGTCACACTAAAGTGAGGGTATAAAAAGGTCCATTTGTGCTGGAGGTACCAAAAGGGACGTACCAATTACGCATACTTTTCTCGGGACTCTGTGAAAGCATTACACTGTACCAAATAAGCTGTAAACTTTTGGTCGAAAATAGTCCGTTTGTGTGGCAGGTATCAAAAGGGGCGTCCCAATAACGGCCATTTTTCTCTGGACTCTTGGTACTATAAAAGCATTACACTGTAAAAAATTTCAAGTATTTATATGCACTGGTATTAAAGTTAAAAGCTGTTAAATTTTGGTATAAAAAGGTCCATTTGTGCTGGAGGTACCAAAAGGGGCGTACCAATTACGCATACTTTTCTCGGGACTCTGTGAAAGCATTACACTGTACCAAATTTCATGTATTTGTATGCACTGGTATTAAAAGTATAAGACGTTAGCTTTTGGTTCAAAATGGTCCATTTGTGTGGGAGGTACCAAAAGGAGCGTGGCAATAATGCCAATTATTCACTCTATTGTAGGTACTATTAAACCATTAAACTGTACAAAATTTCAAGTCTTTGTACACCCTATTAAGTTTTGGTTCAAAATTGTCCATTTGTGTGGGAGGTACCAAACGGGGCGTTGCAACTTCGCCCATTTTTCTCGAGGTAATAGTGATTAATAAGCTAATACTATGTGTACAAGAGGATTCAAATAAGTAGCATAGAAGTTATTAATTAATGAATATTTCACTAAATGTTAACCCTTTGTGTGGGAGGTACTGGAAGGAGTGGATTAATATGGCCCATCTTCGAACTTAGCCGGAGATAGAAAAAAATATTACCACATACCAAATTTGAAGTCAATCTGTTACTCCTTCCAGGAGTTATCCTGCGCACCATCCAGCAGACAGACGGACGGATGGACATTGCTCAAATTACTTAAAATGACCCAAAATGGATTTCCCGCGAACATACTTGGGGTCTTAGGTAACTCCTTCGATGTCTTACACTTTTGGCTTGTAGCAAATGATATATGGGCAAATACCAGAAACAGTCCAACAACCAAAAAATTTTAAAATTGGCCCAACTTTAGTTTGGTTAATGGAATATAAGACAAGATGTTAAAAAATATTTGTGGGTATCCATTAATACATAAAGTATTAAAAAATGGGTCCTCACATCATATCTCTTAATTTTATTAGAAAAAATAACTTTTTTAAGGTGTTTTTATCATTATTTGTAGTGCTAACATAGATAATATATAACATTCATTCATAAACATATATTCTTCATAAATACATTTATAAATATAAAAAAATGTTTTACAAAATGTTATTAAAAATAATGTAATTTGATTTGGTAAAATAAACATAATTTCTACTAAAAAAAAGATTGACTGGAAAAAATGTAGCGTGCGTCACATAGAGTTCAAGGCTTTTGATAAAAAACTACAACGATTTTTGGCTGCAAATAGTTTTTTTTAGAATTCTCTTTTATTCATCTTTCTTATATGTTCATTTCATTTTGTGTGCTTTGTTATGCAAAATTTGCTAAAAATTACGAAAACATACCTTAACCTTCAAAGCTACTTCCATTTTTTGTAGCGTGCGTCACAATAATTTGTGATACATTTTTTCGCAACTTATACCTGTTGCAAAAAATTTTTTATGGCATTCGAAAGAACACTCGTGTCCCACTAAACACTATGTATAAGTCGAAGGTATCTCTTTTGAAAGACCAAAAAATTGTTATATTTTTATCCGAAAACGCGCACGAATGTATCGTTCGTCACGCAGGATGTGCCCATATACCCTCCTCTCTAAGGTGAGGGGATAAAAAGGTAGTGTCCGAAAATTTGCTGTAACTTTTTACAAAGCGCGAACTACCAAAATATTTTTTCTGATTCTGGTGGACGTCAAAATAGGACGCATTCTAAATATAAAATATTACAAATCACTGCTTCAGAAAGTGAAATTATTCGCATAGGAAAAAAGTATTTTGCAATATTTTTCATATGGTCAATTGGTAATTAAATTTCATGATATATTTAGATTTTAGGAAGTGCTTCGGGCCTACCTGCAAAAATTTCAGTCGAATCCGATCAATATTTCCAGAGAAAATTGCACTTTTCTTAACACACTCGGAAATATTTAATAGGTCATATCTCGAGAAAAAAAAAAACAAAATTTAGCTAAACGGTTCAAATTGTTATATTTTTTCAAATTCTCCGCCAGATTATTAACAAATTTCAAAAAAATCTTGACCTTCCAAAAAATGCTGACACACTTGTTTTATTTTTACCCTTCTACCTATACGAGGGCGGTTCGGAAACTTCTTAGCCTATCAATGAAAGAGAATAGTTAGTTTTTCAGAAATATTTTTATTTTTCAATATAATCTCCTGAAACTTCAATACACTTAGTACAACGCTTATCTAGCAATTCTATCCCTTGATTAAAATAGTTTTCCTAAAGGTCTTCAAAATAGTGGTTTACAACTGTAATTGCATCTTCATTTGAGGTAAAACGCTTGCCAGCAAGGAATTTTTTTTTAAGGTGGGTGGTCAAGCAACTCGTACTTTAATTCGTTGATTTTAGCCATTGTTAAAACACTCTTGTGCGCTGGTGCGTTGTCTTGAAAAATTATTTTTTTGTGTTGTAAGCCAGGACGTTTTTCTCGAATTTGTACATTTAATTGATCCAAAAGGTTGCAATAGTACTCTGAATTTATTGCTTTACCCTTTTGCAGATAGTCAATTAATAAAATACCTTTGAAGTCCCAAAAAACCGTTGCCATAACCTTACCAGCCGATTGAATTGTTTTTGCCTTCTTTGGGGCACTTCCTCCAGCTTCAGTCTATTGTTTGGATTGTTCTTTTGTCTCTGGAGTATAGTGGTGGATCTATGTCTCATCAACAGTTATGAAACGACGTTAAAATCCATTTTATTTCGCTTAAAACGATCCAAACAAGCTTGAGAAATGTTCATTCTTATGCGTTTTTGGTCGACTGTTAACAAGTGCGGCACCCATCTTGCAGAAAGCTTTTTCATCTGTAGTTCTTCATGCAAAATTAAATGGACTCGATCATTTGAGATGCCCATGATATTAGCTAATTCACGCACTTTTATTCGTCGCACTTTGGCTACAATTTCTGTTGTTGTTGCTGTTTTTGGACGTGCACTATGTGGTTCATCTTCAATGCTTGGACGACCACGTTTAAATTCAGCAACCCAATTTTTTACTGTTGCATATGAAGGAGCACTTTCACCTAACACATTCACCATATCATTATGAATTTCTTGTCCCGATAAACCTTTTTATGTAAATATTTAATGACACCACGCATTTCTAATTTTTCCATTGTAAAAAATCGCGGATGCGTCTTTTGTGAACACCTGTTCCTATATGAAGGAGTTGCCAGATCGAAACAAAATTTAACATGTGTTCATAGCAGAGATGGAAGTTTCCAAAACACTTAACTTTTTTCTGTTTATACCGCGCTTTTTGTGCTAGGCTAAGAAGTTTCCGAACCGCCCCCGTATACTATTTATATGTATTTATTAACTTTCGAAAAATTCGGTATCCAAAGTTAAGTAGAGCCAAGTTATTTAAAACAAAAAGTAGCTTCACTGTATTTTATTTCAATATTCAATTGTAGAAGATCATAGATAAGTCTGGCATCGCTAAATAACTGTTCTCTGGGGACACTTCCCGGCGGTGGTAGTTAAACGCTGACGTACAAATTGTATTTTGTTTTGTTTTTTTATTCAGTCTTCTTTTTTGATTGAGGAAGCAAATACTAATATATATTTTAGCGAGAGCGATAGCGAATTTCCAAAATAAAGCGAACAATTCGTTACATCCCTGATTTGAAGTCATTGGTCTTTCGAAATAAACCAGACTCTCTTCGAGCTTTACAAGTCAATACTGAACGTGCAATTCAGGACATACGACTTGATTTAGTGGAAAAAGCGCTCGAAAATTGGGTTCATCGAATTTTTTTTAGAACTTAATTGCATCGATTGTAAAGGGTGTCCCAAGAAGAACGCAATTTTTAAATATCGCAACATTCGAAGCGTCATTGTTTGACATTTGAATAATTGTTATTGTTTGTTAGTAGAAGGTACGAGGTTAGTAAAAATGGAGAAGGACAGCGAAGGGAGTTCGTTAATTGGGTATTGGAGAGACAACATGAAAATGCTGATTTTGCCGATAAAATCATCTTCAGTGACGAGGCCCATTTTCATCTTGATGGCTTCGTCAATAGGCAGAATTGTCGCATTTGGGGTGCGGAAAATCCTCGAGTGATTCACGAGAAGCAAATGCATCCTCAACGTGTCACTGTGTGGTGTGGTTTTTGGGCTGGAGGAATCATTGGACCTTTTTTTTATGAAAATGAGGCAGGTCAAGCGCAAACAGTCAATGGTGTTCGGTATCGTGAAATGATAACCAGTGTTTTCTTGCCTAGAATTGAAGAAATGAATGTGGAGGGCATGTGGTTCCAACAAGACGGCGCCACATGTCATACAGCCAGAGAAACAATTCAATTGCTGCATCAGTAATTAAAAAATTGCGCTCTTCTTGGGACACCCTTTACTTCACATTAAATAAAAAACTTTTGAATTTCCTTAACAATAAGTGTGTTTTTTTTTCAAAGAAATCGTATCACTCTTATTGGAAAACCCTGTGCATACTGCAATGTACCGAATCGTAAGTGTTTGAGGGTGCTAGTATTAATGTTATGAATTACTCAGTCAAATCAATCAATCACTGTACACATTATAAATTTCTTTGGCACAAAAGGGTCCCTTTTGGGTGGGAGATATCCTTATCAGGTATTACAGATGAAATTACTGGGTAGGTACCAGAAGGAGTGGACTAACATAATCCATCTTCTAACTTAGCATGGGAAAGGAGAAAGTATTGTCACAGACAAAAAATTTAAGTCAATCGGTCACACTGAATGACAAAATGAATTATAATGCTCTGAAACGGATTATTCGAAACTTTATATTTTAGATAAAAATTGTGTTAATTTTTTTATTTTCATATGATTGGAATAAATCTATTTTCAGTGAAATATACTTCTGCCGCAATGAGTTGAAGATTTTACATTCGGTCCACCTTGATGTGCATAATTGGAGTTGTTCGCAGCAGTGTTGATAAACAGAAGTTGGTTGGGCAGTTGCATTAACAAGTGGTAAGCACAAACATAAAAACTTGATTTAATGAATTTAAAAAAAAAAGCCAAGAAACTTTCAAAATAATACATAAATAAATACCTACTAGAGATGTGGAAAGTCGAGAGTCGTTGTGACAAAAGCCGGTTAGTCGGTTAAAAATAATGTGATACATAAGAACTATGGTCTTCCAGGTTACAAAATAAGGTTTCCCAAAATTAAACCAGTAAGGAAAGGCAGAAAGTCGGGCGGGGCCGACTATATAATACCCTACACCTCCCTTACAATGCGATAAAGGTCATTGCGAAAATAATTTGGAATAATTGGTAAGTAGGCAGGAACATATTATCTAATTCTGAGCCGATAATCGCTAAATTAAGCAATATTCGTTCCTAAATTGAGAAACATCTTTCCGGAAAATATTAATGATCGAAAGTAAAGTATAACTTCTATAGCGCGTTGATACCAAATCAGGAGGAACATATATATGGAGGTTATATATAAATCTGAACCGATTTTCCCTAAATACTCATTCATGTAAAAAGACCTCTTTCTGTAGAATTTCGTACTGATCGGATATAAAATACAGTCTCTACAGCGGGGGTAACATATATATGTGGTCTATATCTAAATCTCAACCGATTTCCCTCAAATTTGGCAGTATTAATTCATGTAATAAGAAACCTCTTTCTGCCGAATTTCGTACTGATCGGATTAAAAATACACTTTTTACAGTGCTTACATGTAAAATCGGGGGTAACATATATATGGGGGCTATATCTAAATCTGAACCGATTTTCTCGGAATTTGGCAGTATTCCTTCATGTAATAAGAAACCTCTTTCTGCCGAATTTTACACGGATCGGTTATAAAATAAATTTTTTACGGCGCTTACATGTGAAATATGGGGGCTACATCTAAATCTGAAACGATTTCTTCCAAATTTAACAGTGTTCATTCATATAATAAGAGACCTCTTTCTGTTGAATTTCATACTGATCGGATATAAAATAAAGTTTTTTACAGCGCTTACATGTCAAATCGGGGCTAACATATATATGGGGGCTTTATCCAAATCTGAACCGATTTAAAGCAAATTAAATAGGGATCGTCCTTGGGCAAAAAAAAGATATGTGTAAAGTTTCGTCAAGATCGGGCCATAATTGCGACCTGTACTTTGATTACAAGAATACATCTACAGATAGACGGACAGACGGACAGACAGACGGACATAGCTAAATCGACTCAGAAAGTGATTACAAGTCGATCGGTATAATAAACAATGGATCTATCTCTTCTCCTTTTGGGTGTTACAAACAAATGCACAAAGTCATAATACCCTGTACCACAGTGTGGTGTAGGGTATAAAAATAGGCAATAGTTTCTTTTCTATTGATAAGTTGTCCATAAGATTTGTTATTTTAGAAAACTTTGATCCACAGATTTTAATATAACTTCAAGAAGATTTGTCGGGTGTTAATCACAAAAAACGTATTTAAATATTCTATGATCTATATTTTTCGGGTTTATACAGAAGATAAGCCTATCCTTCCAAGTAAAATCCAAATTATTTTTCAAAATAATTTTTTTTACGAATACGTTAGTAAGGAATGAGAGACGTTTCAGGTTTTCTAATCAAAAGCACGAATATATACATACGAGTATATGCGCGATTTTGGGTATTGCTTCGTTTACAGGAGATCTTCGGCCCTACATTTTTTTGTCTGTCGTTTACTCTACTGCATCTAAGTCATGCAGATTTTCAACAATGTTGACTTTTTTCATTCTCTGAAAAATTGAAGGTATGATCCGGAGAATATTTTGGTGTTTTTTTTTAAATCGCAAGTTTTATTTTGCAAAAAGCTTTTTTGCTATTTAAAAAAATCTCAATGAACCGGTTCTCGATGTCACCACTAATAAATACTTTATATAAATATAAACATTGTTTATAGCTGTTATATTTGGTAACAACTCGTCTAGAAGTCAACAAACTCTTTTCCATTCCATAACAAAAATCGCCTTGAACTCTATTTAGTTCTGCTGCTGCTGCTGTAGCGTTTGACAAAAAATGCAACTAAAGACCACATGTAATGAGCCGAACCAATACCTATAGATAATATTGGACACATTGACTCTGTTTGGACATAAGGCTAATAAGTTTAACTAAATACTTTGGTCGGCGGCTGTTAAAGAGCTTATAGACAACAAGAAATATGTTAATCTTAATTATAATTGGGAATTTCATGAATGAGAACGGCAGTTTGAAAAAAATAACACATTTAAATTAAATTAAATAAATTGCTTTCAAATTGGCAAATTGTGTTTTTCAGTTTTTTTCTCCTCAGTTTCATGAAAGTTGAGATATATTTGAAATAACTTGTATATAAAATATCAAGATAATAATCTGAATGAAAATTTTAATAACTAGTATTTTGAGTATTACTTTTCGGTTTATTTCTTGTAAGAAGTGTAATTTTAAAGGCAAACAAACCACGTAGGAAATTGCAGTCGAGTAAACCGACTGAAGTGAGAAATATATTATGCAATTCGATACTTTGTGTGAGAACTGCCAGACCTGTGGAAACTTTTATTATTTTCTCAGACTACAGTCATCGACACATTAGTTAAAATACAGATAATGAAGACATTTCGATACCTCCATTCTAAACAATGATAAGTGCAAAACGGTAGTTTTTCAGGAGCGGCGATCAAAGTTTGATGAATTTTTTACATGTCTGTGAAATTCCTTTATAATGCAAATCGAATGATCGGTACTGTTTTGTGAATAACTTTTGATTGGGTTGACGGATAAACACCAAATTTTGACTGAATATAATTTGGAATTTTTAGAAATTAAAAATGCAATCTCCATAAAAACATGCTAGCTCGACTTAGCATGTTTTAGAATGCAGGTATCGATTTGTGGTTGTGGGGAAATTATTTTCGTATGAATTTTTAAATTTGTGTGGAGGTACCAAAAGGAACTCCAAAAATACGTCAATTCAAATGCTTTGTTAAGCCCTTTCTGGTACTCCAACATAAATTAACAGATTCAAGATTCATTACATGTCAACATCAATTCTGAAGCAATCATCTTATGTTTGTAATACAGAATATTTTCACAACTTTTCCACACGAGGCAAAATTGCCTTTTTTAATAAGTTCGAATCGAAAGAACATATATTTGGAACACAAATTTTGAAATAACGGGTGATCCAAGTAGAGATATTTTTTCAATAACCTTTTTTTGACAGATCACTTGGGAGTCGTGTCATGCTGCATGTTATTTTTGTTAAGTATTGTTTGGCATTTCATCATGGAAAGACTTACGCTTGAACAACGTTTACAAATCGTTCAACTTTACACGGAGCAAAATCGTCTTTTTTGATATGTTTGAATCGAAAGAAAATATATTTGGAACACAAATTTTTAAATATTATATATTTATGAGGAAATACATTTTATTTGAAAATCAATAAAACTTATTTGGAGCGCATATTAATATATTACAACAAAACATATTTGCAAACTAATTTTTTAAATAAAATATGTGTTTATAAACAAATAAAATTATTGTTCAGGAATTTCTCCAAATATATTTTGTTTATAAATGCTTTTCAAAACGTTGCATATTTTTCGAATTCCATTTTTAATTCTTTATTGATTTCGAGTTATTCCTTACAATTTAATTTTTATTATTCTATTTGTTACAAGTCGTTAACCCATCAAGCAACGTATCATTTTAATAATAAAGTAATATTACGAACATTTAAAATTTCTGAAATAATTAACATTGAATTACTGAAACATAAAACTTGTCTTATAATTAGGGTATTGATATATTTTCTGAATACTTAAATACAAATAATTATTTATTTCGTAAATAATAATGCCAAATAACACACATTTGGACGGAAAAAAATATTTGTTTAGAACAAAATCATCCAAACATATAATATTT